>KZ505752.1:680948-790439 GCA_002844005.1 Limosa lapponica baueri | reverse complement strand
GCCGCTGCCCGCCGCCGCCGGGTCCGAGACCGCTGGGGCGAGGGGGTGTCTCGGAACAGCCCGCACCCTGGGGGTAGGTGCCGGTTGCCGAAGGCGCTCAGCCTTCTCCGTCCTCCCCGGAGAGACTTTGCCAACTGCTTTGAAACTCATCGTCCCTCCTGGCCCTGAAGTCTCTGAAAACTGATTTCCCCAGGCGAGGGAGGTCCCCTGCTCTCTGCCGGTTGCCCAGCTGCCGCTAAGAGCCAACAAGCTGTGTAGAAGCTTGTGTCCGCAGATCTTTCTAGTCATCGCTTAACAACAACAACAAAGGCGTGAGATGTACTACACACTTGTTGGGTTTGTTTGGAGATGGTTGTCTTAAAAGGCAGGGTTTAAGAGCTTTGTTTCGAAACCTTTCCTCTCGATTCTGAGAGCAATTTTACACCTCCTTAAAAATCCTTCAAAAAGAATAAATCCCAGAACTTTATTTCCATCAAAAGAAGGTCTTAAGGTATGCTACTTCTTTGCCCGTGATGTTTCTTTCTGAAGGCATCTGTTGTTATAACTTAAAGTATCTAGGAAAACAGTGAGGGGGAAAAAACAAACTGTTCTTGTTTGTTTTGCGTGTGGGATGCTTCTGTGCTGTCAGTTTCCTTGAATTAGTAATTCAGGCCTCTATAAGAAGTTGCACTGCACAAGCAAAGCTGCGTGTTCACTCTGTCTTGGAAGCTGCACACACCAGGAGTCTAAGTTGGCCAGCTTTAAATTGGCTAGGTTCTTTGCTGCTGAAAAGCCCTCTTAATATTATCAAGAAGATAGCAAAAATTTCTGCTGGGTCTGCACTTTTTACATAACTCAAGCTCAGAAAAGAAAATTGTCAGTCCTTCAAAATCTGTCTCTGTTTTCATTTTAGGCTGCATTACCCCAGAAATCTGTGAGAGTTTGTTAGATCTGAAAATGTGGAATTCGTGTTTAATATGTTAGAGGAGTTAGGGTATTACTTCTGAAAAGTTAAAGCAAATACTCATGAATGAATTAAGCAATCTAGCCTTTGAAAAGAATGCAACACTTCTCATTAGCGTCAGACTTTAGAAATAGCCCAGCTGTCTTGTAAACACTTATGTGAAATTGCCAAAATGGGGCTTAAGCTCTTGACAAAATTGGGTCCATAGTTGACATTGAAGAGTGAGATGGAATTAAAAAAAAAAAATCCAATCATGTAAGTGACCTGCTAGGTGTTGATTTAGTACTCTCCCTGAAGACAGAAAATGTATTTTTCTGCTGTAGTCTGTAGCAGGCATGCAGCATCCTCTTTGTTTTCAACCAAATAGCTGATTGCTGTAGGTTTGTTAGTAGGTGTTACAATTGTTATTCCTCATCTTGGTGTTCTCTCCATCCTGTTTGTGCAACAGTACCTTGCTTTGACTGTTTAGCAGTACTGTTTCCTGGCCAGCAGTGTTACAAAATACGAGTCTGATTTGGGTGAACACTGACTCTTGAAGTCGGGATCAAACCACAGGGCTCCTAGTCTAAAGTGTCAAAATACAGAAGTTACATTGTGTCCAAGTAAATTTGTAAATGTATTTAGTTAAGTAAATAGGGAAATTAGTTTGCTCATTTTTAAAGACACGGCAGTTGTCCAGATTTTTTTTGGTAAAGTCATGGGAAACAAGCAAGATTGAAAACTTCTGATTGAAGAATAAATATAAAAGCTCCTTCAAAGCAGAGCACATACAGTTATATGTGAAGAGTGTGCAAAATTAAAAGTTTTTAGAAAAGTGACGCTTTTTTGTATCAAGTGTCATAGAGAACCAGGGAGCCATTGGCCATGGCCATGGCCAATGACTGTTGTCATTTTGGTCAGTGACAATGCCTTTTTACTTTTCCTTTATGATCACTGACAGACTTTTAAGAGACAAGTGTTCTTCATGTGACCAAGTTGGAAGCCCTAATTTAGTGATTGCAGGAACAATTACATCTTTTTCTTTGGAAAGTGAATTTCATGGTAAAACATGTTCTTTTTTATTTCTTTGTAAAGATATCAGGTATATAGTTTGCGTAGGTCAGGCAATTTGAGATTTGCTAGGAAACAGCAGAGGGCAAAGTTGGAAAAAGTTCTGGTTCAAATGAGATTAAAGACTTGCATTTACAGTTCTTATTTCTGTATATTTCTCTTCTTAAACAAAATTAGTATTAGGTAGGAGTTATTTTAAAATGCAAGTTTATTTATTGCTTAATAATTCCACTTTTTCATAGGGAATTAATCTAATACAGAGTATCAGAACAGGGAGGATGGCAAATACGTAGAGAGTCAGGCCAAACTGGAAGCAGTAGTAAGCCCAGAGCGGTAAGCAGTCTGTCATTAAGATCCTCTCACCTGTAGCTGCCCAGGCCTGGGGTCTTGTGGCAGTTTGGTGGGATTGGGAAAAGAGAGAGTTGAGGATTCACTTCTGAGAATTCTTCGGCATCACCGTGGTAATATTCCTCACAGCAGCATTAATTTGATTTCTTTATGCTGCTTTTCCTCTTTTGAGCAATAGCAAAACTTCGGCACCTTTGGACCTTTGAGGTCTGGGTGAGGAGCTAGCAGTGGAAATTACGTTCCAATTGCATGGAGGAGGGAAAAGAAATGTAAAGGTCGTGGTGGGTTGCTTTGTAACCTAAGGCAGAATGGCATATATTGGATATCCTCATCCTACTTTTACCAGGTTTTTGGGCTGCACTTCAACATGCTGTAATGTCATATAGGCTATACAAAAATGTACGTTTGTCAAGGAGGGGAATATATTTAGAGACAAACCTGTTCAGACTAGGTTAATTCTTTTTGAATTTAAGCTCTTCCTTATGGTTTCCATTGTGAGGAGTTTAGTCTTAAGAACTGAGAAGTATTAAAGAGAATAATGAGCCATACAGATAAAAGGAATCTAGTAGAGAAGAAAGAGTTGCAGGGCGGTGCTGTCATCTGCTAAGTTATTGCTAGAGTAATGAGGCTAATGAACATAGCTTTCCGTATTTTCCCCCTGTGATCCTACCAGTGTAACACTTGCCCTTCCTGATGTAATATGCCAAGGTCCTCATCATGTATCAAAGCTTTTGGATACCTTTTGTTTTGTCCCTGCATCTCCTGAGTCTCTGAAGTGTCCTCAGCTCTCCAATGTTTCTGACAAGATTGTCCTCACTCTCTTTCCTCATCTGCCAGCTGTTCGGTTGGGAGCAGGCAGCTGCAGCTGCGAGTGCTGTGCATGGATTTATCGGCTGGTTGGCTGTCCCTGTGTTTTGGTGGGATCTGTGTTTATGTTGTGTTTGACTGCTGATTTTTTATGAAACATAGAATCCTAAAATTATTAAGTTCTTAAAACTTTCTGTCAGTTTTAGCTTAGATTAGCCAGTGAATTTGTAAGCAATAGAAGGATGGGGCAGGAAACGAACTGTTTCATTATATAACCCTCGTTGCCTTGGGAAACAAAGACAAAAATTTCTGAAAACAAACCTACTTTTTGTTTATGGATATAAGAAGAGAGAGGATTTAGAACACTGCTTCATATAGGTTACATGAAGACTATGCCTAGCTGCAAATTTCCAGAATCCAGAAAAAGAAACAAAAGAGCAATGAGCTGTGTACAGTTCTTAAGTAGGAGTGTCGTATGTGCGGCTCATAGGTTGAATCTGGCCTAGGGAACAGTTTTATCTTGACTTCCAAGTTACCTGGGATATTCAGGTGTCACTGCAGCATGTACTAGAAGGGTGTAAGGTGACAGAGAGATCCTCAAGTTAGCACTGACCTGAATTGGCTGTAATGCTTCTGAGTGCAGGTTGGTGCAGCCAGGGCAGGGGTTGAGCAGCAGCAGTAGTATTAAATAAAGGCTAAACGTAAGAAGCTGTATTTTGTACTTAGGCCCACGTTTAAACACGTTTGTTAAATGTTAGCTGGATCAAATGTCAGGGTATCAGATTTGATCAGCCACACACAATCTGTTTAGTGCTGTCTTATGCTCATTCTCTGTCTGTAGTGGAAACTATTCAGTGAGTGTTACCTGGTATTAATCTTTTTTATTGTCATTGTAGGGATGATTCTCCGCATTATTTGCTGATGACAGGAGAACCTTGTGCCATATGCAAAATTACCGATTTCCTAGTTGGATTTGTGTTACATTGTCATCACTGTAGTGTTATAGATCTGTTGAAATAAAGCAAGCCATTAGGTCTCTATCGCCTTTTAGGTAATAGAGTGGGCTACCTTTAAAAAAAAAATTAATCTAACCTCTAATGCTTTACAGACTTCTTTTTGACAAGCTCCTCATGGGCTGAGATGGAACTATCATACTGGATATAAGAACAGTTGACGTGTTCAGAGTGAAATTCTTCTTGAATTCTGTTTATTTTTAATGCTTAGCACTTTTGCAAATTGGAACTCTTGGCGTTCAAGATGGGCTTGCAGGATGGACATGTGTGTTCACTTACACGCAGTCGCTGCCTGATTAAAAATGTTAGCTCATATTACCGCCCATGAAAACACAGGGGATCTGAAAGAGAGGAAAGGGTCTTGCTGTCTTCCGGAGAACTTTCAACTGCTTTAACCATTAGGTCATATTTTCTCTTCACCTTATTCCCAGCTTGATTCAATTCCTGTTCTTCCAGCTTTTGTAATGAATGATGCAAGGGATCCACAGCTGATCCGCTCAGGCTTTTTCCTCAATATTGTCAGGTTTTGAACTGCATAAGGCAAAGGTCCTATATTGTGTATAAAACTAAATGTGCACCTAGAATTGAAGTGGGGATTTAAAGTCAGCATTTAATCCTTGTAATTCCTAAATTTTGAGTGTTTAACTCTTGGAGATGGGAGATGTTTTCTGATTTCTGTGTAAACCTATCTCTGGAGTGAGATGGAGAAACTTTGGGACGGTTTTGAAAGTTAATTGTAAGACAGCAAATGAGTATTGAGTTTGTGAACTAATAGGTCACAATCTGCAGAGAAACGTATTCTTCGATGTAAGAAGTGGTAGGTTCAGTATGTTTGACACACATCTTACAGGTATTTTTGTTTTGTAGTTGGAATTAAGCAGTTTTCCTACTAACTGGCATCTTTTGAAATATAAATTCTTGGCAGTAGTTTCCCTTTGTATCACAAACTTACCGTTTTATCTGAAAGATGAAAAATCCAGTTACTGGTACTATTTCTGTGAGCATATTTTTCTCACAATTTCTTTGAGTAACTAAAATTATTAAAGTGCACACTTTTAAAATAAATGATACGCACGTCCATAGATCATTAATCATTAAAAACAAATAAATATTTCTCTGCTTACTTTCTGTTGTGAAACTTTGATCTAGAGTGGTGATTCAGTGATGTTAAGTAAAAACTGTAGGAATTAGCTAGAAGTCATTCTAATTTTTTTTCCCTATTTTGCTATTCACTTTTGTTGTTGACCTCTTTATTTTTATTTCCAGAACATTTGATAGCGGTTTACATTGCTTGGCAATGTATATTTCATCTTGTCATTTTCAATGAAGTAACAATTCTTCTCGTAGCTGCTGGTTCTCTTTCTATTCTTATTTAAAAGTTATCCACAGGTTTTATGTCAGATCAGATTTGGACCATTTATACTGAATCTTTCTGTTAGTTATATTTACTGTATCTCTTCATTTGTACTAGTAAGACTTATCTGACTAAGTATTTGAATGAGAACAAGGTAAAATAAAGAATTTACTAATTTTTTTTTAGTGGAAATTATATTTCAGTTGTCAGAAGAGTAAGGAAACAGAAGTGTCTTGTCATTCTGTGTAGAAAGGAAGCTGAGATAATATTATTTTTATGGTGGGGAAGAAGGTCCTCAAGAACCTCTGTATGACATAGTCAGCTTAGAAAATCTGTGCTATCTCCATTTCTTTTTGGCTTCTGTAAGTCCATGGAGATGCTTCCATTTATTTCAGTGTGGGTAAGATCAGATGGAAAATTTGTTTGAGAAACGAAAATGGCTATGCTATTCTTGATTAATTGTCACTGATTGCTAATTCATTGATCTTTGTCATTGGTTCTGTTGATTACAAATATAAGTAAAAATTTAAATATTTTCCATGTGAAAAGAAGTTTTAATGTTTGTCACTGCTTTTAAGGTCAGATGATAAAAACAAACTAAATATTCTTAAATTAAGTCAGGACAGGTAGATTACCCTGTCCTTAGGCTAAGGAATTAATAGATAGCTATCATTTTAAATGGTGCTAGCAGAGGAGATAGTCTTTACAGTAGGAGCTTGTATTATAAAACCAGAGCGTATATTTCTAACTTTTACTCTTGAAAACATCTGGTCTTGAACACGTCTGCTGCTAATTTAATCTGATACTTATTTCTCTTATTAGTGGATTAGAGAGTAAATAATTGTTCTTTATTCACCTGCTTACATCCACCATCTGCTGTGTCCTTTTTTTTTTCAGGTCCAAGAGTCTTAGTCTATTAAATCACTCCTCATATGCAAACCATTCATATTTTATCCATTTTTATTGACTTTTTTTGCCTTTCTCTGTGACCTCTGAGATTCTATTTTATTCTTTAAGTTGATGGGACAGAGAGGAGACAAAAACTGCACAAAATATACAAGATGTAAGCGCATAATAAGTATATAAAATAGTGGATTTGATTTTTTTTTTTAACTTGCTCTTTTCTAGTAAATTCAAACGTTTGCTTTTGAGTTTGCCTTTTGACTACTTCCAAGCATTCAACTTAAAACATTTCATTTTTTACATATTTAATACTATTTGTAGACTAAAATTGTAAAAAAGGTACTAAAGGAATGCAGAGGTGATTTTATACCATAGGTGTGGATGGGCTAATGAGTGTTTGTAACCTTTTCAGGAAAAATACTGTACTGATGCCAGCTGTAGAGTTGCTGTTCTATGAAAGTCTTTTCAGCTTTGTTTATTTTCCTTTACAGTTAGCTGTCTGTTCATCTAAAACCAGATTCTTCCTTAAAATCAGTTCATGGTATTGAGTCAGTTTTTCAAGGAGTAGTTTTGTTGGTATATGAGAGCAAGAACACTTTCATTATAGTTATCTTTTAGAATAAGTTTGTAGTATGTTATATGAAACAGCTTAGCATAAGAATGGGTTTCCCAAGTATCTTGTGTTCGTAGTGAAAGCATGAGTATTTCCACAGGCTTCAGACACGTTACCATTGACAGTGGGGTAGGCTTTTTCACTTGTATCCCATTTTATGTTTCTGCACCATAACACCTCTATTTTGTGCATTTGCTGCAGAGCACTGTTGTTTCCTTCTCGCTTGACAATCCTTCCTGCTTGAGGCAGGTGGCCAGCCTTACCTGTGATCTGTAGATTGACTGTGACGTGGGGTCACAGAGCAGGAGTGAAGGGGCTCTGCTGAAACGCACGTCCCTTGCCATCGCTGTGCGTGGGCAGCAGCTACTCCTCTGCAGTTTGACAAGGTGGGCTCTCAAGGGCGGCAGTGAATGCTGTGCCCCTCACCCTGTTCGCGCTACTCAACCTGTGCAGGATTGTCATTCTGCACTGGAATTTCACGGATTTGTGAAGAGAAAAAATAGTTGTCTAATGTTGAATAAAATGTTAAGTGAGTGTTTGTTGAATGTAGTCCAAACTTAGGAAAATGCTAATTTAAATACAACACTCAGCAGGAAAGTAATTTATCATATAAAAAGTATGTCCCAAGTTATGCCCGATGACAAAGACATCTGTGATATGGTGTAACGTTCTGGTGCAGCTACTAGCATGGATTTGTTGAACTGAAGAATAATGTATTTTATATGCAGTATCCTAAGTTGCACCACAGTATTGATGCTGGAACTGAGACTGTGTGACCTGTTTGTTGACGGGATGGAATGCACCCTCGCTGAGTTTGTGGGTGATGCCAGATAGGGGAGCAGTTAATGTGCTGGAGGGCAGGGCTGCTATCTGGGAGGTGCTCAGCAAGCTGAAAGAATGGGCTGAAGGGCACCGCGTGAACTTTAACAAGGACAAATGAAAAGTCCGAGCCCGTGCAGCACTACAAGCTGTGGATGGACTGGCCAGGACCAGCTCAACACAAAAGAACCTGGGAGTCCTGGTGAGCAGCAAGTCGAACACGGACGAGCCATGTGCCTCTGCAGCAATGTAGACTGACCCTGTATCCAGTGGTGTTAAGACGGTATGAGAGACTGACAAACTGGAGAGACTCCAGAAGCATGCTGTTCAGATGGTAGGGGAACTGGGGTACGTGGCACATGAGGAAGGGCTCAGAAATACATGTGTGTAGTCTGGGGAAACCTGAAGGGGACTCTTACTGCAGCCTTTCACTACATAGGGGGGTCTAAGAAATGGAGATGAGTTCTTCAGGTGCACAACATGTACATGAGGCAACGCACTTGAGCTACATCAAAGGAAAGGAAGAAATGCTCACAGTGAAAGGGTGACACCTTCCCTGCCTTCCCCTCTGAACCAGTAGTGCCTGGAGAGGTCATGGAACCTTGGTCCTTGCAGAACGTGGTTGGTTGAGGCCCACAGGAACCTCCTGTAGAGGCGTTCCTGCTCTGAAGTCTCTCAGAGCACCAGAGGTTGTTCCCAACCTAAGTCACTCTATGATAATGCCTGTGTTAAATTTCCTAGCCAATTATTTTCAGCACCTAGTAGTGGAATTTCAGCCAAAGTCTAAACATTAGAACCCTGAATTTTGAGTTGTACTAGTTTTAGAAAGAGATAAAACTTTTCAATTTAATCAGTACAAAATTCAGGTGGTGCTTTGTCTTCTTTAACTTTCCATCTTTTTGGTGCAGTAGTCATCTTGGCAGAGACTTGGTATATAAAATCTCTGTCTTAAATTGAGAAAATTAAACTTCATCAGGTGTTTCAGCTGCCTCTAAAACATCTGGCTGTTCTGTTTGTGCTAAATGTTTCAATGATTTTGATTTTAGGGCCACGAGGTGGTCCTTCTTGCTCAAGAAAATGCAAATGTTTTGTCGAATGAGCAATTCTAAAATTACTTCATCTTTCATTATTTCTCATTTTATTTCTGTTGTCTGAAATTATGAAAAGCTTTATGTCCTCAGGTGGGTTTTTTGTATTCTCAGATTATGTTTTGGACAAAATATTATGTGGTTTTATATGCAAGCTCACTTAAAACTTTAAATTGTTAAACAGGAGATGATGTACATAGTCAAGATGAAATAGAATTAATAATAATTTGTATCTAAATCAAATTTAAATTTTATTTAACTATAAAAATATGGTGACCTACCACTATATTAAAATCAATTAGTTTAAAGTAACATTTGAAGATTGTAAAATTTATAAGAGTGTCATACCACTGAACCTTTGGGATTTATGATCTAACACAAAACCAGTCTTTCCAGGATGAAATGCTAAATTAGCAGTTGACATCTTACTGTCATGGAAAATGTTTTCATATTTTCACATTAGTTTCTTTCAATGACTAGGTTATTCAAAGTGGAGAGGCTTCTTGGGAGTTGGGAAGACAGAAAAATCTGTTTTTGTTTGTTAGTCTGTGAGTAAAAGCAAGGTGTCAATAGTCTATTAGTTCCACAGTTCTGAAGAACTGTTCCCTAAGAACTAGGGAAAAGAAGAATCTGCTCGAGCCACTTGAAGATAGTATTTCGTATGTTTAATAAATTGATTAATTTAAAATAAAAGATGCTTTCTTCAACTTTATTTTCAAAACATGTAGGTCACTTGATGTATTTTTATTTGAGTTGATTTCCACCCAAAAGCAGTTTGGAAGAAGAGTAGAAGATTAATCACCTATTAAATAAGAAATACAATTCAGCATTTTATAACAAAATAAAAAGGAAAAAATTAGAATCCCTAATTAATTCATGTAAAATTGTATAAATATAATAGGTAGTCTTCTGATCAATAAAAAGTAACATGAGGATTAATGTAAAGGCTTTATTTAGTGGAACACCATCATATTTTAGGATCTAAATGATTGAAAAAAGATATCTTTCTTTAGAAAACAATAGGTAGCAATGCAAAATCCAAACTGAAAATTAGTATTTTTATGATGAGATTTCAAGCTGGTTCATTTTGCCGAGGGCAGTATATAACTTAAACCTAATGCTGCTCACTGTTCTTCTCTCAGTCATTTCTAGGTGAATTTTTATTTTTAACTACCTCTCTAGCATCTGTGTAATGAAAAATTCTTGTATTTTTTTTCAGTGATTTTTATTCTTTCTTCACTGCTGAATTTAAGTCTATTGGGGGAAGAAAATCTAGGGAGAAGAGTTTCAGTCACGCTTTTATTTTCTCTTTTGTAGTCTGAAGATGATTACTGTGACTTCAAAGAAGCTTGTAGTCTTCTCCCAAAGTTTTTTGTTTTTTTTTTTTTTTAATGGCTTGTTGTCATAAAACCAGATTATTTTTTTTTACTTAGTTTTTGCTATGTTTTTCTTCCAAAATGTTTTCTGGATGAAAACAATATTGGACAACTTCTGTAATGCACTGAAAAGAGGGACTTGTTATATTGCTGTTGTAACTGGGTTTTGAAATGGTGATCACTATACAAAACTATTGGGATCATCAGACTCATTTATACTTGATTTCCCATTCAAGGGTATCTTTGAGGCTTGTATTTCATACTACTCAATTTGAAAAAAATGTATGTTGACTTAAAATGAGGATTCGTTTTAACTTCCTACTTCACAGACATTTAGTTTTATTTTAGAAGAGTTATGTTTTACTCCATTTTTTGGATCCTTTTTATCCTTTTTTTTTTCCTCTAGTGTATGCATTTCCTACAGTTATTTCTTTAAAATGTAAATTTACGTACAAATACAGGTAACTTCTCAAAACTTTTACACCACCATCTGTTAATGTTATCAATTATGGGGTTTAAATATTAGTTGATTTTATATCATAATATCCTTTATTATGTGGCATAATTGCTTTATTATGGAATTAAGAGAGTGATAAGTTCTATATAATGTATTTCCACATTTCTGAGATGGAAAGAATTCTCTTATCTAAAGCTTGTTTTAGAGTGTTGTGAAGTGTTTCTAGCCCTGTAGTGATTATTGCATATGGAATAGATATTTTGTGAGTTTTTGAAACTGTCTGTTTTGTATTTTCATGCGGTTGCAGAGAACTGGGTATGAAAACCTAGGCAGTTCCCTTTAGTTTTGCATTCATATACCTATACATGCAGTCTCTCTTGTTGTCAGTGGAAAAGGACTTAGTGGGCATTAGGGTACGGTTAAGATAGGCCATAGCTTGGCGTAGCTTAGAATTTTAAGGTTTGAATACAGGTCATGTCATTCCAAAATATAGTAATTTAAAAGCAAAGGGGATCATGAGTACAGCAAATGTATTCAATATAAAGTAATCATAATAAAAAACAATCAACTCTACAATAGTTTCTAGAGACCATTAAAAGAATGTCTTCAACAGTTTGTAAGTGCCTGTTCCTCCTTCTACAAGGCTTAGCAATAGCTTGTGCCATGTCCTGTCCCTGTATCATACCTTCCTCTTTCAACATGATTGAATGTAGTCTCCTTCCTTTGTGGATTCCTTCATTGTCCTCACTAGTTATATTATGTGTTGGTGTTTCGTTTACTCCTGTAATTCTAACATTAAAATGTTTTTCATTGAAATGTAAACTAAAGCTTAATATTTCTATAATAATAATATATTCTATAATTCTATATAATAATAACAACAATTTTGTTATTCTTATATAAATGTCTCAAATTCTGTACAGCTGTTTTTTTAATTTAAAAAAACCAAACTCTTAAGGAGAAATTCCAGGTAAAGCCAGCCTTCAGTAACAGATTTTCTCTTTTTTTACCATGGAAGATAATAATAACAACAGTATTTGACATTCTATTATGGTATATATATTTTGCATATTTTGAGAATTCTTCTGTAAGTGGTAGTTCTCTCAGAACAGGAAATTATGTTTTATATGTAGAAAATATTAGCGTGGCTTCAGTTAATTTGATTGCGCTTGTATTTTTATCTGTATAAATTCTATGTAAAATTCTTCAAACTCCACCATCATTAGCAAACTGAAGCCAAAGGTACATTTATTTTTTCTCCAAAGGATATCATGTATAAATTGAAAACTTGCTAATCAATCTTTTGCATTTTTATTAAATGACATGGTTTTAGAGCTTTTTCTCTTACATTGTTTGTAAGTCTTATTAAGAAGCCAAATAAATTTTATTTGTTAAATATTTTCTAATGATTTATTTCCACATAGGTGGAGAACGAACTTGCGGTGTACATGAGCTAATCTGCATTAGAAAAGGTAAGCAATGATTTGTGAAAGTGAACTTCTTAGCTTGTGAGTAGTGCTGGTGAGAAATCTGCTACATTTTCTGGATCTTAGTGTTGCAGAATCTTTGATGCTGACACTGTGAGTGAAAAAAAGAAAAAATAATGAAATAAAATGTGAAATTAGAAAATAAAATTTTAATTTTCTTAAGAAGGAAAAATGTTCTCTTCCAACTCTTCCAATATTCACTGTTACATGGAAGTTGTTAATGTCGTTCAGCTGTGGTAGGAAACCACAAAAACTTAGATCTTTGCCTTGTCTAGATATTTGTGGGATTATTTGATTTTTAGTAGTAGTAGAAAGTTTTGACAATATTTTGAACAACTGATGTAATGGACTGGTAATCTCTGCCTGTGTTTTCAGTTGAGACCACAATGACTCAAATTTATTCGAAAACAACTGTATCAGTAATGAAACCAGTAATTGACAGAGCAAAAAACAGAGCTGTGCTCAAGAGAGGACTATCTTAAATCTATAAAGATTTAAGGCTGAGTTACAATGACTGAAGTTGGAGTTTGACAGTACAGCTCGGCTGATATAATGACTAGGTACAGTTCTGGTTTTTGTCCCCTTTGCCAGCCCTGTGCTCCTTTCTGCAGCATTGCTGTTGAATCTCTGTTCTGATCTGAAAGCTAATCTTAAGCAACAACAACAAAAAAGTTTCTTCAAGGATTAGTTCCTTGCGTTGACTCACCGTTAGGTCAGAAGAGTCACAGTGCTTTCAAATGGAAAGGAGTAAGAAAGTGCAGGTGGAAAGGAGAAGGGCTGCAAGACTCTTTTGACACCTAAGTGTCAGACTGGCTCAATAGTATTGTCCAACCACATCATAATTGATAGGAAGAAATTTTGTTTGGCCTCTGAATAGAGCTTAGTTTCCATCGCATTCACTTCAAGGGTTTTTAGTAAAATCAAGTGTTTTTGAAACATTTACTTAATATCTCCTAACCTCAGAATTGAGTCTACTGGTTAAGGTAAAAAATAGCTTTATCGTCACAAGTCATCTTTTCCAAATATCTATTAAGAGAGTGGATGAGTGTTATGTGTGGTTTGACAATATTGTAATTAAAAATAATTTTATGCTTTTTTAAACTGTAAGTAATTTCATTCTTGTTTTTTTTTTTTTTTATTGCTTCATTCTCATTGAGGGGGAGGTTACTTTTTCCTTTTAACATTTTGGTGGGTTTTTTGTGTGTTTGGTTTGTTTGTTTAAAAAAACCTTCTTCATTGCTGTCTCTGTTTTTCCATTGATGGATAAGTCGGTACAGACAGTGCTCTGTATTCCTTCTGTAATAGGCTCTGGTTTTGTTTCTGAATTATGAAGCTCATTGGCAGTTAAGGAAGCCTACTAATAAAGTTTAAAAATCTATTAATCTTGCTAATCCCTATTTATTTCAGGATACTGTAATGATTTTAAGAAAAACAATTTTTCTGCATTATTGGAGGCAGTGCTGTATGGTTTTTAATGTTATTGCTAGGAAGCTAAGTTGAAAAGATGTGTATTTTTTAAGGTTCTGTCTTATGTTTGACTATTAGATTCTAAGCTCTGTTCGTTATTGATATGATAGTATAAACATTTTTTTTAATAATGGTTGCATAGAACCTGTGTTTTAGCATTGGTGGTTATAAATTAACCTAGAGATAAGTGTGATTAAAAGAGAACAATCCTCTTAATGCCATTTATATCTCCAATATGTTTAGTTCCTTTTTTCTTCATGTGAGTTTCCATGTGTGTTCTAACCTTGTTTGCCTCTATGTTAACTGACAAATTTCTCCTTGCAGTGTGTGGAGCAGGTGCATTCTTTTCTGTCCTCTCTCCCTACTTGAGGTGCTGTTGTACTACAAATCTTCCAGTTGTGTAGTGTTTTGGTTACTTTATCTAAGACTTTACATGATCTCATACGCATTCAAGATGTTTTTGTTGTCTGACTAATGGCCATGCTCTTAAGGATTACTTTATTTGCCAGTTGTCCAGGCCTGCTTGTTTGCCAGGGTCACAGTGCATGCTCAAGATCCATATTGATCTCCTCAGAATAGGAGAGCCTTTCCAAGCTGAGAATTTCTGTCTGCCAGCAATCTGGAGATGCTCAAATCAGACCTTCCAGCTCTGTCCTTAATGCCACTGGGTACTCATTTCAAGCTTAATACAGGATTGATTTGAAAAGTTTTGTGGCATGGAGGTCTTCTCCTTCTCTGTCTCTTGTCTGTGCCATGAAAGCCAAATCTTTTTTGGTCCATGAGCTCACTGTGGATGACTGATGGACAAATTAAGTATTCACACTGGCACATGGATAATTCCCTGTAGTCTTGTCTGGTGCTCGGTAAGTTTGCACTGTCCCCCTCTCCTTTTTCACTGCTGTCTGTGTGACTGTTGTACCAGGATGGTACACCCTGGCACTCCTAGCATTTGTTCACTCATTTTCATCGAATGCTGTCTATGAGGCTTTGAGAGTTGGTGCAGTGTTTGCCCAAATGGCTCTGCATTTGCTATTTTCCTGAAAGCCACTGATGCTTTCTGCCAGGTGACAATAGGTAACCACAACTGCCATGTGTTTGTGTTAGAGTGCCCATGTGGGACCTTTGGAAGAAAGATTAGTAGTCAATAGCCAGCGTAAGTACCTAGAGTTCTTGGACGTCCAGTGTACATTTGTGCTTTGCTTGTCTGTCTTTCTCATAGTCCTTCCAAGTACATTGTTGTTGAGAAGCAACATATTGTTGTTGAGAAGCAACTAATATGATAAAGAGCGATGTTCCATCTTACTTGTCCTGTACTGAGTAGGCAACACGGAAAAGCAAGCAAGCAAGCATGTCTTCTATGAATAATGCAAAGGAAAACTTTCCGGTTTCAAGTGATGGAGTGTAATTAGAATTTACATGGGGATTATACAACTTGAAGGACACCTGTTGCTGGTGATAAATTTTTCTTTCTGGTTAGCAAAGTAACACATACCTAAATTGTCTTTTTCTTGCCTGCCCATTCATTTTTTGCTAGGAAAATAGGAACCTTGGGGTATTGGATGATGAAGTGTGGAAAGGGATCAGAAAGGTCCGCAAGGCTATGTGTGACCACACCATCTAGCTCAAATTAGTTAATGAAAAGTTCTTACCTACATATAAAGGCAGAACTGTTAAAGCAAAACCCAAAACTTAAAAAGGAAATGTCTGCTCTAAGAATAGTCAGCTGTTACAATGAAAATAATTTGAAATATCACTTTTAATTTTTTTGAAGTTTTGCATTTCTGAAAATAGCCAAAACTGTGGAGGGTTTTTTTTTAAGTTTGTTATCTTCAATTTTTTGGGAACTCTAGGCTGCAGTACTTGGACTGCGAACAGCAGTTGCGTTCTCATTTAAAACAGTTGCATTTTCATTTAAAAGCATCATTAAAGCATCTTTGATGTTAACAATGCTTCTATTGAAATAAATAAAACTAATTTGGTTTCTTGATTTATTTTTATCTTTCTAAGACTCAAAAATTTGCAAGTACCAGTTATAATGCTAACTGAATACCTGAGATTATCTGAATTCTAGTGTAAATATGATACCAATACAGTATTGATACAGAACTCAAATTTGCTAATGAAATATGTAGTGGTTGTCTAGCACAGGGCCTGCTCACGTGTCACATAATGTTGTTACAGCTTCACAGTTGCCCGAGATAGACTGTGTTGTGTCAACTTGATGCCTGCACTAGAAGATTTACTTTTGTGGTGTTTTGCTTGTTCAGTTTCCTATTAGCAGATTCATTCATTTTTGAGAAGAATCTACAAAAAGCTGATCAGGAGTAAGAAAGCTTGATAGGCTTTTCTGGAAAGCCTTAAAAACTCGATTTGTACGTGTTTTTAAACTGAGGTTTCTTCTAAATGCATAACTATAGGGTACGTATGTGTCCTGAAAATGTGCATATATTGTGGCAGTAATATAACATCTAATAGCTACAAAATAGAGAGCAAGTCACTTTCCAGCTATAGAAATTTGAAATTTGAAGAAGTATGATCAGTTATTATAGAAGTTTGGTAATACAGCACTGAAATCTTTGACTCCTGTGTTCAACATAGTGAAGTGGTCAAACTGTTTGTGTGGGTTTGTATTTATTCATTCTTGAATTCTGGAAATTGGAAAAGGAAAAAATATTTTTGCTTTTATTATAAATGAACTTCTTGTTTGCTTTTATTATTTAATGTGTTTATTTTATGTACTCACACATATTCAAATTCTTACTTCTTGTCTGACAATACAAATTGAAGATTTGTCTAAGGAGAGTCCTGCTTAGTTTAGTTAGTGACTGTGTCATTTGTTTCAGTCACTTAGGGTTCTTGACAGCAGAAGAAGGTAACAGGGTTTTTCTTAAATTACTCAGTTAAAGGTTTGCCATTTTGCTGACTATTTTCCTAACACAGCTGTTTTTGAGAGAGTTGTGAGAGTTATGTTAAGTTGTTCCTTCAGTCACTTGCTATGTACATAAAATAATTTGGGGAACTTAAGATCAGACTTCAGAAAAATGTATCTTTTTTGGTTGTGTAGTGCACTGTAGCTAGGCTGCTAATCTAACTTGGAATTGGCTGTTTTTAGATGTACTAATATTTTTATTAAGGCTGTTTTCAGGTTCTGTTTGTACAGACCAGACAGACTTGTGATAAGTGTTTACAATATTGAGCTGTAACTGAAGAAAAACCCTATTTAATATATTCTGATATGTATAATACTCACTGTGTGACACAGAAGTCACATAAAACAGAAAATATATGACCATGTTATTTTTAGGTTTCTTTCACCTTTCATTGTTCCTTTGTATATTTTTGAAGTAATGCAAAGTGATATTTCTAACTCAGCAATATATTTTGTATTTAATTCATGGAAGTGTAGATTGAGTATCTGAGTAAGGTTCGAGTTGCACAGATTTTTAGAAATTATTTTTAAGCCCTCTTTTCTTTTGTAAGATGTTCTCTTCTATTTTCGTGGCAGTCTTGCAAACAAAGGAAATTATTCAGCAAACTGTCTTTGTGACTAATAATGGAACAGAAGTGCTTTTTAATATGCAAAAGAAAGAAGTTGCAAAAAGACAATGTCTTTGGCTGACAATGAATAATGTCACTTTTAATAATAATTTTGAAAAGATTAGAAGGTATGAATTTTTGTTTTGTCAGAAATATTCTTTAACTAGAGCTATGTCCTCTTTAATGTTCTGGTCAACTATCCTTATCCATTTGCACGTATCTGAATGTTAAGTTGCTAACTGCATTTAATTCAAATAAAGAAAATAATATTATTCATGAGTTTCATTTTACAAGTGAAACATTGTTTTATTGAAACTCAACTGTGTCTGATATTCAAGTTATGTTACAGAATTTATGTAGTAGTCTATACTAGGTAAGTGCCTCAAAAAGAAGCAAAATAATTTTTCCTCTTTCTCTCTGCTGTCATCCAGTTTGTAGAACTTCTTGTTCTTCATCAAGAGAAAGGTGATACTGCATATGGTAACAAATTTCTTTAAATTAGGTAACCTCACGTTAATGAAAAACATTATAAATATATGTTGTTTCTACTCATTTAAGGGTTCAGATGTGGACAGTACAGAGTAAAATGCATATTCTCTTTTTACAGAAAGAGGAATAAAGACTCTTAATTAAAATTAAACACAATTAAAGCTACTTCTATAATATACACAGAAAATAATAATTAATCTGCTCATAATTGTGGACTAGTTAATTTAAAATAGACAAATAAGTATTTTTGTCCAGCCTGGAAGAAGTTTTATGTCCTTTATCCTATGAATACTAAATTTAATAGATCTGGGAGACATAAAGGTATGGCTACATATTAAAAAAATGAAAGTAATAATGTTAGAATTAACAACGTTGTAATAGATATTAAATTTTGCACTCTGTTGGAAAGCTAAACTGTATTTATACATTTTGGAGTAGAGAAAATGTAATATGAAGTAAATATTTTTCTTTGAGATGATGCCCATAGTGGAAGCAAAGTTAAGTTTCTGTGTGTTCTCCTATGTTTGGACTCTTTTGGAAAGCAGCATCTACTGGGGTCACTTAACTCCAACTATTGTGCTCTCTTTTCTTTCTTAGGAAATTCTGTGATTAAGTACTTTGCTAAATCTAAACCTTGGAATTTCTTCACTTAAAATGTTCATTTAATCGTTTTGACTGCACAGTACTTTGCTATGTATCCTAGTTAATCACTGTGGTGTTCAGAAACCTGGATCCTGCATTGTCTCACACTTTGCTGTTAATTGTAGCCGCTGATAGGAAAAATGTAGGTTTAAAAGTTTTTTATTATGAAGATTTTTTTTCCCCCCAGTAGTGCAGCACTACTTTGTAGTAGCTATGAACTTTTAAACCACAAGCTTCTAGACCCCTGGAGGTCTTTAATACTTTTGCACTGGGAGTGTTATTTGAGACTGCCATTAAAAGTCTATAATCACACCCACTGTGTGGAGAATACAGTCCTGTAATATGCTATGTAGTTCCAACAGATTATTGGGATTTGGAGGTAATCAAGATGATTCCATGATCTATGTCTATTCCAAATAGCAATGCAATGTTTCCTTCACTGTTTCTTTTGAGAGTTTTGTGTTGTGAGATACTACTTAATAGGAGATAAATTCCATATTAGAGAGAAAAGACACTGAGGGACTGGTAAGTCAGCAGGGGTGGCAGGTTGACAATTTCCTCAGCCCATAAGGATTTAGGAATTAAAAGATTTCTGTCAAAAGTTTGAATCTCCATCTCAGAGTATGGCTTTTGTTATCCCTAAATTCTTTCTTAGATCAGTGATATTTTGGAGCCCAGGGTCCTCTTTTTCCTATAATTGAATTTATCTCCAAAAGGTAGTTTCTGCATGGTATTTTAAAAGAAAGGGAAAGAAATCCTATAAATGACAAACTACAGAGGCAGTACTAGAGTTGACACAAATATTTATGTGCAGTTATGTATGTGATTATTAACTTGCTGAACCAAGACCTTTTTAACACAAACTGTAATTTATGAAATATATTGAACTCTATTTGATATAAATATTTAGTCAAGTAATTTAATTACTTATAATAAAATTAAATAAACTGATTTTTTTAATTAAAATACATTCTAGACTTTCTTCCTGTGTGAAGGAAGTCCTGAAACCTAGATGTTAAAACATATTTTTTCTTATTAGTCCTTGTAATTAGATGTTAAGAAAACAAGGGGGGGGAAAAGTCCTGATTTATCTCTGTAGCAGTTCAGATTATCCTTAAGCCAGTGTGAGGAGACATAAACCAAATGATGAAAACAGTTATTATTCCTGATAACTTTCCACTGGAATAAAAGTGACACTGGAGTTCAACCAGTGTAATGTACCTGTTGTGTTACAGTAATTCCAGTAATTTTTTTCATGTAAACAGGTGCATTATTTACTTAATGTTAGGTGTATGATATTTTTTATAAATTAACCCTTAAATCACATCACATATCTTTTCAGATAATGTAGATTTTCTGTTTTCCCCAGTATTACTTTGAAAGGTTTATAAATAGAATTTTTAAAGAGCATTGTTTTTCCTAATAGAAAGTTAAATAATCACTTTCATCCTGATTTCGTTCTGTCAGTCTTTCAAAACTTCTGAAAGGTTCACGTTACTGAAAATTATTAATAATTTTCTTGTTTAGGAAATGCTCTTTTCAGTTCTGCATTGAAATTCAAATTGTCATTTCATGTTTATGTTCAATTAAAATTGCATGTCACTCAGGGTAATATACTGGGTATATATATTTAAAGTGTTGAAATACAGGTTGCTCCTGTTGCACTTGCTTGTAATTTGTACCAGAGAGTGTGTAAACTTGCTGTATAACAAAGTGCAAGATGGAGGAGAAACAAACGCATAGGAAGGAACATCCTTAGACTAGCAGTAGAACATGTGCATTAAACATAATAAGCTGACAAATGCAGCCATTAGTAGTGGGCTAAGTTAAGAAGTCTGTGCTGCAGACAAAGCAAAATACAAGTTCGAATTGAAGGGGCGGTGTCTTTACCCGAAAAGTTTCAGTTTTAATGTAGCCTAAATGTAGCTAAAGAATTAAAAACATTAATAGATGACCTTTAATGGCATGCTTTAAGTTGAGCTAAAATACTTTTCCTGATGCTTGTTTTGGCAAAACATAAAAGAAATAAGTAAATTTGAGAAAGGAAGTACACCGTTCCAGTGTTTTATGTGAGAAAGAAGAAAGATAAAGACAAAGCAAAACAGGGAGCATAGGAAGTACATTTGGAATATTGTCTTTTGATACATATGATAAAATGTTCAGAGAAAATTCTGAGTTCATTGTCATTGGTTTTTAGCAGAAACAACAGCTAGTCAATTTTTGTGCTAAAGTTGCTTCTGTTTCTTACATGGGAAAGTATTCTAATAATTAACGTCAGCTGCCACGTAGAGTTTATCTTGTTTATAAAACAGTGGAGGTAGTCAAGAATTTAATTTTTTAAATCTTCTTACACAACACTGGATAAAATGCTGCCCTCTGTAGGTGTAGCATTTTGTCAAGGCAAACTAGGTTCTGTTCACTTGTTATTGCTTCTTGAACTACTCCAGCAAACAGGAAGATAATAATTTCTGCTAAATTATTGTGAAACTTGTGTGTTGAGTTTACCTTGTCAAAGAAAAGCTGTTTAGAGAGAGCACAAAATTTTAGGTAGCGTTTAAGTTCAGTTATTTAATTTTAGAGAAGATACCATCCTATATAATTAGTCATAAAAGAAAAAAAAATAGTTATATGTAAGCTGACACATATATAAGTACAGTTCTTATTCATGTTGAATAATCAGTCAGACCAAAGTATTTTCATTCGGAGCTGACTCTGAGGTATAGAGGGTTTTGTTTGGTTTTTTTGCCATTATGACATGAGTTGTCTGTGAGAAATATATGTGTGCTGTTTGGAGGTAAGTAATTCAAGCCTGGAGAAAAGGCAATCAAGGCATGAATCGTATTTTGTGGTTCAGTAACCTCTTCAGCTTTCTGAAAATATGTTAATTTCTCATGCAAGTTGGAAAGTTGTTATGAAGTGATGAAGTGCAGTGAATAGCACTTGAACGAAAATATTTTTGAGCTGGACAGTACAGGTTATTTTCAGGTAATGTCAAGATGTAGTGGTGTAAAAACTAACAACAATAAATAATTCTTCAGGACGAAATACAAAACAACAGTCCTGTTTCTGTAAAAGAAATTAAAAGGCTAAAATATCTTAGATAAATTTATATATATAAAAAAAAGAGAAAACAGAGGAAGTTATAAATTAAAAACAGGCTTACATTTTTCATTTCAAATGTTTCTGTGCTAGGATCTTAAAGCTAATTGAGATTCTTTGGATCATACCTCTAGTTACTTAATTTGTGCACAGAAGAGATAGTATTGCGATTGTAAATGAATAATTAAAACATCACTAAGATAACTATGTGGCTTTGTACATTACTAGCTAAGTGAGCGGTATGATGTGGAGTGTGAGAGCTCCAAAAATAATTGACTGGATATTAAATAGAATTGGGAATAGATACATATTAAACAATTAACTGCTTTTAAATTTAATATTAAAAGCATTAAATGCTTTTATTATGTCTGAGGATTTTTGTTGTTTTTGTGATATTTATTTAATGATGCCATTATTTTCTGAAGAGTTTGAACATCTTTTGGAAAAGAAAAATTCTTTAATTACAGGGAAGTTGTTATTTGGCAAAGAGAATCTAATTTGATATATAAGATGAGACGGTAAGTTTCTGTATTCTAATAATCCTAATTCTAGTGATGATAATAATAAAAGTGAATTAGTGATGTTAACATAATACGTCTGTAATGAGTATAGCTTTCTATGCTGTTTCCATAGCCAGTGATTCAATTAGTCTTAATAACTTTGTAGCAAAACATTTGTTACTTTAGTATTTCTGAAACTGTTATATGATTACGAATTTCAAACATTCATAGTTGTTTTTCTTAAGAACTGAGGATAATTATGAAGTTTATGAAAGTAGGACATTTGAATTTGAAATATGACTATTGAGAAAGTATTGCATTTCTACTGGTTGGTGATTATGGAAGAAACCACTGGGAACCCCTGAGAATTTTTAAAAATGCTTTTCATGGTACAATTAATGCCCAAACCAATCAGAATTTATGACAATGTGTTCTGAATCAAAATAGTCCCAGTGCGGAATGTAGCACAGATGTATTTTATATGCAAACAAGTACATTTCTTTTTTTTTTCTACAAAGATAATGTATAATGATGTAGAAAACCTTTATTCATGGATAGGAATCTGTACATATTTGCATGTGGAAAACTGACTACAATTTTATTTGGGTTTTTTTCTGACTTTATAATGGTAATACATTAAAGGATTTGAACTTGATAATGTACTTAATCTGTGAACAACCATTGTAAGGTTCTTTACATGGATGCAAATTGATATGGAAATAAAATTTTCAAGTCTTATGTTCACACTGAATTACATAAATAATTAATTAGTCTTGCTGAAGCTAAAGTTTCGTTCTTTTTGTAAGGTATCAGCCAATGTTTTTTTTCTACTCCAGGAAGATGTCATCAGATCCTGTGTTTCCATAGAGAACTGTGCAGTTTGCATTCAGTGCCTTTTTAACTGATTAATATCCAGGAAGTACTTGAGAAAAAAACAAAAACATTGTGTTTTTGAGTTACTTCTGGGTTGTGGTTAACTTCAAAGCAGCTTTGATTGCTGAACAATATAAGCATAAGTAAAAAAAAAAACCAACATTTAAACCTACAGTTTTAAAAGATCAAATGTGGAATACTTGAAAGTGCACTTTTCTCTGAAGATATTGTACAGTTAATCTATCCTATTAAAAGCAAACCCAGCAACAGGACAAGAGGGAATGGGCACAAACTGGAACACAGGAAGTTCCATCCGAACATAAGGAAAAAACCTTCTTTACAGTGAGGGTGACAGAGCACTGGAACAGGCTGCCCAGAGAGGCTGTGGAGTCTCCTCTTTTGGAGATACTCAAAACCTGCCTGGATGCGTTCCTGTCCAGCCTGCTCTGGGTGATGCTGCTCTGGCAGGGGGGTTGGACTAGTTGATCTCTGAAGGTGAAACATTCACTGTCCTTTATTGTGAATCACAGAATGATTGGAATTCAGTTCAGTCTCCTGCTCAAAGTGATGTTGATGCTGAATTCAGGCAAAGGTGCTTAGGACAGCCTGCTCTAACAATAAATCCGAAATAAATTTCTGTGGTTCCATTTTGTTTACCTGTCTAGTCTTCCTAATCTGTCTTCTTTTTCTGCCTTCTCTTCACTTTCCAACGTGTTCTGTGTATTCCATCCCCATGTTGCACCTTCTTCATAACTTGTCCTTCCCATTTCCTCACTGAACGCTATTAACATGTGCCTAATTGCACTCTTCCACTTCACTCTCACTACTGTTGGTCCCTGTGTCCTGGTGTATTGCAGTTTTCTTCTTCCTGCCTTTTCTGACACTGCCTCTGTGTTTGATATAACTGGAAGGTATTGAAGAATGAAGATTTTTCTGCTCTTGGTCCAGTCTCTAGTCTCATTTGGGTCAGGATCATTAATTCAAAGAAAACTGGATGTTGTTCCAGTAGACCCAGATATTCTCAGTTATCCGTACACAGTCTTGGAAGGGGAGGGAGCGTGCCTACTGCCAGCGGAACCTTGGGATATTTCATCTGTTAAACTTTGAGGTCAAAAGTGGATATACACAAACTGAGGCTTTTGTTGAATCTCAGAGCTTTCCCATATTTAGGAAGATTCCATGAAAATGGTAAATGCACACCCGACAAGTGATAAATGAACACCTGACACGTGACAAATTCCTTGCTTTAAATCAGAGAACAGTACGGCTTTAAAAAAATAAATTAGTCATCACTACAGTGGTAGTTTTTTTTCTTCAGCTCATTCTTGGTCATGGCTTAACTTTTTTTTTTTTTTTTTAAACTTAAAAATGTGCAAAACCCCTTCAGTATGAGGCAGAGTTGCTGTAAACTTCAGCTGTAACAAGTGATTTAAATTAAATTATGAGCAACTCTAAACAGGGAATGAAGGGAATGTCAGGTAATCTTAGTATGATGTGCTGCTGAGGTCTTTCATGAACAAAAGGATTTCTTTTTGTTCATGGTAATGAAAATGTTAAAAAAAAATTTAGCCTCCTTTCCTCTGTGGTCTAGAATAGAATTCCATTTCTCTCACCTTGTTGCTTGGCTTGATGCAGCACGACCTCTCATCCTGAAGGGCTGATGAGGAACTTAGTAATTATATCTGTCTTTGTATTTCTGTTAAACTGCCTGAAATTGAAAATAGCACATATGTTCTCCTCCCTGTTACACTGTTGTTTTTGTTGGGTTTTTTTGGCGTTTGCTTTGTTTTATTTGGGCTATATTCAGCAGTTCTTATATTACAAGCAGTTCTTATATATATACTGTGTTCTTATATTTCTCATTCTGTCTTCAACTTTAGTGGATTGGAAGGTGAAGGTCAGATTTCGAAGGCTGCCAATTATTTCTCACTTTGCCTTCAGCTCTTCAAAAGACAGTGCTCTCAACTCAGTTGAGAGTTGTTCATGTTTTTCCTAACTTTTCTGATACAATCTAATAAAACAAGAAAAAAAATTACTCAGATTTGATATTGACTAAATAGAGGTTCTAGGCTATTTGGGTTTCTGTTTATTCTTTTGGGGTTTCTTTGGTTGTCATTCTGGTATTTTTGTAGTAATTTTGTCAGGGTAGGTGGTTCAAAGCTATTGACAGGTTCCTTTTCTTGTGAAAACTTTCAGCGTTCTAGACATAATGTTACATGATCTGTTCTGGTCAGAGGTAAAAAGTGGAACAAAAAATTTTCACAATTTCAGATAGGTCTGGATGTCTAGCTCAAAATAGAAGTGCAAATCTGACCAATTCCTTTTAGACTGTGGAAGGTGCATTTCTTTTGATCTTTTTTGGTTTTTAAAACACAGCTGTATAATTATTTAAGAACAGCACTACAAACACAAATGTTCCCTGTCATCCCAGAAATAATGTCCCCAAAACAAACTGAGGGGGTTGTGGCTCTGTGTGTGTTTCTCAGTCAGCACTTTTACAAAAATGTATAAGCCCAGATTTACAAAGGGCATATGAAGACTCAGAGAATAATGTAATTTGGAAGGCTCCTTGGCATTCATCAGAGAGCAAAGGCTGCAGCTCTGGCTGGGGGTTCTGCACCATCTACTGCATCTGTGGCTGATGGTTCCACCCCGATGGAGGTGCTGAAGAGAGAGGCTGCAGGGCAGACCTCAGACTGCAGGAGATGCCTTGACCTTTCTCCTGGGGCAGGGATTTGCGGCACACCTGCCTGCAAAAGGTGAGGCTGAGAAGTTAGATAGCTGGTTCCAAGCACAGTCTGCAGTGGCCCCATAGCCTGCGGTCTGCATGGATGAGCAAGGAACTCCTGGACAAACTTAAACAGAAAAAGGAAGCCTACAGAGGGTGGAAGCAAGGACAGGTAGCCTGGGAGTAATACAGAGAAATTGTCCGAGCAGCCAGGGGTCAGGTTAGCAAAGCTAAAGTCTAGAGTTAAATCTGGCCAGGGACATCAAGGGCAACAAGAAAAACTTCTACAGCTACATCACTAATAAAAGGAAGACTAGGGAAAATGTGGGCCCTCTCCAGAAAGAAAGGATAGACCTGCTTACCTGGGATATGGAGAGAGCTGAGGTACACAGTGGTGAAGACTGAGGCAAAAAAGCCACTAAGTGTTCTAGCCACACTGCCCGACATGCAGAAGGCAAAGGCAGGGACTGGGAAAATGAGGTACTGCCCATTGTAGGAGAAGAACAGGTTCAAGACCGTTTAAGGAACCTGAAGGTGCACAAATCCATGGGACCCAGTGAGATTGATCTGTGGGTCCTGAGGAAGCTGGCAGATGAGGTTGCTAAGCCACTATCCATCATATTTGTGAAGTCATGGCAGGTTGGTGAAGCTCCTACTGACTGGAGAAGGGGAAACATAACTCTCATTTTTAAGAAGAAAAGAAAGGAAGACCTGAGGAACTGCAGGCTGGTCAGTCTCACCTCTGTGCCCATCAAGATCATGGAGCAGATCCTCCAGGAAACTCCACTAAGGCACATGGAAAATAAGGAGGTGATTGGTGACAGCCAACATGGTTTCACTAGAGGCAAATCATGCCTGACAAATTTGGTGGCCTTCTATGATGGTGTTTCAGCATTGGTGGATAAGGGAAGAGCAATTAACATCACCTACCTGGACTTTTGCAAAGCATTTGAGACTGTCGTGCATGGCATCCTTGTCTCTAAATTGGAGATACATGGATTTGGTAGATCGACCGCTCAGTGGATAAGGAATTGCCTGGACAGCCACACTCAAAGAGTTGTAGTCAATGGCTCGCTGACCAAGTGGAGATGAGTAGCATTCCTCAGGGGTTGGTATTGGGACTGGCACTGTTTAACATCTTTGTTGGCGACATGGACAGTGGGATCGAGTGCACCCTCAGCAAGTTTTCAGACAATACCAAGCTATGTGGTGTGGTTGACATACCAGAGGGACAGGATGGCATCTAGAGGGACCTGGACAAGCTCGAGAATTGGGCTCATGAACCTCATGAGGTTCAACAAGGCCAAGTGCAAGGTCCTGTACTTGCGTCAGAGCAACGCCCAGTGTCAATACAGGCTAGGCAAAGAGTGGATTGAGAGCAGCCCTGAGGAGAAGGACATGGGGGTACTGGGGGATGAAAAGCTGAACATGACCCAGCATGTCCAACTGTATCCTGGGCTGTGTCAAAAGAAGCATGTCCAGCAGGTCAAAGGAGGTGATTCTCCCTCTCTATTCTGCTCTCGTGAGACCCCACCTGGAGTACTGTGTCCAGTTCTGGGGCCCCTAACGTAAGGGGGACATGGGCCTGTCAGAGCGTGTACAGAGGAGGGCCACAAAGATGATCAGAGGGCTGAAGCACCTTTCCTATTAAGACAGACTGAGAGAGTTGGAGTTGTTCAGCCTGGAGAAGAGAAGGTTCCGGGGAGACCTTATAGCAGCCTTCCAGTACCTAAAGGGGGCCTACAGGAAAGATGTGGAAAGACTCTTCAAGGGACTGTAGCGATAGGATGAGGGGTAACAGGTTTAAACTGAAAGTGGAGAGATGTAGGATTAAATATCAGGAAGAAATTCTTTACTGTGAGGATGGTGAGACACTGGAACAGGTTGCCCAGAGAAGTTGTGGATGCCCCACCCCTGGAGATGTTCAAGGTCAGGTTGGATGGGGCTTTGAGCAGCCTGGTCTAGTGGGAGGTGTCCCTGCCTATGGCAGGGGGTTGAAACTCGATGACCTTTAAGGTCCCTTCCAACCCAAACCATTCTGTGATTCAATGGTGTAATTCGAGGTTCAGCCCCATGCTCAAAGCAGAGCTAACATTAAAGTTGAATGCTACAGCTGATCTAGGCAATTTGTTCCAGTGCTTAACCCCCCTTATTCTGCAATTTTTTCCCCTCATCTCCAACTGGAATTTTCCTTGTTGCTGCTTTAGATTCCTGTCTCTTTCTCTTGTATTGCATCTCTGAGAATGCAGAGCCTGTTGCCAACTTTTCTGTAATCTCACTCCTTTTTGCGTAATGAAAGATGTTGCCACACAGCATTATACTCCTAAAGTGAAGTAACAAGATCTTGAAGGGAATTCATGAATCTGATGAATCTTGATAAATATTCTACAAATAGAAAAAATGCAACTCCCAAGAATGGGATTTATGGTACCAAGTAGAGGAACACTTAGATTCTAGAGAAAACAGCAGGAAGAAAGGGATATGCGAAATCCTAGCTTTGATGCAGATGAATGCAGCCATATTCAATCCTGAAAGACGCACCTCTGCATGGTAAGGCCACAGAAAATACTCTGGGTCTTAAGGTGTCCGTTACCTTAAGGTGTTGCTCTCTTACTCTCCCTCTTAAGAATGCAGGTTTGAGACATAACTCATATGAGAGGCTATAATGTTTATTAATTGGTCAACACACTACTGATAAACCAATTAACAGATTAATTAGCTAATAAATGTACAACTACGAATTATTAACAGTTATATAACTCTTTACAGTATTGCTAATTGCACACAATTATTGAGTTACCGTTCTATCACTTTGTTCTTATATTATTGCATGACAATTCTATAACCCTTCACCTTAACCTCCCATATCAGTTAGTAACAAATTTCAGATGTAGACCCAGTGGAGAGTCCAGTGGATTCCCCAAGGGGCTTTCTTCTGGTATTCTAACAGCCTTGGTTAATGAAGCAGGTCAGCTTCATTATCATCTGTGGGCATGCGTACTCCTGTCAAAAGATTTGCCCTCTCTTGTTCTTGAACTGCTTTTACAACTTGTTTGTTATTTCTTGCTTTTCTAGACCCTTCTCTATCCCTTTCTCTGCCTAGTCTCCTTTGAAATAAACAAGCTGCCCCTTCATTACTCTTTCCTCATTGGTCCAATTGGCTACATCCATTCCCTGATTTCATATCCTGGGTAATCTTGGTCCTAAACAGTATTACTGATGTTGTTACTTAGAGAGTGATGGATTTGCAAGATTCTACCACTGCAAATGATGCCCAAAACTTCCTTTCTGCATAATATCAATTACATATTGTTTATTTTATACTCTTTGTTAGACACATCAGTCTACTTCAGCCTTTTTTCCTCTGCCTGGTTTTGATTAAGTGTGCTTTATCTCTATTCCACTTAGCAAGTGCCACAGATGCCAGGGCAAGGAACATACCTGTATGTGGTTTTTCTCATTCTGTTTTTTTGCTCACACAGTATACTACTTGTTAGGGAGCAGCGAGAGGCAGCTGGTCAATAAGGGAAGAGGAGTAAGGAGCCGAGCATAAAAAGGCTGGCAGAGGCAATGGCCAAACCAGCAAGGGCTCTGTTTTTCCCTAGCAGTACTATCTCGGAGTTGGCCCTGAGTCCAGGTTGCCAAACCTCCAGCCCCTTCCAGGAAGGGTGGAATGCTCTTAGCTCCTTTCCTGTGCTCTCTCTCTCAGATGTTGCATCAAAAATCATTAGCCTTGGCATCTGCTGATCATCTCCCCATGTTCTGCAGAGTCCCTGTCTTGTTATGGGGTCCGGTACTCTGGCAGACCTTGCTCACAATGTCAGTCCTCCCTTACATTAGGACCAGATACTTTTCTGTTCTTTGAAAAGATGATTGGAAATGAAGAAACTGATGAAATTTAACAGTGTCAAACATTAAGTCAAATTTAAATGGTGGCTTTTCAGTTATATCTTGCTTATATATTTTGAACTTTAGTAGTATTTATTAATGATCAGTTGATCAGTTCTGATAAATATAACTTTTACATGTTAAACTTTTATGAGACTTTTAAATATGTTTTTCTTTCTGTTTCTTTTAGTGTCTCCTGAAGCAATTGGATTCCTGTCTGCTGTTGGGGTGTTCATTGTTCTCATGTTGCTACTTTTCCTATATATTAATAAGAAGATGTGTTTTGAAAATGTTAGTGGTTTCCCAGATCTTGATTCAGGATACACTACAAGAAAGAATTCACAAGATAAACTTTGTAAGTATCTGAAAAACAGTGTACTAACCTTAATTATAAGAACGCACAATTTTACAAGGGTGTGTAGAAATACACAAATAATCACTTGACTTAAGTGATGAAAAAACACAATGTTGATTTCCCGTGATTGTGCAGTATGTGGAAAGGAAAAAACCTTCATATTCACAAGCCACAGAAATTCAACAGCTGTATTACCAAAGAGTTGACATTTACTTATGGAAAGATATTTCTCTTGTACTATGAGAATACTCTTGAACATATTTTAAATGTTCCATAATTATGTATAATTAAATCTTCTCAAGTAAATTTGTGAATGGGCTTATTGGGTTTTCACTCAGCCTATTAGAATCTTTCACCGACCTTTTGGAGAAGGTCTTGCATTTACTCACCTAGAAAAGTATTTGAAAGAAGTAAAACATTAGAAACTGAAGTTATCTGATCTCTGGCAAACAAATTATTTCTATATTTTTAAAAATAGAACAATGTCTTTAAGGATAATGTGAAATGAAAAAAACCAGACCTTGAAAAAGATACTGAGGTTTGATAAAATAACCCCTTTCTACTTTTCGGCTGTGGAAATTGAATGGGCTTTGTTACCTGACTTGAGAGGAAGAGAGAGGCACCAGAGAGCAGAAGGGAAAATTTGAGGTTTTCTTCCCTTCTGGCTCTTTAAAAGGTGCAGCTAAATTTTTATTTTCAGTTTTCTTGGAGACAGAAAAAGTTCTCCTGCCTGGAAATTAAGTCGTTCATCTTAACTTTCTTTTTGCTACAAAACAAATCTTCATGTTCCGAAATATCTTACCTTATGTAAAAGACAACAAATGTTTTGGGGTAAAGAACTCTCCATGATGGATGTTTTTGTTCAGCTGTTATGTTAAAAGCTTGTTCTAGTGTGACATTGATGAAAGGACATAATTTAAATGTCTCACAACTTCTTCTTTGCAGGTTAGAATAAAAAAAAAAATAATGTTTCCACCTCACACAGTTGTCTTAGTTTTGAAAATAATGAATTTTATTATGGCTAGTTGATGCTGCAGTTGATGAAAGACTATGGTTTTGCTGGTTGATTGTGGCTTCATTTCAAGATATTTACTTAGCTGCTTTCTCACTGTTTTCAATGCACATTGAATGGAAAGAGCAAAGCTTCAACTTCCCCTGGTAAATGTATTGAGTTTGAGATAACAAAAGCAAATAGCTCTGAACTTGGAGAAATGGAGTTGATCAGTTTGTGAAACGGAGGACCTTTCTATCTTAAAAGTTGTTGCTGAATAGATTGGACAAATGGCGTTTTTCAGAAACCTCCAGCAAAATCTGAGCCTTCCCTCTGTGTCTTCTCTGGTGGACACGCTTAGCAGTGCTGTGGATGATCTGACCAGTGCTGTTGGAGAAGTTGGCTACAGTGTAGCTGATTCAGTAACAGAACAAGTAACAAGCATGATAAATGGCCTTCGTGCAGAAGACGAAAGCTCCAAAATGCAGAATGATAAACCTATGCAAGGGAGAGAAGAACATACACCATCATTAGCTCATTCTCAGGAAATTAATATGAAAGCAAAGAGAGGAGCTGCAGAACATAAAGAGACTCATTATTCTAATTCGTTAAGTTTTGTAAAAAAAGATACAAGTCAAGATGGAGCATCTGGCCATGTTGTGGACAAAAAACAGTGCCAGTTAAAAGGCAGAGATAGTGATAATCAATTAAGTGATACAGAAGTACATCAGAATTTGAAGAATGTAGGAGGACCTTTTAAAAGGGAAGCAATAGGAGGAAATGAGTGTTTTGTAAATGATAAGTTCTTGAAGGATAGTAACCTGAAAAGTAATAAATTTACAATGGAGCAATCTATTGAGGAACAAGATAATTGCCTACGTGCAGTATCAGATAATTCTAAGAATGAATTGCATAGAAAAATCAAATTGCAGTCACCTGGAGTTGATTTAAAGGATTCTGAAGAATTGCACAGCATGAATGTTCCCCAAGATTTAGAAACAAAACTTGTTGGAGTACAGAAGCAAAAATTATCAGACTCCAGCTTGAAGAAGACACACTATGACCATCCCAATTGCATTAATGAATTCAGAGAGAAGAAATCTGAAGCCTTTTTTGACAGAAAAGGAAAATCTGTATCAAAGGATGAAGACAATGTGTCAACTACCACTGCAAAAGCGGGTAAAAAGAAAAACTCAAAGAAATCAGAAAAGAATTCAAGAGATCTGTGTAATAAGAAGACAGCAAGAAAAGGTGAGGGGTCCATCAGCAAACTGCGTTCTTCAGCCTTTCATGAAACTTATGATACTTCCTACTTTCTTCACCTATTTTACACATTTAATAATAGTGTTTCCTGTGGATGAAAGTAGGTCTGTGTTGTCAGTGCTTCATTCTCTAATTACGTTGATACTTCTTGGAAGTTAATTACTTTTTAAAGTATTACTTAAAGGAACTGATTAATAAATGGCTTTCCTATGTTCTAACTTTTCTTTTTCTATATACAGTTTTTCTTACCTTCTCTGCAGTGCCTTGTGTGGTTTCTGTTGAATTATTTAATACTGGAAAGTAACACTTGTTCTGTGAAAGTGGCTTTTATTTTGTGTATTTTAAAAGCGTTGCATAAAATGTGATAAGGTGATAAAGAAAAAACTCCCTTCTGTTATATTTACATTATAGTAGATCTTCAGAATGTATTTCTGGGATGTGCAAGATAGTAATTTCAAGGCACAAAACTCAATGACAAGTGGCAATTAAGTGATTTTAAGTATAGAAAGAACTGACTGAGACTTGTCTTAAAGAAAGTCTTACAAAGAAAATATATGTATTATTGGTATGGATGCTGTGTGTGCCGTCTTCAACATCCAGTCTTAAACAATGTGACAATGGGATTGCAATAATAGTTTGTGAGTAAGTAAAACCTTGCATTTTTACACAATTGTTTTGCAGGCTGTGTAGTGAATTTTTAGAAAGCAACACAGGCTTTTCTGGTGATGCTTCTTCTGAAGAGAAATGAACTATTTCATAATAAATACCAGGTTTGGGGGTTTTTTTCAGTCTGTCTGTTTTCCTTTATCTGAAAATTTCAGTTGTTTGTTTTGCTGGGTTTTGTTTCTTTGTGGTTTTTTTTTTTTTATTTGGTTTAGGAGGTAGTTTCCATGTTTGTTTAATAAACTCTGTTCATACCTGTTATTTCTTCAGATAATACCATATTTATAAAGTATATTCTCCATAAAAAATGGCATTTTAAGTCCTATAATAGGCACATTAATAGCTTTCAACAGGTTAGTAATTACATATGACCCATGTTAGCCAAATAAATGGAAGCTTTTAAAAAGAACATTAATTCTGTTAGGCAAGTTTCCAACTAAGATACGAAAATCAAAAGAGAAGTGGCAAGAAGAGACATAAAACCCTGAGGACTCTTTTTAATATGTAGGAAAGTTTTTTTTCCCAGGACACTATTTTTTTCCCAGGAAACTGAAACAGATATTTATTGTACATTTTAAAAATGTTTGCATAGATAGCTTGTGTTTTAATGAGATTTTTTTAAGTCCTCTGAAGAGGTCTTGTTTCATGACTTGTAATAATAGTATACATCCCTGTTCTTTCTCTTTTGTGCTAGGAACTGCAGAAAAAAGGGCTGCTGTCACTGAAAACTTCTGTTTACATACATGAGTGTATTATTAGAGGCATAACTTTCAGCACTTCTTTCAAACATGGTGCCACTGTGTTTTATACCGTTCCATTCTTTAAACTTTATGCAGACTATTTAATGAACCTAGTTTCATATTTGTGAATACATTTCTTGTAATGATAAATGATGCATCTAATACTGATGCCTGGCACTGTATTTTATGCCCTAATTTTAGCTGTGGAAATCCATAGAAGATTCCTAGGTGTCAGGTTTCAACCTGTTGAGGGCCAGCAAACAGGCTCCTTTTTCTGGGCAGCCTCTGGACAGTGAATCTGCTAGCCAGAATATATCCTACTTGGTGTGATATTTTTCAATAAGTGATCGGTGAAATTGAACTTGCTTTATAGCCATCTGTAGAATGGGAAGAACCATATCTGTCAGACTTGAATTAAAATTGCTAGCCTAGAGTTGAAAGATCTAGATGCTCATTAGCAGTCTTTTAAGCCACCAGTTTTCCTATAAATACCAAATTAAGATTACGTATACATTGCATGTAGAGCGGGTAGCACCATCTGCAGTTAAGGTTTCCTGACATTTCCATTTCAAGACCTTATTTTCAGTTGCTTATATATGTGTGCCAAATTTGAAATATTTGGGATGAAATTTGGCATACTTTCCATCTGAGATTTTTTTTTTTTTAAGCTACAGTTTAAAATCTTTAGTTGTTTCCAGGAAAAGTGTGTGGGAAAAACATGCTGGTTATCTGTGCAAAATAAAAGTACATTTCACATCTGCTTCACTAAGATGCTTTGTCACCTTTGTATATTGGAGTATGTACTTGAAATGTGGGAGAGCACTTTTCCCGTGTCAGAGATGCTCATGTACTTCTAGTTTGCTGAAATTGTACATCTTTGGAAACTTTGTCATTGGAAAAGGCATAGTAAACGCTCCTTATACTTTGCTTGTTTAATTCGCTGACCCATCCCATTTGCGCTCATATGCTTCATTGTAAGGGGTTGAAGAACAGAGCAGGCCTTATCCTGCTTTTTGATACTTACAGTTGCTGAAGGACACTGGAAGTTTGAACAGAAGAATTGAGAATAAACATGACTTATGTGAGGACAGAAACTTCCTGAGCAAATGTGACATGATGCAAGTGGTAGATTGGGATTTGAAGTAGGATGGGGACAGCTATGGAGAGAACTGTTAACGTTTTGTGAAAGCGGAGAGACTAAGGGTGAAAGACTGAGGTTACGTGAGTAGTTGGTTAGGTGCAAGTAAAGAGAATTTGGAACTGAATATACAAAGAGAATAAAGAGGAAATCCCCATAACAGACCAAAACTGTGTGCTTGGAGCAGGAAGCTGGAGTATGGAGCCAGGAACTTAGGATATAAATATACCCTATTATAAATATAAATGTAACTAAACTTGCAGCATAGGTTTTGCTGTATGAGTACCAGGGAGAAATAGACCTGTGGCTGAATTTTGGGTAAGATGAAGCCCTCCTTTAGTCGGAATATCCAGGCAGAAGAGTGAGATTGGCCAGGCATGAAGACAGAGACTAATGGGCACAGAAATGCAGAGCTAGTACGGGAACTGGGAGGAGGGTATAAAAGCAGGGAGGGGAGAAGCAGTTGAGAGTGGCTGGATAGCATGTTAGACAGTATTCCCTTGCAGAATCACAAGCTGAAAAACAACATTATGGGTATCTCAGAGCTCTGCCTGTAATGGAAGGCCATTGGCAAATCATATACCGTAGGCTTGCTCACAGAGTAGTGGTAATGCTGACCTTTATTGAGTTTACATGAACTCTTTTACAGCCTATTAGAGTTTGAGATCTACGGAATTTCTGCATGGCATGTTAACTTTGCACAGAATCCATTTGAGGTTTGGAAAAGGGAGGGGGAAGCTTTCCTTTTACAGAAATAAAAATGCAGCTGAATCTTTGACTCACGGGAGGAAGTCATACTTGAGACGTAGTTGAAAAAGTTGGCCAAGGAGTGGGCATTATAGAGGAACTGGTATAAACTAGATGGTTTCTTCTGTGCAATTTTTGCTGTTGCCAGATGTCTGCAATGGGAATCTGCATTGATTTCAGTTATTGAACAAGGGACTGTTTATTGTGCACGCAAACATCTTTCATTAGCATTTGCCATTTGTTATTGTGAGTTTAAGTACTACTGACATAAATACCCTAAGATGATTTTGTTGCAGGCTTCTTTTTGTAAATCAGTTTCATACCTACATTATACTGCATGCTCACAGCAAAAATCAGCTGGGAAGGAAGGAAGAGGAGCTGCCTTTTTGATATGATAGGTATCCAAATGTAACATTGAAGCAGTGTTAGATTTACTTTACATAAATTATTTTGAGCGTTTTCTTACTTAATGTAGGGTTTCAAGAGCTTCAGTGTGTGCTGCCTTACATAAATGGATTCATTTTCTATTGAGTAAGTTTTAGAATGTTTTTTGGTGCTTAATGATCTTTCAGTTTTTCTAGAAAAAAAAAATAGCTCTCACCAATTACAAAATCACATAATACTTACAATTGAACAAGGTGATATTTTAAAAATATTACAGAATTTTTCATTGAAATAGCTTAAATATCTTCAATGATAACCTCTTATGGTTATTTTCTTGTATTCTATTTTGAGCTGTAGTCGATTTGCTTTATTTTATTCAAACAGACAACTCTTATATGAGTAAAGACCAGCATGGTTCATCATCTGAGAGTGAAGATGAAGCACTGGGTAAATATCATGAGGCCTTGTCTAGAACCCAGAGTTCCAGGCTGCCAGTGGTGGATGGCAGACAGCAAAAAAACTATATATGGGAAACCAGACAAAAATATAGTCCCCTGTCTGCAGAATATGATGGATACAGTAGTGAAGCCTCAATAGATGAAGGTAAGAGTGATTTAAAAGCATTCCTTTTATTCCAAATTTCAGAATTATGTTCTGGATAAGTAAGTGCTAGATGAGGACAGCTTGACTTGCAAATAGTCAATGTCTGCAAGAAGTATCCAGATATCTTTTATATTTGTGCATGCTCCAAAAAAAAAAAAAAATGGCATGGACTTGTGCGCATTCTTCTGGAAATGCTGCAAATGATATTAATATCATGTTATATTAAGTTTAATACAGTTTTATCATTAGTCATTTTATTTGTGGGGGAATTTAAACTGTTTTGATTTAGGAAGGAAACATGGCAACTCTTGATGAATTCTGTGGTATTCTAAATACAAAGAAGACATGTTATTCCTCAGTTGATAAGCTGTCATAACAACAAAGTAAATGGAATTGGTTATTGGTTATGGTGCATTGCAGTGTGCATTACTGCAATGTTCTGTATCTTTTTTTCTCTTGAAATCACAGAAATAAATTATTAGAAAGATTAAATCAATATAATTTTTCCATGGAGTTGAAAGTTGGATGTTAGCAATGGATGCTTTTGTGGTACATATATTTCTTCATTTTAAGTAAGGGTGAGAGCCTGACATAGAGTCTGAGAATTCTGCTATCAATATTTTGTCAATATGCTTTTTGTGCTTGAAAATAGCTGCATGTCAGAAATGTATCTATAGCCATTTTCTAGCACAAAAAGTAAGCTTTGGTTGAAGTCACTTCAAAGTCAGACTAATATAGACACTGTACTGAGTAAGATGTTTATTGGTCTCACTTTAATATGTTAAAGTGGAAGGATTTTTTAGAAACTGGTGTTGTTTAATAAAAGTGGATGCATGTAATTGAAAGTCTGTGGTTACGTGTTCTATACCATCCAGAAGTGCTTGAAAAAAGTTGAATTTTCTACGATGTGATATAAAAGTCTGTTTCTGTTTGCCACTGAAATTTGAAATTAGTGCATGCTCATTCGTGATTCCAAGTTAAGACTCAAAGGACATAAAAACCATAATTGAAGTAGGTTGCAGAGTAAGACGATTGTTTTCTGATAATCAAAATTTTCAGTTCTTTCCTTAGCTGTTAAACTGTAGGAAGGCTAGGATTCTGAGCTCCAGCAAACAGGGAAGGAGATGCAGATGTGAGGTCAGGCAGTAAGAAACAATCCTTGGACACTGTGATGGAGAATGACAACAAGGAAGAGGGATAGTGAAAGATTAGTGTTTGGGTTTTTTATATCTACTGAAAACTATTAACAGCATTAGTGGGGGGAATATGAAAGATAAGATGCTAATTTTTTATATGGCTCATGTCACTGTTGGGAAAGAATGGTGATGTATATTAACAGGAGTTGGAAAGCTCAATAGTATTTATTAGTAAATAATACCAGATACATATTATACAAGACGACTGCTTCCAGGTACTGAGAATAATTTATTTGTCTCTCTTCAAATTATTGAGGCTGCTTGATGAAATGATCATAGAACAATTCATGTTGGAAGGAGCATGTGACATTCCTCTTTCTATTTCCCAGTTGTTCAGGTTTTTACTTTGGCTCTGTAAGACGTAAGCTCTGCAGATGCTGTACTAGCCACTATCTGTGGGTTTTTGGTGGGGTTTTTTTTTTAAATAATTGTCTGTCTTATCATCCTCTCAGATCATAAAAAGTCATAGTCACTGACTTTTTTCCTTTCTGGGGAACGAGAAATCCAATCTGGAAATCTATATAGTGGTTAGAATCTAAGGCAAAAGAACCCTGTTGGCAAGTCCAAGTATTGCATCAGGAAAGTTGCAATTCTTTCCCCCACCTCCTTTTTCATTTTTTCATCTATTGCTAAAGATGTCTGCCACCAGCTGCTATCCCTTTGCAACACTATTTCCATTCAGGAAGCTGGCTGGATGTAAAACCCATTTATATATATGCATGCACATATTCACTCTAAAATTAGTATATGCAAATTGAATTTATTATAATGAAAAAACATTCAGCATTTGGAAAAAAATTTAAAACAAAAACGATCAAAACTTTCTCACTTAGAAAATTGTAAATTTTTAACCACATACTTCTACTTTAATACTGACAAGATTTGGCTTTTGCTGCTGCTTGTGAGAGCGTTCTCTTCCCATATTTTACAGGGAGTGGAGAATCAGCAATGTTATTTATTTGATAGCCTGCAGTCATTCTACAGTTTCTTGCAAAATGCTTGCAAATTAGAGTGATGATTTTGTCTCATTTTTGTAACCCATTAATATATACAAAATTATGTTCAATAGTACTAAAAAGGGTTTTGTGGTATTGGACATGGCAGCAGATTATCAAGCCAGTATTTCTTGCTTTTTGATGACCTGAAGGTGGCACACTAGAATAATTAGTGTTAGTACTTTCATTGTTCTTCCTAAATTATTTCAAACATAAAAAGAATTTTTGCACAATGATAGAAATGTGTTCAAATAGAGGAACAGACAGAGTATACCTTGATATGTTATGATCATTACAGAGGGAAAGCTGCCCAACCTAGAACTTTGATGAAAAGAGAAAGTGGAAACCTTGCGAAGAAAGCCTGCAGTCAAAAAAAATGCTACCAAAATAAATAAATTGCTACCAAACAGTTCATATACATTCAGAGAAACAGTTCACTGAGCAGATGACGTTAAAAATCTCAGATTCCAAGTGGACAGCATCAACATTCTAGATGTTTCAGTGCAATTTTTTAAAATTCAAAGCTTTACTGTTCCTTAAACTTGCTAAATAAATCTATATAAGACTTGATGATGTAATCCTGAATTTTTTCATTAAGTAGCTGGTTTTTATGACTGATGAATTATTTTTATAGGAAGTGTAAAGACAAATGAGGGGGAGCAAGCAATGTATTACTACGTACTGAGAAACAATTGTCAATATATCTGACTTCTAAGACTTAAACATTTCAGCTGTACTTCCAGCTTAAGGCACCAAGCAGTCCATACGTTGAGCAGGGCTCGATAGTGTTAGTGAAGTGATGAGAGGAGATAATTCATTTTAGTCTCATCTCTGTTTCCCCTCTGCTCATTGCTAGTAAATCAGCCTCTGATGATATCATTAAAAATTCCATCAGAGGTAAAGTAATATGAGCAATGAAAATGGTATTTCATTTGGGGAAAATTCTGCATTATTTTCTCTTCAGCAGTTAATGTCTGTCACATGTTGTATCATGCAACACTGTGCTGTGTGTTTTCAAAGGAGTCAATAAACAGTTTTACTAATAACTGTTTACTCTGCACTTTAATCTTCACTTTTAAAATTTGTTTGTTTAGACACATCTGCACTTAACAGTGCACACACAAAATTTTAAGGCAAAAATATAATCTTGTCTTTATTAATACAACCTGTAAGCTTTGCTTGCATTGCTAAAAAGATGTATAATATTAATATGTGCGCATTACTAAGACCACCAAAATGTCTGATAATATTATTTTAAGGTTCACTTATTATCAATTGCATAATTAGTTTATTACATCTATTTTCTGGCTGCATGCCTCTGAAAATGTTTTATTCTGAAGCCTGAAAATGTGTGTGTGATATGTGTTCACCTCATTCTTTTCTCCTCTAGATGGCCATATTAATCTTTCTTTTCAGCATATATATATAGAACTGACATGGCATTTTGTATAATATTTTTAATAGGTAAAGAAGAAAGCAAGATATTTTGTGGGTTTTGTTGGTGTATTTTGATGATGGAGTGTTCTAGTAGCACTTTAATTCATTCTATGAAATTTAGGTTTTTAAATTTTGATTCACAAATACCTGCTTATGACCAGTGTCTGATACAGTTTACATATTTGTATAGCACATTTAATGCACTTAGATTTTGATGAGTTTTAATATTGATGAATATTTGATGAATTTTAAATGAAAAATAATGTCATGCTTAGATGCAAGTATTTCTACAGACGCTGTTGTAAATACGTAACTTTTGCAGTGAGCTCCTCATGGACAGGCTTAATTCTGGACTATCTCTAAAGGAAAATCTAGTTCATTAGAAAATCAAGAGGATGATAAACATCCTCATTGAAAGTAAGATGGTACAAAATGACCAAGTAAATGGTACAGATGGCAAAGTAAAATGGTACAGAGGATACTTTTACACCTAAAATTTCTAACTCTTGCACAAATGACTCAAAACTGTTAATCACAGAAAAGAGAGAAACCTGTATAACTGCAGTATTTCTTGGTACCTATGTGTGGACTTTACCCAGTCTCTGTGCTTAGACCTAGAGTTCTAGGGTTGGCTCGAAGTTTGAAATCTTTTTTTTGCCAATAATTTTCTTTGTATTCTTTCTCATGTTACCCAACAAAGTATGGGTACTTACTGAGGTGACCTTTTCTCCTTTTCCCTGATACATAGAATCATGGAATATTTTGGATTGGAAGGGACCTTTAGAGGTCACCTAGTCCAAAGCTCCTGCAATGATCAGAGACATATTCAACTAGATTAGGTTGCTCAGAGCCCCATCCAATCTGAACTCCAATGTCTCCAGGGGCACCTATCACCTCCATGGGCAACCTGTTCCAGTATTTCACTACCTCATTATAAACAATTTCTTCCTTCTGTCTGGTCTATATCTACCTTCTTTTTGTTTGAGACTTGCCCCTTGTCCTATAACAAGAGGCCCTGCTAAGACGTCTGTCTCCATCTTTTTTTATAAGCCCCCTTTAAGTACTGAAAGGCTGCTATAAGGTCTTCCTGGAGCCTTCTCCAGGCGGAATAACCCCAACTCCCTCAGCCTGTCCTCACAGGAGAGGTGTTCCATCCTCTGATAGTTTTTGTGGCCCTCCTCTGGACCTACTCCAACAGGTCCATGTCTTTCCTGTGCTGAGGACTCCAGAGCTAAACACAGTAGTCCAGGTGGGTTCTCATGAGAGCAGAGTAGAGGGGGCGAATCACCTTCCTTGACCTGCTGGCCACACTTCTTTTGATGCAGTCCAGGATATGGTTGGCCTTCCGGGGTGCAAGTGCACATTGCCGGCTCTTGTCCAGCTTTTCATCCACCAGTACCCACAAGTCCTTTTCCTCAGGGCTGCTCTCAATCCCTTCATCCCCCAGCCTGTATTGGTACCGAGATGAGGCTGACAGGTCAGTAGTTCCCAGAGCACTCCTTTCTACCCTGTTTTAAAATGGGTGCAATGTTTCCCTTTTTCCAGTCACCGTGGACTTCACGTGACTGCTGTGGCTTTTCAAATATTGTGGAGCATGGCTTGGCAAACTACATCAGCCAATTCCCTCAGGACTTTGGGGTGTATATCGTCAGGTCCCGTAGACTTATATATGTCTGATATATCCTGATATGGTTTCCGTTTTACTTTTCTATAATGTGCATCCTACTTTTCGTATTATTCCCTACCATTTCAAATGTTCTTATTATCCTGTTGAATATGTAGTAATTGCCTTTATGTGCTCTAATTATTTATAATATTTTGGAAGAGGGGATTAATATAGACTATAGAGACAATAGAGATATTACACCTCTTTTTGAGACAATAAAGAACAAAAATAGGATAAAAAGCCCACAAAAAAACCAAAAATAACACCATAAGATATTTCTGCTAACAAGGAAGTTATGAATTGAAATAGTGGTCTAAGTAAGGAAGTGTATTTGTTTACAAACTTTCAATTTAAAATTGCCATTATTTCTTGTACTTTGGTAATTGGAAATATTTTTTAGTATCTATATTGGTTGTGATCTTACATGGACCGTGCTTTCTTAGGAACTTCAATTTCAAAAGAATTTCCTGAACTTTAGAAACTCAAGCATTGTACAAGCAAGTCATTGTGTCTTTGTTATCTCTATAAGCTTCATAGGCAAGTACAATATATTTTATTTAAGGAAATGATCCCTTAAATTCCTAAAAATGGAAATTTTTAAACTTAGAAGTATTACGGTAAATATATTGAAATTAGAGTTTTGCAGGCAGATGTCAAAAGCTGTAGCTTCTTTTTTGCTTTTGAAATCAAGATTCTCTGAATCCCTTGAGATGAGGAAGGTAGAAGAAGGGAATAAAACAGTCTGATTTTTTTATAGTTAATTTGTGATGTTCTTAAAGCCTGTTTTTCCCAAATCACCTCTTTAACAGCTGTGCAAAATTCCAGATTAGCAAGCAAACAGAGGATATTGATCCCAATTCTGAGACAGAGTAAGAGACATCATGATGGAAAAAGTGGTAAGCTTGCTTGCTTACTTAGCACACTTAGATGTACTTTATTTGGCTATAGATTACCAGCTCAGTACAACCACAGGTTCCATCTCCAACTTATTTTAAAGGCTTTTTCTAACTCCTCAATTGATAAAGCCCTGCAGCTGAAGACATATTTGTTCAGAGGCTCTATTTCTGAGATTGGCCCAAGTGCCTTACATTTCACAAGGTTTTTTGGAAACATATGGAAGCACTAAAAGACTGCAGTGAGAAAACATAAGTTCTCTTAAATGAGAATCTGCTGCTCTCGCAGGCATATGCTACTGGATTTTTTCCATCTTTTCCATATTGTGAAGGTAGAGTATGATGTTATTTTTGTAGTTTATCTTCTCCACTTTTATTCTTCTCTATGCTTTTGGCACTTTATGTTGATGTGTCTGTTGGACATATGTTTGCCTTGCTCCTCAGCGTCAATCTTTGCACGTGAAGGTGGCTGTTCTTCTGGAATCTTGTGGGTCTGATTCTTTATGCAGCTCACTGCCTTTTTTTCTCTCTTGTTCATGTCTTGGGAAAAGTCTCTTCACTGAACTACTTGACGAGAGATTTTCTTTCAGTATCTTCCCAACATAAACACCAAAAGCTCTTTCATAAGCACCTCAAAGCTGGTCTACAGGTGAATCTCCCCAGTTAAAGCAACCTGGGGGAGTTTTCCTCAGTAAATACCTTTGTAAAGAATGATCCTATTCCTTCAGACTTGTCAAGCTAAGGTGAAAGCCACTGAACAGGCTGAGAGAGGAAAAACGGATCATTCTATAATTATTCCTTACATATAGGCAGATCTGTTTTCAAGCCAAGTGTGAATGAAGACTTACTGTTTCAAAATTATGGAGTGAGGGCCTCAGCATGATTATATCGTGTTCAGCAAAATAAGGCCACAAGGTTCTCTCAAAATTCATCTATATATACATTTCAGATGCTAAGGATTACAGGCAAGGAAGATGGCTTATGTGGAATAAGAACTATGTACTAGTATTCACACTGGAAGACTGAAAGCTCAGTTGAATACTAGGTCATAACTTAAATAGTTATTTTAGTTCTTTTTCCTCTAATGTTCTTTGAAGAAATGCATTAGAAATACAATGGAAAGAGTATTTAGGAAGAAGGTGGCCACCCATTTTTCTCTGATGTGTCTTTATCAAATTACCTGTGAGATTTCTCTGATATAACGCCCATTGGAAGAAAATACTCTTTTTGGCCCACAGCTTTGCATAGACCTAGGGCTTCAACTAGTGCTTTCATCAAGATATTTTGAAAGAGTCTTCAGTAAAGACACTTAAAACAAGCCTTAAGTAATCTTCAGAGGAGTATTTCCCAAATGTTTCAGAGTGTATTTTGAAGACTGAGTCGTGTTACGCTTATGAGATATTCCAGATATTCATACTTGTGTACCTCAGCTGATAGTATTTGTGTACTATCTGTTGATATTTGACACTGTTTCCCACATCATTCTCCTGGAGAAAGTGGCTGCTCATGGCTGGGATGGGTGTATGCTTCGCAGGGTAAAAAAATTGCTGGGTTTCTGGGCCTGAAGAGTTGTGGCAAATGGAGTTTAATCCAGTTGATGGTTGGTCACAAGTGGTGATCCCCCGGGATCAGTATTGGGTCCAATTCTGTTTAATATCTTTGTCAACGACATGGATGAGGGGATCAAGTGCACCCTCAGTAAGTTTGCAGATGACACCAAGTTGCGTGGGAGTGTTGATCTGCTTGAGGGTAGGATGACTGTACAGAGGGATCTGCACAGGCTGAATTGATGGGCTGAGGACCTGAGGGTGTTGGTTGACTGTTGGCTGAGTATGAGTCAGCAGCGTGCCGGGGTGGCCAAAAACGCCAACAGCATCGGGCCTGTATCAGGAATACTGTGGTGAGCAGGACTAGGGAAGTGATTGTCGTGCTGTAATCAGCACTGGTGGGTACGCATTTCAAACATTGTGTCCAGTTTTGGGCCCCTCACTACAGGAAAGACATTGAGGTGCTGGAGCGTGTCCAGAGAAGGGCAATGAAGCTGGTGAGGGGTCTCGAGAACAAGTCTTATGAGTGGCAGCTGAGGGAGCTGGGGTTGTTTAGCCTGGAGAAAAGGAGACTGAGGGAAGACCTTACTGCTCTCTACAACTTCCTGAAAGGAGGTTGTAGCGAGTTGAGGGTCAGTCTCTTCTCCCAAGTATCAAGTGATAAGTCAAGAGGAAACGGCCTCAAGTTGCACCAGGGGAGGTTTAGGATGGATATTAGGAAAAATTTATTCACAGAAAGGGTTATTAATCATTGGAACAGGCTGCCCAGGGAAGTGGTTGAATCACCATCTCTGGAGGTATTTAAAAGATGGGTAGATGTGGTGTTTAGGGCACATGGTTTATTGGTGGACTTGGCAGTGTTAGGTTAGTGGTTGGACTCAGTTATCTGAAAGGTCCCCACCAACCTAGATGATTCTATGATATCATTCTTGATGCACTTTTTGGAGACTTTTGGAGAGAAAAAAGGTATTTTTTAATGACAATATTTCTTTAGTTGCTCCAACTTTCTTATGCTCGTTATGCTCTTATGTGTGTGCGCATCTACCCTTGACAATTCTTATTTTAAGAGTAATTTAAAATCTTCATGTAATACCAGAGAAAGTGCAATGATGCAATACTAATGGTACTAAGTTCAGATCCCTGGTTATGTGTGTCTGCCTTCTCCATTTATTGGTAAATTGGAGTGAGTCTTCATTGGTTCCAAGCTCTTAAAAATTGAAGAAAGTTAATTTCTTGTGGTTTTGAAGCCTCTGGGGAGTGTGGAAGTTCAATCCATAGCTGTATCAAAGGAATGTTTTAGGGGTATTTTTGCATAGTACAAATGATACTGCAAGGATCTGCAGAATACTGTCCAGAGCTAACTTGATTTATGTTGCTTTCTACTTAATTTCTCTGATGCTGTGGTTTGTTTTCATTTTTTAAAGAGTTTCAAAGTAGCTTCCTAGCGCATTATGACAATCCTCTATTATTATTCTGTAATAATAGAAGACAGTCAGTTCTGTTAAGTATTTGAAATTTTGATGCATGTTTCCCAAAGATATAGTCAACTGAGAATTTCAGAGACTAAGTTGATACAAAGATTAACTTTTGCTCTGTTTTATTCAGTTTTACAGAATTCAGATCTTTTTTGCTTCCCAAGAAAGTGTTACCCTTTGTCTTTTGAAAAGTTCCTGATAGCAAGGAACTTTTCATGTAAGTAATTAATGTATTAGGCTATGATCATGGTTATTAGGTTATGGTTCTTTACATGCATCAATGGCAGACAAGCATAGTGTTTACAGAGTCTGGAGACCTGGAATGGAGAAAGTTCACAGATAGGGGTAGAAAGTACATGTGCAATTCAATGTTATTCTTGTAATTTTCATGAGGAATATTACGGAGGTGGCAAGATGTAAACATGGGGCTTAAATACAAAGGAAATCTGTGTCTGAATTTAAAGTTTGGAAGAGAATGGAGTTACATTGAGAACTTCTAATTTGAAAAGCCATACAGATAATATCAAAGCTGTGCACAATAAGTATCTTGTCAACTAAAGGAAACACATGAAAGTGCTTGATAGAATGAATTTGAATAATTCTGAAGTCATGGTTTAATCCTGTGATTAGTAGCAGAGATGCTGGAAAAAGATGTTGTTAAAGGATCCATGTCATCTACTGCTGAGAGAAGAAAAGTAGTAACAAAACTCAAAGTCAGTGATGATAAGGTTTTCCACAGGAAAATTCCTTTTCTACTTAGACCAACTCCAAAGAGGAGGAAAAACTGTCCTCCAATGGGAAAAGGGTTTTTTTCCTGATGTGCACAAGTGAGCAAAGCAGTCTCACAAATTAGGTTCCTCCTGCCAGCATTTTGAAGGCTTTGAAGAATATCCTTTGCATTGATGTGAAGGCTTTGAAGAAAGTCACCCTTAGCAATGTGATGTCTCTGAAGTGATGTAAATCATACATTAATAATTACAGGAAAGTTTCAATTTTATTGTAAACTTATTATTTTAGTAAGTCTCTTGTCTATTTGAATCTGGGATTTATGAAAGGAACAAGATCTGTCATTAACTGGGAAAAGTTCACATATGTATTTGTGGCTGAAATGGTTCTTTGTGGCATTGTATTTGATATAGATGTTCCACATTAACAAAATGTAGAACTGATTTGTGATATAAACACAAGAGGTAGTACTATTATCAGCAAAAGAGATCATTTTCTTGATGAACCTAGCACTTTAGCTGATTCTGAGAGTTCACATTGAAAACTGGGTATTTCTTTTACTGGTATCATCTAAAAGTTATTGGGCTTTGGCATTCTTTTTTTCTTGGTATTATGGTAATATCTGGTGATACAGGGGACCATTTTCTTTGCTCTTTATGCATGTATACCATAAAACATTTCTTGTTCTGAAAGACTCACACAGAACAGACGAAGGTACAGTTTTCATTAATTTTAACCCTCATTGCAGAGAGTCCCATAGGTCTATCATGGAATGAGTGACTAAGAAACAGCAGACTGGAAATTTCTGTGTAGACATCTTTAGGTGCATTGGAAAAAGGAATTTTACCCTGTGTACACCCAGTACTCTACTTACCTGCTGAGAATAGTTATGCTACTCAGTCATCAGAATGGAGCAGTACTTGTTACTTAAGTAACCTTTAAAGGTTAAAATCAAAAGATTTTTAACTCTAGTTTGAGACTAGTGCTTGCCTCCCAGTGGTGCTTTTTTCCCCCAGCTTAAAGACCAGGTACCATTAGGTCTGGTTTTTATAATCTGGTCATATTACATTTTAACTGCCTCTTTGGTACAAGAGGAACAACGGGTTATTTTAGTAACTGAACTCCTTTTGTTTTGGTACCTAGGCAGTGTAGATTATTATTCCTATGCATAGGTATCAATTTCATAGACATGCTATAAATATATCATAAGTATTCTCTTGGAGTTATTTGATGAATGTTTTGTCCTCGTACAAGATGAACAATGTTACCATTTTAATCTAATAACATGTATTTTATTGTTAGGATGACTATTTTCATGGCTACTTTAATTGTGTATGTTATTTATTGGAACCGTATCATATCTGAGTAAACAACATGAAATTGGGGCTGTAGCTTTTCTAGAAGCGAAGATCTGCCTTATCTTTTCTATCTTGTTAAAATAAGCTCTTACATGCTGCTTACAGCACTTTTGTGTTACAAAGTTATTGTAACTTCCAGGAATTATTGGAATACTTACCTTGGGGGAAAGGGAAAGCATGATATGTTGTATTATACAACTTGAAGTCTTTTTTTTTGGTGTGTGTTCTTTTGGTTTGGGGTGGGTTTTCTGGGGTGTGGTGGGTGGTTTTCTTTTTGTTTGCAATTACTTTTCCTCCACTGTATTTACAAGTAAGCTGGAAATAGATCATTAGCTAGTGTAATTGCCATGCTTCTGGTCATTCCTGTGTGGCTGAAGGTTATCTACTGTGATGGAATCACAGTCTCATGAAAGCACATAGGAAAACTCAAAGGGAAAATTATTTTATTATGAAAATTCTGATTCTGTTCCTTAGAGAGAAGCTGGCAGACATGCTTAACTGGATATAAGATTTTCTGTGTGGAGTCACCTATGCCCAATTCAATTAGAGCTTGATCTTTAAATTTGTAAATAGGAAATCCTGCTACGTTCACATTCCACACTATTTAATATTTTTCCAGCATGTGTTTTTATGTATATATTTGTACATCTTCCTTAAAAAAAAAATACAAAAAATTACCCAGATCTTTATTTGAAACCTTGGTGCCCTGTCTTGTTGAACCATTCCAAAATTTGTCCTTAGAAGTGTTTATTTAAAAGATTTTCAGTAATTGTGATTTTCTATTTGTTTTAATTTTTAAAGAAGATTTATGACATTCCTTTGCAAATATATCAATTTGTCAGATAAAGGTTAAAAATTAGATACATTTTATTCATGTTAAAGTCACACCCAGCTTATTTAAAGGCAGCTTTGACTTAGAGTTGCAAGCCTGAGGATATTGATTTGAATTATGCATGACTGTCTGGTATGCAGTTCCATTAGCCTGCTGGATGGATAATGTAAACATGTTCAGAATTTTAAGTATCCTATATGAGCGGCAGGTTAAAAATAGAGCTGATAAGAGCATGTGTATCTGAAAAATCCAAATCTTGGAGAATGAAACTACAAAAGGTTCATCTCTTCAAGAGGCTGACTTCAGGTGTGATTTTCTTTTCTTTGAAAATGCTCAGCCCGAACAAATACAGCTTATGTATATGACTTGAACAGGTGACATGGTTGCTGTTGTTTACTGCAAAGAGTTGACATCTGTACCAGAAAACAAACTTGTAACCAAAAGGTCAGGGCCACCTCTGCATCTTTTGGCAAAAAAGAGGGGCAGCGTCTGTTCTTGTTTAATTGGTCAAGATTAACACTGGTGATTCGACTCATTTTTTCATATTTTCAAGGAATCTTATTCAGAATGTTACTTGACATTACTCAAACTTTCTGTGGCTTCCAGTATCTCATAGTTCCTGTTTTTGTTATATCTGATATGTTTGGTTATCCTTGCATTTTAGCAATCTGTAGTTTGGTAGTACATGTAATGACTTCTGAAACTTTGTTTTTAAATCCTCAGCACTAAAACCACTGAGTTAATAAGAATTAAAAGAGATGGTATCTTTTTAGAATTTTGTCTGACTTCCAGTGAATTTTAATGGACAAAAAGATGACTCTGAAATGAAAAGTACAATGCCATCTATGTTACATTTTATTAAGATTTGTTATACTTCAAAGTGTTTCTGTTGCATATGTAGCATTTGTGGCAATTTGAGGAGCTGAGTGAAAATCAAAAGAATCTATTGCACTTTTTTTCAAGATCTGATGGATGCAAATCAGAAAGCTAGTCTTTTGCATTGATTTGTAACTACCGTCTCAAAATTATTTTGTTTGGAGTGCTTCATATGTGGCTATGTTAAATTCTGCACATAATTCCAGAATGGAACTATTTTTAGATTATAAGAATAATGATGTATTTTCCCTGAACTTTACAGTGTTTATTTACTTATGGCTTAGTGCAGAAATAATCACATGAAAATTTGCAAGTAAATCTATATCTTAAAAGCTCTTCTTGGAGATGAAGTTGATTGTACTGCTTTGCTATCTTTTTTTTCTTTTCCTGTAAAATCTTGGATCATGAATTTTTATGTCTGCACATAATTTGGCCAATAGATAACTCTTGAGTAGGTCTGGTAAAATTTGAAAAGATATTTTGAATTGATGGTCATTTTCCCTCATATCTGAGGAATAATTTATCTGTTAAGAGACTCATGTCTAATGCTCTCCTTCAGAGAAATTCATCATCCTTGTTTGATAATGGCTGTTATCTTTGACTATTTTCAGAGCAAAATTCCTTTCCCTGACAATGAGAACCGCTGCTTTGAATCATCTGCTTTTTCTGGTGCCGTTTCTTTCCTGTTAACATGAAGGGGCTTTAAAAGAAAAAAATCTTTGGAATTAAAAATACTAGTTGTCATTAGCGTTAAAGGTAATCTGCTGGCATCAGAGGTATAGGCAGTAGCAGTGGCCATTTCCAAATAACTTCGAGATTCTGTGAAGGAAGAACTTAAGAATCTGTTTTATGAAGGATGGTAACAATGGTGGTTATTTCTTAAAAAAATAATAGTTTGCACTTTATTTCTACTTGGAGAGGAATGGGGGATCTCTTGTGTGCTTTTGCGCACATTGCAGATAGTCCAGAAGAGTGTTATACAGTGGAGCTATATATAGATAGCATGTGTAAAGGGGAATGTGATGGCAGGAGTACACAGCCATTGTGTAAATATCTCCACTGTTCCAGATACTAATATTTTTGTGAGTGGTTCCAACATTAAACTACATATCTGTATTATCAAAATATTACTAGTTGACTTACCATAAATACCACCGTGTAGCAGTCAATTTTGAGTTCATTTTCATTGTTCTCTAGCTTTCAATTACTTCTAAATTTTCAGAGAAAGAAAAAAGTGAGGTTTAATTATAGGTGAATGTTCACAGTGGAAACATTATGTGGATGTTTTTGGCCCCAAAAGAGAGTATCATAACCTGAGACAGTTCAAAGTTATATTTAAAAGTGAAAAGAAATGCATCTTACAAAGTACATGCAAATCTAAGTCTAACCTACAGTGACACTATTAGAAAAATGAAAATGTATAATATGTCTTCAGTTCATATGTGCCTGTGGAAAACTTACCGTTTATTTCATAATGGTAATACAAACAAGGATTAGAGTCTGGTTTTTATGCTTCAGTGTCTCTGGCTCAGATATTATGCTTCAAAATCTCTGTATTTTAAAGCAAGGCTGAGCTTGTGCATATGAAAAAGTCAGGTAAGGTTTTTCTGTTGAGTGTTTTGCTGCAATACTTAGAAGTTTAGATAACTAAGGAAAGGGGGCAAGAAGAGCATTTTCCTACCCATTCTTCTCTGTCTCTCCAGCTTTTAGTTGCCTTTGTGGCACTTATTTATGTAGCTGATGTCTTTCCATAGATTTAATGGAGTGAAAGTGGGAGATGGTTCTGAACGAATCTATATCGAGTTCATATTACAATAATTTATTTTTCCTTCTGGTTATTACCCTTTACTTCTCATATGTTAATTCAGATTATGTTAGTATCAGCACTTGGTTTTTGAATCCTGTGTGAATTTTGCTGTCTGAGTGGGAGAGAATCTTTTGTTTTTAAGAAGAGGTCAGAATACAGAAACATAATGGGAAAATCAGTTTACTAACTGCCCTCTTCTTCACTGATTAGTACAAATTATTCCCAGCTTGTTGGAATGCAATTTGCATTTGAAAATGCCCATAATAAATTGGTATAAAGAGGCCTAACCATTTCTGTTTAAAGGAGTTTTATTTACTCTAGTTGTTGTGTAATCTCGGAGTTGCATACAGTGTTTCTGCAACTCCTTTCTGAAATGCTTGCTGAAATTTCCTGCATTTTACATCTTCAGTGGATGTCTCGATCTAGAAACACTTTAACTCTGTCAGCTCAAAATAAACAGCAAACTCAGAATAATTTTTTATACTCCCATTTTTATTTTAACACTGTTTCAGGGTTGATCAGATCAAATTGTTTTGTATCTGCACCTTTTTCAGATCAAATTGCTTTATATCTGCATCTTTTTTCATTTTGTTTTGCTTGAGAAAAAGTACTATGTTTTAGATAGAAAAGAACCTGCTTGTTTATTGCATTACAAATGTTAGTGTATGGCGTACCTCAATGTTTTGGGGGGGAGCAGGAGAGTGGGGGAGAGGAACACTTCCAAGAGGTTAGATATTCATCCTGTGTAGATGGCTCAGATTCCTACTGTGTCAGTTTTCTGGTGTTTGATAAGGCACACAAAGCAGTTGTGGGAGAAAGCATATCACTTGTATCCATGGTAACTCGAAAGATACTTTGGAACTCAAAGGGATAGAATAAGCCAGAGTAATAGGTCTCATTATAAGGGCAAAATACATAAAAGGTTCAGGCATATGCTTTTAATTAGTTGCCAAAAATAGCTAGAGTCAGAGATGATGCAATGAAACAATAGTTCTTAGTGTTAGAAACGGCTAACATTTGAAATCTAAAGATGTGCTCAACTGAAAGGCTTTTATCTTATCATCTTATGGGTATTCCGTCCATGAATACTAATAGATTTGCTATGGTTTCTTAATCATGCTTAGGACATGAGAGTGCACACTGATAAAAGCTAGTGCAGGTCTCGTATGACTACAAGTTTCAGAAGTTCCATAGTGATGTTAATTCTCATGGCTGTGATGCAGCTTCTTATGAATAGCACGGGCAAAGCATTCTCTTCTGTTTTACAGGTGCACTGCTGGAAAAATAAATTTAATGAGTGCTTCTATATAGGGATAATACAAAAAATTATTGAAAACGCAGATTAGTTTGAGATCGAAGATACAGTATTTTTCAGAATAAGTCACTTTAATTAATTTTAAAATAGGGAGGTAAGCAATGGGGGAAAGTGTGAAAATGTAATATGAAACTTGAATGCTTGCACTAGAATTGAATCCTGGAGAACGAAAATAGAACAATGTATGACGTACAAGGTATAGGATATTTGAATAACCGTTTTAATAGAAATATTTAAATAGAGTGAATAATTTTGAAGTTTTCTATTTGAACAGCAGTGTTTGTAAGGAATCCATCTTGTATTGCAGTGCAATTCTCCACATTATTTCCTCTGTTGCTATAGAAACTAATTCTAGTGCAGCTGTGATCGCTTATCAAAATTCTAATGTTTCAATACCCATTTCTTATTTTGAGTTATTTAAATAGCCTTGTCTTACTTTGAATCAAGCTGCACATTTCATTACTGCTGAATTGTTGACTGGTCAAAATGTTAATGCAAAGTGATAGCAAATGCTGGTTTGGTTTTTTTTTTTCTTTCTGTCATCTAAGCTATCATACTTATTGTTAAAGTTTGAATAACAAGCAAATTAAGGCTCTTTCACTTGATAAATTATAAAGGTCAATATTTGCTGTCTTACATCAGCATTTTGTAATGGATATTACTTTCCCAGTGTAATCTTAATTATATTTAATATTTAATAAACCTTAAATTGTTCCTGTTCCTGATACAATTGCCATGGGCAGTATGTATGTGTATATGTGTGTTTACATGTATGTGTTTGTGTGTGTAAACTATTGTTGGGATATTTTAAACTTAAAAGTCTGTATCTTAACTTGTTAATTTTATCGAAGTAAAAATTTCAGTGACACTACATTGTCTAAGGCTAGTCAGCCACAAGGTATACTGCAGCAGAATGTCACAAGTTAACAAAGTATTCTGAATCTTGTTCGTTTCTTGTACTGTTTGGTTGGTTGGGTTTGGGTTATTAGGTTGTTGGTTTTTTTTTTTTTTTTGGTAGTCGTGGGTTTGGGGTTTTTTTGGGGGGGGAGGTGGGTTGTTTGTTTTTAACAATGAAAGTACTGTGCTGGTATGTGTATGTATGCTGGTATGTGCAGCATGCAGCAATGTAACTAGCATATGTAGAGGAGCTGTACTTGCCTGCGAATTGTTAGACAACTGTATTATAGAAGGCGCTTTACAGATTCTTGAGATAACCTGTATTTGAGATGATCCCAATCTTTTATTATTATAGTATAGAACTGAGTTTTTCTATATGTATCATAGAATCAGGAAATAATTGGTGGAAAAGGACCTGTGGAGGTTATCTAATCTAATTTCCTGATTGAAGGAGAGCTAACTTCAAAGTTATACTAGGTTGCTCAGGGCCCTAGCCAGGAGACCTTTTAAAACCTTCAAGGCTGTTGATTACATAGCCCCTCTGAGTTAACCTCTTCCAGTCTATAGCCACTCTTATTTCCAAATTTTTTTCTTATATGTAAGCAGAATTTCCTTTATTGCAATGTGCACATGTATCAGTTACGATTCTGTTTTATATATAGCTTAATAAAATAGTTTATTAATAAAGTAGTTTAAAAATCCTGAGATTTGAAAAAAATTAACATTCTGGTTATGAACCATGTTAAAAATCATTCTGCTGAGTGTGTTTTCAATTGCAATGTCAAGATCTAAAAACTTTGCGGACACCAAATTATGAGAAAGAGTGGGATGGTGGTAGGTCTGGAGAAATGTTGTATGCTTTCTAATGTTATAGCAAAGCTACTGAAATGTTCCAGCAGTACTTTTCAAGATAATCACTGACTTTCTAATGAGTGTACACTAATTTGATGTAGAGTGAAATAAATAATTTTCAATTTTGAAATTATCATACAAACATTTTGCAGCTGTAGCTGTCAGACTGATTACTAATTAACTGCTGTGCACCACCTTTAAGTCTCTTAGTCAACAAGCAGCATCATAGAATAATTTCAAATTAGGTATATAACTTTTTCCTAATATAAGAAAGGTCCATGAGGAACAAATTTTGATGGATGTGCAATTTTTTAGTCTGTCACAGCAGCTAATAAGTTTAACGTTGTAGGTATAACACCATGTTCATGACAACTTGATTTTCCAGTTAGTGTTTTGGGAAATTAAATGGGTTGAGTATGACATGCTGCACTCTGATACTTGGTTATTCAGCACTATTGTTTCTTTGGGTGGATGACACAGAAGACCAGTTCCTCTCCTACTGTTTGTTGAGGGCTAAAGCATCATTCTGTAGACCTTGTGAGCCCTGTTTATGCAATATGCAGTTTGGCTGCTACTCTCTTACCCTCCTAAGTTCTTGCATAGCTCTTATGACCAGTGCTATGGCTGGATGAAAGTATCCTCGCCAGCCAGACTCATATTCAGGTAGTCCTGTCAAAACGGAGAAAATCACCTGTTTTGTGAATTGTATGACAACTATGGAAACAGCAACTACTTATATTACATACAAGCCTAGTAAAGCAGCTCGTCTGTGACAGTGGGAGGTCTCAGAAGCGCCATGAAGAAGTGCAAGAAATTTAGTTTCGAGTAATTGTGTTTCTTTATGCCTGGAGAAACTTGTTTGAGGCCTTGCTGGAGTGAGTGGAACAGAGTGACATGCCCCCTGCTGCTTAATCCGTGCCTTTTCTGTGAATTCTTAGCCCTCTTACTGGGTGTGTGAAGGAAAGATGCCTTGGCCTTGAAGCATATCCACTTCCTGTGATTTTACGGTGCCTATTTTGCCTTTCTTTTTCTGGACAGTTGGCCCCAAAAGTGGTACTAGTGCTGTTATTCCTAAGCATGCTTTCCACAGGCACTGTGGTTTTAGCTAAAGCAGCTAAAAGGTTTTAGAGGAGTTACTGAGCATATATAGACAATTTTCTTCTATTGTTGACCTGTTAGGTACTCCTGTAAATTCAGATCGTCCTTGATTTTTCTGTGTTCTAATTGCTTTTCATTTGGTAAAGTTATGAGACCTGTTTCAAAAGAAAAATAATCTGAATTTTCTAGAATCCTTTTTACAGGAATTCTCTAATATACTGCAGGAAATCCAGTCTGTTTTACTAAAGCAAGTCACTGAGCCAGTGTGTCAAAGAAAGAAGGGGGAAAGTGCCTGACTAGATAAGAGAGATCAAGATCCTTTGGATCTCAGGATCTGAATAAATAATTACCACCATCTCCCCACTCAAAAGGAAAAATAATAACAAATCTAAAATAAAAATATAAAAATAAATACTTATTCTGGGAAATGTCTTGCCTCTCCTGCGATGTAACTAGCTGTGTTCTCTAGGTTGTGCATATTTTTACCTACAAATATGGATATTTCCACCCATCAGACATCACTGATTTCTCTTTTATCTCTTTGCTCTGTTGACATTGCTTTTTTCTCAGATCTGAACTACTTTTTTGCATGTCATGTGGTTTTTTATTTTCCCCATTCTTTTACCTTTCTGCCTCTGTCATTTTTTCTTTGTTATTTTAGCTGTTTGTAATTTTTTCATTCCTGTTTGTAATTTTTCGTTCCTGTTTGCATCTTGTCTGTTCTTTATTCCCCTCTTTGCTCATTTTCTCATTCTCTATACAGATCTACTAAACTTCTCTCCCTTTATTTCTTGTCTTTGTTCATTTACCAACAACCTATCACATTTTTCTGAATCATTGCACCTATGTTCTCCTTTTGTCTTTTATTTTTTTCTTCTTCTTCTCTTTACTTTTTTCCCCACCCTAACGTTGTATTTTTGTTTTCTCTTCCTTCTCTTCCACTACAGAGCTGATGATAATGGAAAATTCTGTGGGGGTATATCTCTTAAGAAGCTAGTGTCTTGGAGGTTTCCCTGTTGGTGGTGGTACACAATGCAGGTGAATTTTAGATTAATAATAATTTACAAGCCTTGAAGTAAAAATAAAGAAAAATAAATCCCAGAAAAAATAGCTAGGGTACCAGTCTTAAAAGACTTGGTTTCAGTTCTACACTTCATTGGAAGCTTTCTGTGATTATGAGCACTTCTGAGATAGATTCACAGCAATCTTTAGTACCTCTTATTTAAACCTGTACTTTAATTCTCCATCTGTAAAATGCCAAACACATTAACTTCTACTATTACAGTAGTACTATTATTCACCATAATATATATTTCACTTATATATATTAACAGTTACAAGATACCCAATTTGGGATCATACAGATATCTTAAGTAGATGGGCAGATAACTTAATTCATGCCCTACTGAAATGGTTCATGCAGAATCATTGTAGTGCTGCTCTGTGTTAGTGACTCACTCCGACAGAGTATCCTTTGCACTCAAAATTGCTATGGAAGTAAGACAAAAGGATCAAAGCAAGCTTTGCGTTCCTATTCTGGAAGCAGTTCTTGGTGGAAAATGTCTTTCCTTGTTCATTTTCACCAGTTAAGGTAGTAATAAATAGAGAGCTAAAATACTAGGGAAACTTACACAATTTTTTGAAAAAAAATACAAAATGCCATTTTTAAGAAGCTGTGAAGTTATTGCATTCTAAGTTGCAGAAGGAGTTCTCACTAAAGGAAATAGTTGTATTTTATTTAAAATAAAAGCATGGGGAAAAGACCGATGAATTCTGGTAACAAAGGAAGACATTTAAGTGCAGTATATACTGCTGAATGGATCTTGTTTATATCATGAAATGAATAATTATTGAGATCTTAGCAGGGGTTCTGTATCGCTTAGAGAACTTTGCATTCTTTTTTCATCAAATAAAAAAATTTCATGCCTGAAATGAGCTGCAAAAATATTAAAATGTTCGAGAAAATGATACACGTAACACATTAATCTTGCTTTCTAATCACACTTTCTTTCCTCATTTGAGACCAAATAGAATGAGAGCAGGAACATTACAGGAATATTAGCTGTGTGTTACACTACTGGGAATTGATTTTAGACCTCAGTGGGATCTTTTTCACCTTTTCAGCACTTTATCCTGCTGCTCGACTCCTGTTCTTAAAACTGCAGCTGTAGTAGTATTAAACTGGACTGGAATTTGAACTGTAATATAAAGTGAAAATTGCACTCAAATGAAGTATAGCAATGACAGAAGAATATTTTCTTGGTGCACATCCAGCTGCTATGGTCCAGAGGTATGAGGGGATGCTAGTGTGCACACACTGGTCAGAAACAGGGTTTCTCAGAGGCCTGAAATGGTTTACAGTGGGTGGAGTTTTCAAAGCTTTTAGCTGCTAAGCTCTGAATTTCTGTTAAGCATCCGTAAATGCTGGTGAGATGGCTGAATTTGGGGGAATTCTCACAGATATGATAAAAGGCATTTCCTTGTCACCAAAACACTCTTAAGATTTCAAAGGTGGCTGTCAATCACTTTCAGCAAGCAGGACTTCTAGTGTATTTTGAAAAAGGGGAAAAAAGAAAAAGTAAGATTCTATTGATTTATTTAACTTATTATCTTTTTGGAAGTGGTATTTTTCTAACAATTTCAACAACTTGGAAAAAAAATAAACAGTGAACAGAGGTGCAAAAGAATAACCAGTCATTTATGAAGTTTGCCAACATAGTGATCTGAAAAGTAGTGTAAAGGAAAGAGGTGGCTGCTTATAAAAACAGTAAAAGTGAAACCAGCACCTAAATGGAACAGAAAATAAGATTTTCTACCTAAGAAGCTGAGTGAACATACTTAGTACAAATGCTTTACCTAAGGAAATATAATTATGGAAATGAAGGCAAACAATTTTACAATTCCACTTCTTAAAGATCACTGTTTCCAAAAAGCTTTAGAGCTGGATGTAGTCTCAGAAGAGTTTTTGAAGTGTCCCTTAAAAGTAAAGTAAAAAGAAAGCGAGAAAAAGGTATTTCTGGAAGGCTTGATTTATTGGTATTTGCATCAATAAAAGATTAAAATATTGAATGCACAGATTTAAGCAGTATTTAGATTTCTTTTGGAAAGTATAAATACAGAACCAGGTAGCAGAACTCTTTTCTATTCAAATCAGTAGAAATACTGTATAAGGAATCAGAGAATGATACTTTAATTGAAAGAAAATGAATTCGAGAGATGCTAATGTATAATTTTCATTGAAAGACGACCAAAATATTTGGGAAGGAAACAAAAGAATGTCTTTGACAGTTAGTTCACTATAATGCTTTAATAATGTATTTGTGGTTTAAATGTTCTAATTTGGGCTAATTTGGGAAAGAGAAAGCTTGGAATTTTTCAACAGTGCAGTGCTGTTCTGTATTCCTCTGTAAAACAGAATGATAAATTCTTAGAAATCAGAAGTGCTCTCATAAATGCAGAAAAGAGCATATTTCTTTTGTCAGCAAAAGAAACCCAGCTGTAGTTCCTCAGGCTCATGATGTAAACAGGCAAATAATAATAATAAAAAGCTTTAAGGACTGGACATAAAGATAATTCAGTAATTTTAGTTTAGTTTTATTAAAAAACAAGAGAGAATCTTTTTATTGTATGAATGACCAATTGAATTAGCCTTAGAAGGTGAGACATCAGATGTAAATGGCAGGAGCAGTATTTGATTTCTACAAATCTGGGATTAAAGTCATAGTGTATGGAGTTTTCTAAATATTAGGAAACAAAGGAGAACTATTTTTTTACTGAAAAAAAAAGTCAACAAGCAGATATGATTACTTTCCTTGTTTACTGGTGAATTGCTTAATGCAGAAGATAGTTCAACTGTGAATAGAAGTCTAAAATCTGGCAAATGTAAAAAGAAATCTGATAAAAGATTTTTTTTTTCTGTTGTCCATAATGATCCCATAACACTCCTGTATTCCCCTTTTTTTTGTTAAGCAAGACTCATGCCATAACTCGTTTGGAAAACAAATTGAATAATGCCAAGATAATTTGTTTTATTGTGAAATAATTTTTTTTTCAGCACAAAGATGCATCTAAGCTTTTCATTTTAAAGGAAGGAGAGCCCAGAGGTTTCATTCAATATTTAATGTTTATATTTTATACTCCTCATAATATGGGGTAATTCAGTCAACGTAATATTTTTGGATGGTAGAAAAGTTCAAACATGAAAATTCCATTTGGACTGTCTGTGCTGCATATCAGAAATCTCTAAGGGTATTTAATCATTCAGAATAAGAAAGGTTTCTTTAATTTTTAAACATGTATTTCATTTTATGTTTTATTTAAAATGTCTTAACATTTACATAGAACCCCTTGAAGGCTTGAAAACTTGAAATTTACGTTAGATTAAAAAAATAAATAATTATGAAGCATGGTGTATGTGGAGATATATTAGAGGAAGAAAAGGTAGTATTTGAGTATGAAGAAACTCTGATAATTACAAAATATGACTTGCAAAAATTATTAATTTATATAGTGATTATTTGTTTTAAAGGAACTAGAAACCAGATTCCCAAAGAAGTTTTGCACTAATGCTGCCTCCCACAATAGTATGAATATTTAAAGAAGTAATATATATGAGGAGCTCCAAGTTGCAAAAGTGTAGTTAATTACTGCTTATGAGACAGGGAATTAAAACCACTCTGATAGTTTCTTTTCCTGTATGTTAAGAGATGGATGTTCTTGGAAGTACTCAGGAAATACGGGCTAAGATAGCTAGGTTTGTACTACTGCTGTCAATCTTTGGGGAAAGTTAATTAGGATAGTAAAGTCTAAACATTGTAAACATGGAAAGGAACATCGCCAGCTTCATGGTGAAATGTTGTACAGCCAAACGTGGTCCACTAGGGACCAGGACAAAGAGGAGGAATGAGAAGCACTGAGAGTAGAAAGTTCAAATTTTAACTGAAAACGTAAAGATAAAATCATTTCTTGTAGTAAGTTCATGTATCTTTAGACTGGGATTCCACTCCAAAAAATGAATGAAAAGGTTTGTTTATTTTCTCATAGTTACCAATTGTATATTCCAGAATACTCATTTTGGCCATGGTTGCTGTGTGAGGTTTTACTGACAGTCCCTTGAGGTTGATGGCAAGAATATGTATCATTGCCCCTTGGCTTTCAGTCAGTGCCCTGTACAAGGACTTCTGAAAACAGATTAACCTTCATTGTTTAACAAACAGTACTGAAAAGAAGATATTTATTTACTTCTGACTTAAATGTGCTAATGACAGTTTACATGCTATAATTTCTGAGTGAACCTGCAAAATGCTAATCTGATTGTGTTTGTAAGGTATTTCGCTTATAGTTTTGGTTTCTTCAGCTGTTGAGCAAGGACTTTACTGTTACCACTGTGTGAGTGTTTTCCCAGCTCACTAAAGAAAGACGAAATTATTTTTTAACCTTTAAAAGATAGATTATTTAAATCCGCCTATTAACAGCAATACACTGTATTCTCAATTTAGAGTTTACTAAATATTTGTTACTCGACAACTTTGTTTCACTCATGAGAATGCAAAGTTATTTCACATATTTTGGGTGGAAAATTAGATGTGGGGGGGTCTTCATCCTGCTAACTTTCTTTTGTCTTTCCTCTGTTGTGGCATTTTCTGGCTGGTACAAACCTCAGGCTAAACCTGCTTTGGTTTCTCTGTGATTATTCCTTTCTTCCGGGTTTGGGGTATATGTTGGCAGTGTTTCAGTCTGTCTAGTCCAAAATGGTATGGTAATTTAATATGATTTATTACATTGGAGGAATTGGCAAACTTTATTTTCTATCTGGTTTGAGAGCAGAAAGTTTCTTGTGAAGCTTACATAGAAACAGTGCAACGATTGATTTTAGATTTTCATTGTAAGCATTTGCTTGTTAAGAGTAACTCTTTCACAGATGTTATTAGCCATGTTCAGTTGTCTTTGGAAGGTATTCTTTGGCTTTCGACAGTATACAAGTATGCATGAGTGTAACTCTGTGTAAGTTGACATCTTAAATGACAGATAGGAGGTTTGTTATAGAGAGTGGTTTTATATGTAGTTAGTTGTTACTTCTATGTAATTTTTAAGGAAAATACCCAGTATCAGATATTTAGTGTTGCTGTGTTCACTTCTGGCTGTGAAGTCATCTCTTTGATATCGTCAGTCATTGGAATTTCTTAATGTAATTCAAATTTGCAGGATTTTCAAAGAGCCATAACGTGAAATGATCATTTTATTGCATCATTTACTGTTGGGAGGGGAAATTAATTTAAAATGAGACATTTTCACTTAAAAATTCATTTGAAAACTTTGATATCTTTTTACATAGAAAAACCTTTGGTTCAAAACCAGTTTATGCCTATGTAGACAGAGATGTCCTTAGATTTTTAAACCTGGATATTTGTTTTAAAAATTTACATGATATTTCTTTCTTTAAACTAAACTTCCGGAAAGAAATTGTTAAAACCAGTCCCAGTGTTTCAGCTTTTTCTGAGATTTTTTGAATCACAGCTGGTTAATAAGGATTTTCTTCACTTTTTTCCCGCCTACATTAAGAGTACCTTTTCTGTCACACAGCCTGTGCAGTTTTCCCATAGGGACATATAATGGAGTTCATCAAAGTGAAAAAAGTGAGTCACACAGTCATTTATTTACTCATGTAAGACAATAATGGTGTTGATAGTTACCCGGACATGCTTTCATTTCTTTAGATGGTGGAAAAGCTGGGAGTTAAAAAGTCCTTGCAGACTAGACTACAAGTGAAAAGAAGGAAATTAAGTCATAGCTGCATGGTGGTTACTGTCTCATTTAAGGCTGTTTGTTGTCTTTTAGCATCAATGAGCAGAAATGTTGTTGCTCTAAATTTGCTAGAATATTTAATCATATACATTATAAAAAGGAAATCTTGTTTCCATGGTTCCAAAGGATATTCACTATTATTTTATTATGATTAAAATATCAGTTTAGATTCTAAAATTGTCTGTGTTATTTCATGGGCACAAGTTATCTAATATTAAAAGGAAAGAAAAGTGCTTTCCCAGATCACTCCATGTTTTGCAAATAAAGCTTTCTCACTATTCCTGCATGGAGATTTCAAGTTTCTAACTGTCCCACTTAATTCTGTTTCATATGTAAGGTTTTATGTGTGTCTGCTGGACTGATGACTACTTTTCAAGTATAGGATTCCCTGCCTGCTCTATTTTCCTTTCCAGTCCTGTGGGACTGGAGTTTCAAGAATTAGTGACACTGGGCTAACAGCAGAGAACCTTTTGTATGAGTGCTGTAAGAGTAACTTGGAATCACTCTGAGTGGTAGACTGGCTCCAATGGGTTTATCAGAGAAGAGAGGATTCCTGACAGTGGTATCATCTGGTAGGAGTGCTTTGTGGTGTTTTAATTACTCATTTGCCTTACCTAAAGCTAAGAGGAGTTCCTAAGCTAAGCTAAGCGAAGAGCCCTGCATTCCCCAATTACCTTTGAGGATTCTGTGCAGTAGATATGTTCCATAATGAGCTGGCCTGTCCCTGTCCTTCAGTTGCCCAGCTTTGGGGATCTGCAATTCAAATGGGCTCCCTTCTGGGTTTCCTTCCTATGGACAGTGTGCACCAAACAAACGGTGGTGGTTTTGGCTTACATCAAATGCCAGAAGCTGTGAAATATTCCTGCACACCGCAGTCAGATACAGCCCACACCTCCAAAGGCAAGGAGAACAAAAGGGAGCCTTTCACAAAGACTGTTTATTTCCCAAGAGAGCCACGTTACTGTGTCTTCAGCCTTCTTCCACGAAGTGTAACTCTTCCGTGTACTCTGTTGAACAACTGGTAATTACCTCTGAAGCAGTTAAAAGGTTGATATACTTGACGAGAATTTATGACACAGGCAGGGCAATCCTGTATACAAAAATTTGGTGATGAAAATAAAATGTACCACCTTTGTCATGTGGGAAAGAACAGTTTCTTTCTTAGATGAATCTGAAATCAAAGCTTATATTCTAATGTTAATGCTTTTGTTAACTTCCTTGTTAGATTTTTTTTCTGTGAGTGAAAGTGGTGTGTCTGACACCAGAAAACATTGTTGCCTTGCAATTTTTGTGTGTAAGTTAATTCTACATGTGAAGGGCATTGAAATCTTCATTAAAGCTCTACAAAGGATGTGAACAAAACGTGATACAGGTTTTACCTATCCTTGGTATTCCTTTCATTTCAGCTACTGCACACCTTGGTGTCTTTTCCTAACCCCAGTCAGCTGTGTAATGCTGCATTGTAAAATATGAGATCAGAAATTGAAATGCAATTATTTTGAATTAAGTTTCTGTATCCATAGCCATGCATCCTGAGTTTATTTTCTGAGGACATGTATAACCACATTTCTATCTATCTAGTTAGTGTATGTGAGAAGCAAAGATAGTCAGCATCAAGTATTCATCCCAAGCACAAGATTGCTCATGGTCCTTTTTCCACTGTCTTTAGTGACTGGACCTAGTTTCTAATTTCTAGACACTGGGTATGTACCCTTTAGCTGTCCTTAACAAGTAGTAAAGAGTCTGAGACACTGCTTCCCTTGTTAAATTCACCAGTGATCAGAGTTCACTTGTGTGAAAAGGCTTGTGTCTGCCTTTATTAGTGTCTCATTTGTCTTCAGAGTTTAATTTAATGTCTCCCTGGGTGAGCCACAGTATGGGAGGTAATCAGAAGTTTGATATCATGGCTTTAGGGAGTTCATTTTGTTTCCTTAATTGGTTTACATTCCACCTGCGCAGAATCTGACTTAAGATATCCTAAGGTTTTTGCAAGGTAAGCATCCCTGCAATTCAAGCCTAGAATTTTTGTCATGTCATATTTGTGCTATATTTATTTATTTATGATTTACACAGTCCATTGTGACTATATATTTAATATTTTGCTTTTCCCCACATCTCTTTCATCTCAGAGATCATTTGTTTCCATTTTTAAACAAATATTTTTTGGTAACATTTGTAATTTAATTTGAAATTTAAAGTAAAAAGAGATATTTGTAGATTTTTAAATACTCTGTCCAGATATTCGGACTTACCATTTTCCACAGAACTGTTTCAACAGTAAAAAATCAGAAAGTAAGTAAAGAATTTTCACTTATTCTCAGCAAACTGCATTCAGAGGATGAGAAGGACGCCTCCGCTAGATGAACTGCAGCCGCCTCCATACCAGGATGATAGTGGTTCTCCTCATCTTTCATGTACGCCTTCTGAAGTCGGAGACAGTAAATGTGAATTTTCCCAGTGTAGCAACAGTCCAAGGTGTTCATATAAGTGTCCAAGTGAGGGAAGCACGGGACACGAAATAGAAAGCTTTCATAACAAAGGATACGAAGAGGATGTACCAAGCGATAGCACAGCTGTCCTTAGTCCAGAGGTAAATGAAAACAGTTGAGTGTTCTGAAGTGTCGTACAGTGCAACCTTTTGAAAGATATTTTTTTTTTCCTAAAGATCAATGTACAGGTGTATAAACAGTAATATTACAGCTCATTCATTAAAAAAAGTTAGTTTGTCAGAAAATATTACAATAGGATTTCAGATTGTTCTTTATAGTTATCTTTATGGCATCTTAACTTTCAAACAAGCTCCCAGTAAGAGTGATTCATTTTTTTTAAGCAAGTCAGAAAACTTCATCACATGATAAGGACTGTAGTCAAAGTTCTTTTTCTCCCACATAATTTTCAAACAACTCAATAAAAAAAACAAGCCATCAACAACTCCTAACACTTTTCAAGCTTAACACCCCATAATGTAAAATGTCTTTTATGAAAAAAAATTATTACAAAGAATTTTTTACATTGTTGGTGGTAGTATAGAGATTTATTCAATTTAATTTTTCTCTTTTTTTCCTGCTATAAACTGTAATTATATCTATTTATTTTTACTATGAAGAAATAATATTTTCTGACATATATTTCCTTGAAATTACTTTAACAACCAGTTACTGCACTGACACGTATGGATAAGTCCACATTAGCGATGTCATGTGCAGAAGAGGCTCTTTTTGATACAAATTTGTGTTTTGTCTCTACCTGAAGTTTTGAAGTGGATATTAGGGACCACTACTGATGTGCCAACAGCTGTTCCTTTCTTAGTAGACCTCTTGGTAAGTTGATGTTGCATTTCTGAGGTGTTGGTGCAACATCTGGAAGGCCCACCTGATGCGTGAATGCAACGTTCACCAGTAGCTATCTGTGTACACGTATTTGATGATCAGCTGGGACCACAGTCTGTGAGAACTTCATTGCTGGTAAAGACATAGTGTGTACATATGGTCCTTGAACCCTAACAGATTGCAGCAAATCTAATCCTCGTTGTTCCCGCTTTGTGTCACACTAGTCATTAATGTAAGCATACCCAATAAGAAGTGAGAATACTGCCAACTTTTTTTATAGCCACTCAACAACTTGCAGAATGAAGCTTTCAGAGGAATGAATTCCCACAGCTATGTAGCAATCAATTTAAAATAAGAACATGATATTTTTTTAATCCAGAGGTCTTTATTGTGGCATCTATTCATTTACATGAACAAGTCTATCTTTGATAATACGAAAGTGCACAGGAAATACATTTGTTTTACCTACTTGGAATAACTTATTATATGAACAGTAGGTTGACCTGTACTTGTAAGTATTTCGTGTTTCAATATCACTATCAAACTAGCTGTTTTAAAAATATAGAGGATCAATATTTTGTCCAAAACTTTTAGTGGGAATAAACAATTTTTAAATTAAGTTTAAAATACAGTTTTAGGAATGATGCCATTTACAGATCATTCAGAAAGTGTGTTCAAAACAGACACGTCTTACACTGTTCCAGTAAAATTACGTTAATAAAGCCATGATAATTTTTGGCACATTTATAGGACCCTTGTGGACTGCCACAAGAGTTGTGTGTGCAAGCAGGTATATTCTTTGCTGGCATCTCACTGTCCTCTCAATCACTACCCGGCTCTTTAAAGCAGTATAATAATATCTTAATAACTTAAAAATGTCTGTGTGCTTGCACTGAAACAAGGTGGTTCTATCTTGTAACAAATGTGTATAGATTTTAACATGTGGGGCACAGAAGAAGAGATCATAAATACAGCTTAATTTAATCTGAGCTCTGTCCGATTGGCTCCTAGGTTTTGGCAGTAATGCCCAGGTAAAGTCTTTTGATTTCTTCTTGGCTGCTAGTCAGCCATCTCCTCAGGCTTTCGGTGTTTAATTACCTTGTTTATGAAATGAACAAAAAGATCATAGTCACTTCATATTGCTTAGAGAAAGCCATCTATTTCCACGTTAGATTTAATAATAGAATACAATAAATAAATAAATAAATAGCTGCTTTTTCTTCTTCTTTTTCAGGATATGTCAGCTCGAGGATCATCTTCACAGCTTCCTAAACCTTTTGATCCTGAGCCAGTAGCTAAATATGGCACACTGGATGTGACTTTTGACTATGACTCACAGGAACAGAAGCTTTTGGTGACAGTGACAGCTGTCACAGACATTCCCACATACAGCAGGACAGGTGGAAGCTCGTGGCAAGTACACCTAGTTCTTCTCCCTATAAAGAAGCAGAGAGCAAAAACCAGCATCCAGCGGGGACCGTGCCCTGTCTTCACAGAGACATTCAAATTTAATCACGTTGAGTCTGAGATGATTGGGAATTATGCAGTTCGCTTTAGACTCTACAGCGTACGTCGCATGAAAAAAGAGAGGATTGTGGGAGAAAAGATTTTTTACTTAACAAAATTGAATCTTCAAGGGAAGATGTCAGTGCCAGTGATACTGGAACCTTCTTACAGTCCGTCTGTGAGTATTAAATGAGGCAGAATAAGAATGCAGTGATATACAGTGTCCTGAATTTTGTAAGAATAGCGTCTGTATTTATAGAGTCATCACATCCACTCAATTTTTTTCAGCAGTCATAGCACCATATTAACACAACGATAATTTCCTTAGAGTTTCTATAAGTACGTTCACTTTCCACGTGCAAAAGCTGCCCATATTTTTCCTTTTAATTACTTTAAAATGTCCAGTCTATAAATAGGGATATAGTTGTAAATATATGTAGATTTGTATACATGCAAATACATATATATGTATTTACCTGTATAATCTTTACTCTGCTACCCACAGCATTTCAATTAAAAAAAATGGAGAGGAGGAAAAAAAAATCTATACTAGCAAGTGCCTTCCATCTGTTACTATGAAATCTTGGTTGCAATAGGTATTTTCCCTTCAAGAAAGAAACATAGGAAAGAGGAATTTTGAGAGCACAATACCATTTTTAATAACTTCCGCTTAGAGCCTTGTAAATAATTGATTTCTGGTTCAGTCTGAAGTGAAAAATAGTGTGAAAAGTAGTTCAAACTGAAAAGGATTTTTGTTTGCTGAAAAAAAAATCCTACCTATCTGATGAACAAAATTTTTTGTCCCCCCCAAAATTAAATTATTTTTAATAAAGCAAAGCAACACTAATTAAGGGTAAACTTCGGTATCACTATCAAAAAACATAGGAGATCACTGTGATCAGTATCTCCTTTTTCTTTTTTGTGAGTATTTCAGTATCCTTTTGTGCAGAAAGGGAATGTTTGTGATGTTGGTGCCAGGGCTTCATAGACTAGGAGTGCTTGAATGTTTATTGCTTAAGAGCTGTGTACGTGCTAAATAACTGACTTTTTGGTGAAGAGAATGTGATTTAGCAAGGGCATCCTTATTTGCATATTGTGTGTGTTTGCTGGCTTTTTTTTTTTAACTGTCAATAAAAGAAAAAGAAGGTGAGAATGGAAATAAAGGAAAAGATTTTTTTCAGGTGAAACAATAATTCGTTCTGCATTTAGTAAAAACTGAGACTAAAACTTGGATCTGATAGACAATCAACTGACAATAGAACAGCTTTTTTATGATTTCTTAAGAACTACCAATTTAGTCTATTCCAGGGATGAAGCAGTTCACTTGCCTAGTGTGGACTTTCCTAATACAAACTTTGGTAGTTTCACAGGTAGGAAAAAAACACCCCATGAAACAAAACTTTGAGTATTCTAAATGTATATTCCAGAAGGCTTCAAAGATAAGACTGTAATTTATTTTCTGTGATGGTAAGGGATGCCATATCTGCATTTTACTCTCCTCCTTGTTTTGTGGGGAAGGAACACTAATAAGGAATATTGGTAGGAAGTGAAAGTATCTTCCAAAGTTTGCTGCTGTAATGGGGCTTAGGCAGATTTATCTTCGCTGCCCTGCCTGTTGCTGGAATGGAACTCCGTAGTCTTCGTAGCTTGAATGAGGATCCATGGCTTTTTGGAACTACACAAATCAGTTTTCAAACCTTTGGAAATTCATTCACATCTGAGTTTATAGGTGTTTTTCTATTATTATTTATAACCTATATCATATTTTTTTAGTGAGTAGATCTGTTACAGGATTTAACATATAGTTATTTTGCAAGAGTGTAAAAATTTATTATGTTTTTAGGATGTATGACTGGAAGCAGCATCCTGGATCACTTGAGTTCAAGCCCTTGTTATTGCACACAGCCAGGGCATCCTGGTCACAAATTTGTGAATTTTCATCTGAAAATATCAGGTTGTTTCATTTCCAACCTGAATTTCTTCATGACCAATTTATAATGATTTGCTCTTATGGCAGCATGGTCCTTAAGCTTAATTAGTTCTTACCCTTCTCAGGTGTTTGCCTCTGGGTCTGTTTATACACATTGGTCATATTCCTTCTCAAGTGTCCTTTTGCTAGAGCAAACCAACAAAATCTTCGTGTCCAACTAATCATAAATGCCAGGCAGGAGTTATTTAACAGGAGAAAGTAAGTGTTGTTTCAGTTTGGAGAGATCCAGCTGCTCAGGCATTTTTGTAATTATAAAATCCATGATAAGGTACGTTGTAAATTCTGAATTAAATTTGCCTTGTTCAGTTGCTGTGAAGTGTTTATATTTGACAGCTTTTTTACGAAAATATTTCTTGGACACATGACAGTTGCCCTATTTTTTTCCCTGCTTCTCATTATATGGATTTTATATCTTAAATATACCTTCTGTCACTGAAACTTCCTAATCCATGGTAACATCTATGCTAATCTCTTCTACAGAAACGTATTTGATTTGCTTCTGTCTGTGCCTGATATTATATTAATGTATTTTATTAGCTAATCATCTGCCTTCTGATTAAATAAGAGGAGTTCATATCCTGTGAAGTTTAATATTTTTTTTCAGTTATACCTTAAAGCTATTCACAAGGGAATATGGTTAAAGGTTGAGCAGAAAGTTTGGGACCGTTGAAACATAGTGGCAGGCTCACACCAGTGGGGCCTGCAACTCTCTCATTATTGTTAAAATGTGGACAAGTGCATGTCATGGTGAGTACACGATAGTAGTACGTTCCTTAAATAGGTTTCAAAGCTGCACATGGCTTCAAATTTACAAATTTATTCACAAACCGTCTTCCTCACCCAAGACTTCACCCTGTTTCTCGCCTTCCTACGTTGCATATAGTGTCATGCATTAGCAGCTATTATCCACGGTACTGTTGCCATTTGCCTTTAACAGTTCTATGTTGCTGCAGTTCTCCCACGTAACAGGGAATTCCTCACGCAGTATCCTCAGCCTCCTTATTTATTGCACCCTTCCTTCCAAGTTCAGCGTAGGTTTGAGTGAGTAAGAAGCAACAGAACCAATATGGGCTAGCCAGAGTGCGGTTGTCACTGTGCTCTGAGACTGTCTCTTTCGTATTTGATAGAAAGTGGCCATTGCATCAAAAGTTAATAGCAGGGCTGTACGATGTGGTTTTGTCTGAGTATAGTTTGCTTAGGAAGACCTTTGTTGATCCTTTTAGAGAAATTTTCCTTTTAGTCTACAATGGTAGACAAATTTTTGTTCACCTGCTTTAGAGTTTGGAATCCATTGTGATGTTGTTTATTTTTCTTCAAGAAATCCCCATGGACCTGTTTTTAGTTGCTTTCCATTCTTCTCGCGCAAAGAAATTTTCCTGACAGCGAACAACAGCCTCCAGTATGATGTGATTATAAAAACATATAAGCAGTTTATTGAGTGAGATCTGTTTGGAAAAGATCAAAAAAACAAGTGTAATCCTCTTCACCTTTCCATAGCTTGCTTTGTGATGTAGAAAAACAACAAACTATCATGTTTTAGATTTTTATGATTGATTTTGGAAGTACAGTTTTGACGACCGAAACATACGCTCTTTCTGCTAAGCAAATCTGGTAATCATTCATTATATGTTGTCAATAACACGTTATTTGCTGTGGAGAATTACATTTATTTTTCTTTCTTGCTGTAACATTCTCCATTTCTAACATATTGAACTCACAGATGTGATCCCTGTAACAAAGAATAGATAGTGTAGACATTCATACATGCTTAAAGGATTATTTTGTGTATGTTTACTATAAATACCTAGAGTGTCCTAGAATTATTTTAATTGTAATTTTTTTTGCATTAAGGCATTTTTGCATGCAGTGTAGAAAAATGCTCACTCTTGCACATGCATGTGTGCACTTTCTCCACTTTGAGGGCAATGGTTTATCCATACTGCTTAAGGCATTTGTTCCATGTTGGCATTTGTGTGGCATATCTTTAGTATTCTTTCTAATGGATGTTTATTGTTTTATAAACTCAGAAAAAAAAGCTTTCAGTGTGGCATTTCTTTCTTGCGAATTCTTGGCTGTTACAGATTTGAGCTTTCAGGTTTTGTGCAAATCCTAGTATTTTAGGCATATTGGTGTTCTTATGGCATGGTCTATTCAGGATTGTATTTAGAAGGCTAAAGACTCAAATTCATATGTATAAACAAATCTTTACTAAATTAGCTACCAGCACTATACTCTCAAACAGCTAATGAATAATACTTGTCTAGAGGGGAAAAAAAAAAGATTTTGTTTGTAGTATTTTATTTAACTAGAATTCTACCCAAAAGTATCAGTTCTTATGCGATGGTGCATAAATGCTTTCAGTTAACTTGTAAAAATTATGTCCATCAAAGTAAGGGGCAATTATCTTTAAACATTGAGCACATTCTTATCTTAGGAACAGCTTACTGAATTCATTTGGGTTAGTGGTGTAAAACGTGGAAGATCCTGTGACACAATAAGAAAGATGACTCTTTGATTTCTTTGAAGAAAATTATTGGGTGGTTGGAAAATGGTGATCATGTTACTGAGGCTGCAGGAGGACTTCACAGTACTTGGCAGAGGAAGTGGAATCCCTGCGTTTGGCTGGCTGTGCAGGATTTCACGGCAGAATGGGCAAGCAGCAGCCCGTGCCTTCTCAGTGTCGCGGCTGCCTCAACTTGTGTGCCTTTGTGTGGTGTTTCCCAAGCACTGCTCCTGGCAGCTGAAAAGATAAAGCGCTAGCCCATGGCACTCTTTTATCAGTTCTTCATCAGGGTGTGAGGGGGTGGGGAGAACCCAAAGGCAACTGTGGCAACTGTGCTCTTTTTAGAGACACACAGTGGCGTGTCTGCACTGTTCTGACAGGTGCAAGTTTCCAAAACTCACATAGAATCTGACCAGTTGATAAGGACCTCCCTCTAGGTAAGTTCAGTCATCACAGTTAAAAATGTAAAACTTTTAAAACTTTAAAACTTTCCGAATCAGTGCTATTTGCTCCTGATTATGTAAATATGTCTAATCGTTCATGGGAAACTCTGGCATGTAATTAGTCTGTTTATCAAGGAAGCACTGGACTGGGCATTGAGACTGCGGGACTGTTTCAGTCCCAGGTAGCATAGTTTATTTAGAACACTTTTAGATAGTTTTCGAGAATTTTTTTTACAATAACAACTTGTCTCAGGTGACTGCAGCCATTCTGTCATCTCAGGAGTGCAATGGGTGACCAGTTTCAACATGCGCTGCTTGTTTTTGATAACCGTATCACCCTCCACAACAGCAATCAATTTTTTCTGTCACAGGTTGAACAAGCCTCTTGAGTGAGCTATCCAGAAACACTAGAATGTTTCCTCAACCTGTACAGAAATTCATATTCAGTTATTTGAATGAATCCAGAGTATGAGGCAATAGTCCTTGCAAGTTGTTTTAAACTCTATAACCACATTCAGTGCTTCATCCCTTTTCATGGGTCATTTGCTATCTCCAGTGTGTTCAAGAGAAGGATCTTTGTCATCAGAATGCTCTGCATTATACCGTTGTAGGCCTGGGCCATATTGCTGCTATTTGTCCATTGAAAATCAAGTCCAAGATCAGTTTAGGAAGTTTTCCACAAAGTAGCACTTCAGGGTTTGTTCTGCCATATCTATGCTAGCTAGGGTTGTGATTCCTGTCCTCTCAGGTATTTAAAGAGTATAAACCTCTTCCAAATGAAAAATCCTAATTCTCTGGAACCCAGCTTCTGACTTCTCAGGAGGCTGTGAGAGCCCTTAGTTGAATCTTGTACATCCACCGCGTTTCTCAATTAATTTGCTTTTCTTACATTTATTGCTGGACTTTTTTATAAGATACAAGAAGAATAATTTGATTCCAGTTATTGCTGACAGTCGTCGACAGTTGAGCTAATACATATACTACATTGATAGCATTTTTATAACATTTCTAGGATATGCTGGCCAATGTTGCTAGTGAAAGCATTCTGAATGTACATGCCTTTGCCATGGCAGAGTTAACAAAGTCCACCTGGTCTTCAAATTTCTAGAGGTTTTAAAAAAGAAGCGTAACACTAAGGCTTTCTTCAACACATTAGCAAAACCAGAACTTCAGTTTAACATTAATTTTCAACTACCTCGTGATCTCCAGGTGGGAGGCAAGTTCCTACTTTGGTAACTAGATCAATTATCCTGAATGTAGGATACTGGGAGAATTCTTTGAAGTCACCACTGTAAAGAATTTCATCTACTTGTCAAAATCCTCACTTGGTCACATAGCCAGAATAATGGTTGTACATTGTCTCACTATTTTAATATCTGTGCACTGAATAAAACAAAAACTGGTATCCTTTGCCTTTAATCAATGAGTTGCTTGAAGAAGTTTACTCACTTTGATCCCCACAATCTTTAATATTTGCGTCAGCAAACAATGGAAACTACATTTCAGATACAGTATTACTATTTTGAGCGCATGATGATGCTTTTCAGTCTCCAAAATGCCCCCAGTCAAATGACAGTAGGCTATGAATGACTGTTCTAGATTAAATCAAAGTAATCCTCTTGAGCAATACTCTTATTTCCTCAGGAAGCCAGTCTGTCAATGACAAACACATTGTCTGGAATCGTATGTCTAGTTTTGATCATCTGCAAAAAAAAATATAAAATGAAAAAAAAAAGGCAAGCTTTAGCTAGAAAAATGATAATTTCATTGGGTAACTGTGAGATTCTCAGACTATCATTCTCTGTGTCATAAGTATGATCTCTCAACCTGGACTGCAATTGCAAATAGCAGTAAGGAAAATAATCATACTGTAAATTTCCCAGAAGTGGCTATGTAGAAGGAGTTATAAGTAAAGATTATCAAGGTTGTCACGAGCATGAAATTTCTGCTTTTGAAGACTATAAGCTGCTGCTTAAATCTTCCTTGAGCAACTCTTTCAGTGGAGATACATTATTTAACTTTTGAATCCAAGTGAAAATTCTGTTTGCCTTAGAGATACTGTGTTTCCAACTATTTTATTTTCTTATAATTTGAATTCTTCCTTGTTTGCATATAGGTATACATGCAAACATCTTCTCACTTTTTTTACTGTCTCTCAAGGAAAATAAAAGAAAAAGGAGAAACACAGAAACAGTTCCTGTTTGCAGGTTTGAGCATCCTTCATCAAAAGCACATGCACTCTTTTCCTCCAATTTGTTCCCATTGGGGGGAACCCTAATCAGAGACATTGCACAAACAGACGAGGTTACCTAGTCTGTAAATTTGTAACTTTCAGTTGTAGTTTTTGGTTTACTTACTGGGTGATTATTCTTCTCCTGGGCTTTGCAGTATAGAATCGTAGAACCATAGAATTGTCTAGGTTGGGAGGGACCTTTAAGATCATCTAGTCCAACCATCAACCTAAGGCTGATAAAAACCATCACTAAACCGTGTCACCAAGCACTATGTCAACCCGGCTTTTAAATACCTCCAGGAGTGGTGCTTCAACCACTTCCCTGGGCAGCCCATAAAAAGTAAGTTATAAAGTAAGTGTTCTTCATTAATGTTCTTCATTTCAGACTTGAAGATCTTCAGGTAATCGCTTTTAGCCTTAGCGTGTTAGCCTCTTGTCAGGCTTGGCCCTCATATTGTCTGACCTTGAGCTGCGTCTTTCACATCTCCAGTTTTTCAGTTGGGCTTAATCAGCTGTCCGCTGGCCCCAGGAGGATCCATCTTATTTCCAGCTCTTTGTGGTGTGTATGATAGCTCTAAGAACTGAAGCAGATCCCTTCCAACTGCAAATATCCGGTGATCCTCAGATCATGAGATTAAACATGACCTGAACAAATCAAAAGGGGTACCACTACCAGACTTAATTAAACCTGGGTGGACTGTTAATCGCAAATAGTTTAGCTGACGAGTGCATTATAAACATACCTTTAATGCTACGGATTTGTTCATTGTGGAAATAATTTCATGAATGTTTATGCAATCAAATACTAGTCTGTAGATTGATTACTTATAAATTATGCTTACTGTTTGATCGCTGAATCTTTCTCTCTTTTCCCAGTTTGAAAGAGTCTAATCAGGAGAGGAGAAAAATGAAATTATTTGCCATTGATCTCCCCAGTGAGCATAGAGAGTAACTCCGTCTGGACAGAGCATTGTCATTTATAGAAGACTGTCCCACAGTAATGTCTCCATGGTCTTAAAAGTTTGACAGGGATTAAAGAGAGGGGGAGGCGTGAGTGAGCTGGGTAGGAGCTGTTAGCGCAGCTTCATCGAGAGCACAGGTAAAAGGTCTGCATTTTCTGTCAGATGTTCTTAACTAAATTGCTAGCACAAACATCTAACAGCTTTTAGTGCTTGAATGTTTCTTTATGCTACATGTCTTGTCTCAGAAAACAGACTTCAATAGTAAAAGGCCTCTTGCCTCTTTTCCTCCCCTCACCTGTGACTGTATAAAAAGCTGGTAGACTTTTGCAGGATAAAAACAGAGCAGTTCTGTAAATTCCATTGTACATTCATTTCCAATTGCTTCCACTGCTGCTCAGGTTTGTTGCACAAATTTCAGGCCCATTAAGTCTATGGAACAGCTAGGTGACCTTTCATAATGTGGCAAGGAAGCCAAAGGTGTAATTTAAATACAGATAAACAAAAGTTAGAGAAAACTTCAGATGTTTCCCTTTCTGTAGAGAATTAATGTTTTGTTCTGCAGAGCTGATAATTTTAAAAACAATTAAACACGAAGTACTAATAGTAAATTCTCATGAAATATGGAAAGCAGCACAGAAATCTTGCTGTGAACTTGATCAAAAATGTCTCAGAAAAGTGGAATGTTATTTTGTCGTCACTTAGAATATATACATTTAATTTTGTCATTTTCTTTTTATGACTAAATTATAGTATTCTAAAGTTTGAAAACAATCCTCATTTTAATAATGCTGTATTTTTCTTACTAGAAAACCCACAGAGGCTTTAATTTTTATTAAAACTAATTAGTTTTAAATTACAATTGAAATTTATGTAGTATCATGTATCTAAGGAGGTTTTATAGCTCCGTATGTTATAGTATCTATGGTAAATTGAAGCTGTGCATAGAATTTTTAAGGTTTTTTAGGCCCTTGACTGTAGTGAATGAAAGAATTCTTATTTTTCATTCGATCTCCATTTTCCAGTGTTTCATCTGTGAGAAGACAATGTGTTTTGTAAAATTCTGCATTTTTCTTTTTTTTTTCTCTTGTGAATAAAAAGCAAGGTAGGGCAGAAGCTTTTGATGAAACGTGAATTTTATCACTTCAAATAATATGATTTTCAACTACATTAATATTAGTTTAATAATCAAAACAATTCCGTATTTGATGTTAAGAATACTATTAATGTTGAATGTATTTATTTGCTAAAGATTTTTAAATTGGAATTTTGAATAGGAAAGCTTGGTAATTTTTAAAGCAGGCTATTCTACACAAAATAAATATGTTTTAAAATTAAATTACATAATGGAAATATTATTAGAATATTTACTTTTATGTTTGTGATTTAAGTTGACTTAGATATTAATACTGTAAAATGTTAAGTACATGAATAAAAATGCACATTATACTTAAGTGGAATGTGCTTCAAGGATGCTATTAAGCAAAAAACCCAAATAATTTCCTGTCATAAATAATGATGCTTTCCTAAACTTGAATCTTTGTGAGATGCCTGAAACTGTATGTTTCAATGTTTCCAAGTTCAGGTATTAGTTAAAAGCAAAATACTGATGGCTAGATGTTCTCTTAATTTTACTATAGAGGACAGCCAGCTCCAATAGGAATTGGACTTTCCTCCCTAATGTGCTGTGATGATGGATAGCTTTGTATGATTTCAAAAGTGTTGATTTTCTTTAAAACAAAAAACCAACAAACCAACCAAACAAAAAAGCCCTAGAACATCCAGATTGACAACCATTTAAAATCATGTATTTGTTAAAATTGCCAAAGCTTCAAAATGACAACTGTATACAGTACAGAAGAAAACTTTTCAATAAAAAAGCCAAACACCTTTTTTGACACTTACTCCTTCATTTAATTCTTCTTTTGCAACATCTTTGCTAAATATTATTATTATTAAACTTAATAATAATGATATTATTTCAAACTTTTAATATCATTTTGAGCATCGTTTAACAGTTTATTTCTACCTTTAGAAACAAAAGTTGATACTTTCTGCAGGCATTTGTATATGGAAACAGTATCAATTGTTTAAAGGAACTGTTTTGTTATGAGTATCCTATTTTTGAGGACTTTCTGTTTTTAAGTGTATCAGTCCTTGCAGGTCTGCCAGGAGTTAGGGGAAACAGAAGCAGAAGTGATGAGGAACTGAGGCAAACATCTCCCCAAAAACATCAAAGTGTCCAGGATAGCATGTAGCTGGGATTTAGATGCCAGAATTCAAAATTATAAAGGTCCATTCTTTGACATGCCTAATTCACATCCCTCTGTTTTCAGGGCTTTCTTCAGGTGGTTTAAGGTCTCTTTCCCAGGAATGATCTTGATACTTTTTTTCAAAAGTTTTTTAGCTTTGAAACATGTTTTTTATAAAGTACCTGGTGCCTAAGCCACTAATGAGGGGTGTGGAGCCTCTAGGTTGGGTTTTCTCCTCCTCTCTGGCTCTCCGAGCAGAAGGCAGGGGATGGGCCTCAGGCTAGAAGCTGGTCTGGAGCTGGTCTGTTTGGTGCCTGGGTCCTCTCATCACCTCAGCGAGCTTTTGCCTCAAAGTGGAACAGTAGCTTCAGGGCTCAGCACTGGGCCAGTGATTAAGAAAGATGAATACTTTTATCTATGTAAAATGTTGGAGACCTGGATTCAGCTCCCTCTTTTGCCTACTAGAATTCAAATTTTCTTCCCTAACCTCTCAGTTGTATTGATATAGAAGTAGAAGAAGGTAATGTGCAAAAAAGAGATTAGTGGTATAACATTAACATTTAAAATTTGAGAGAGACATTTTGACAAGTAGCATGCTGTGAATCAGATTTTTGTTGCTGAAGGATTGTCAGTAAGGTTTCATCTTTCCTGTGTGTAATTTGAAAAGCCAAGAGAATCAGATGTTCTTGTTTCGTAAGCCTACAGAGGCGTGATTTTAACCCGCGCAATGAGGAAAATGGACTTCTAACTGCCCTGAGAGCATGGCCACATTATTCTCTGTGATTAACTCCAGTTGGCTTAAGAGCAGAATTTGTAAGCAGAACTTCAGGGTATAGAAAAAGAACAGTAGGAGATGAATATGTAAGTAACAAATATCCTGTTTCCATGGAATTATGGTGAAGGGAGACAAATAAATACATTTTACATATATTATAATTGTTGCAAATAGAGGGTTCTCTATGTTGTCAAAGAGCAGAGAAAAAGATTATTGAAAATAATTGTTAGGGGTTCAGGTCTGACACCATGCATTGTATGTGTTTACTTCCATTGGCACTAGGGAAAAAAGAGCATTCTTTTTTTGATTGGTGACTTTTATACAATAGGAATATGTGAAATACAAATACCACTTACTTGGAATGTTCTTATTATATATTTATTAAAAAGTTATTTTTCTTCCCTAGTTAATATATGCAAAGAACTCATCAAGGACAATAGTTTGGAGAATCAGTAATATTTTTTTTTGTAGAATATAATGCATATCACTCTTATAATCCAGTGAAAAGCAGCGATTCTTGTAAATCCGCCTTACTTTGTAATAAAGTGCTGTCCTGTGGTGTATCTGGGAAAGGTTTGGGTCCTTTGCACAAAGCTCTGTATTCTAAAATTGAAAAGCTGAAAATTTGTAATTTACTGTAGTAAGACAGACCTTTGAACCAAATATTTGGGATAGACTTTACCTATTTTTTTTTCTTGTGTTTATTGTTAATAATATATTTTTGTTATGGCAAAATTGACAAAAATAGGTTAGGGATTTAGCATTCATATCCTGGAGACAGCCTGAAGAGGCAGCTCCTTGCACTGTGGCCAGATCATCAATACTTTGACAGTTCATCTAAGTTCTTAAAAATTTGCAGTTAAGATTTTGCAACAGTTCCTACTAGGCTCTTCTGGTGGTTGAAAGCCTTGAAAGGCTTTTGCGATTATGGAACCTTAGTCCTTTTTTCCCCTGCATATTAAAATACACACGGGTTTTATAAAGGAAGAGAGGGAAGAGTTATAAAAATAAACTTATGTAGACTGATTATTTCAAACAAATAGTAACTTTTGGTCTAAGTATTACGTTTCCCACAGTGAAACTACAGTATCAAAGTGGCCTACAGATAGATTGAATGCAGATCTGTATGGAGATGAAAAGCATCTGGTAGCACTGTAACATTGTCATGAGATGAAAGCTTCGTTGTAGCTAAGTTTATATTCATGTTGTACCAATTAGCAGTTTCAGTGTTAATATTTTACAATTTGGCATGTGATCATGAAGCTTATATTTTGAGCAGGTAAAAATGTAGCTTCTTGTCTTGTTTTTTCTTGATGAGTTTGTTAGCACTCTTCTTGAATTTGGACAGAAACAGAAAAAAAACCTAAAGAGAGACTTGAAAAACTGTTATCTTCAATTCTAGTGCAGCTTACGCAAACCCAAAGTCAGGTTACTTACCAACAGACGTGGTTGTCACAGAATACCTTACCTAAAACAATGAATGGATTTCCACATTGTGAACAAACTCTTTACTGGAGAAAATACTTTTGAGAAGACATCTAATAATACTCAGTGTTCCTCATTTTAACTTTGTCCTGCAATGAAAAGTCTGTCTTCACTTGTTATCTGAGCCCTGTTGATCTCAGCTCTTTCCAAGATTCCTGCTGCTTCTTCTCTTCCTCATAGGATCTTTCTGTTTTCTTTCAAAAGAAAACTGACAAAATACAGCCTCACCTGCCCCTTTTTCTCATGTCTTTTACCTGCTTGCCCCCAAACTCTCTGTTTTTTCCTTTATCATAGACAAAGAAATTATACTTTGGTTTATGTCGTTTAATCCTGGTTTTACTGAGCAACATCAGGCTGTCTTCTAATCTGCTTCACACCTCACTGCTTCATTTTTCTTCTTAACATCTCACTTTCTTTTATATTAGGATTTTCCTGTTCATAACTGAAAAACAGGGTATTTTTAAAAATACACTTGGGTCAGCATGAAGCAAATTGGGTTGGAGTCTATTTTTTATGTGAAATTGAAAACAAAATATTGTTCAGATTGTTTCTTCAGTGCATTTTGTTGCTTTATTTTAATGTCTTTAAACTTCTGTCACCACAACATTTTGTAGGAAGGAGATTCATAAGTTCATTATACACTAAGGATTAAACAACACGCTATCCTTTGTTTCAAACCTGCCACCTGTTGCAAAACAAAAGGCAAAATATTTTGTTTTAGAAAATACTGTAGAAAAAAAGTTATACTGTCTCTCCAGATTTTCATCAAGGCTACATCTACCAATTCTTCCTGTGCAACAGTTCTAAGGTACAGCCATTGAGTTGCATTTCCATCCACTTATAAATCTGAAGCATCACCCAGGTCTTCTGTCCCACCAATCAGCTGGTAAGATCCTTTTCTCTGGCCTCGGCAAACGCAGTCTTCTCACATCCACTCAGGATTCTGTTGTAAAGGAATGATATTTCTAGCTCATCCTTATGTAACTTTGTAATATCACGCTTGTTTCACTTTTCCAGTTGTTTTCCCTCTTCTCTATAATATCACACAGAAGCTACTTGTCTTCCTTTTCAAGGTACTTCAGGACTCATTCCCACTCAGTCATCACTTATTTACTCTTTACTATTTCTAACATTCTAAATGTTATTCCAATACCTATTGTAATCAGTTTAACTCTGTCATAAAATAATTTAGACTGAGTCGCTATTAGAACATCAGTAAGCTGCATGAATGAGTCACAATTAGGAAGAAGCCCTATCATCACCTTCTCTCAGCACAGATGTCAAAGCCCTTTGAAGGGGGAGTGTTACCCAGCTGCTCGCTATGTGTTATGTCTCTTTTCTGGACATGCAGCATGATCACAATCAAGTTTGAGACCTAAGCTTTGAACTGTATCAGGATGACTGTGGTTAAATTGCCGACCCAACAAAATAATAAGATGGATAAGCACCATAGGGGTAATGTGTTACAATTTTAAAAGACCAGAAAACTTAAGTAATACCTGCAGTTGTGACAGGCTGAGGCTTTCAAGTCTGCAGTGTATACTATGACTGCTGAATCAAGCCATCTTTCTTTTAAACTTTCCATTTTGTATTCTACTGAAGTTGAAGTTAGGAATCAAAAGTTTCCTGTTTTGTGAGTGCCAAGAACCAGGGTGTAAATGTATACTTGTAATTCATTTACAATTTGCAACCTATTTGAAATTTATTCTTGATATTGAATAAAGAACTTTTGGAGAAATAACCAAAGATGTAAAACTCAGAATTTGGAGCTTGGAAGATGGAAGTCAGAAAATTTTGTTGAGGTCCTTCAGTAGTAAGAATACATTTGCTAACAACAATGAATTTTTATTAATGAGGAATTGGATTGCTACTTGAAGCTTCTCTCAGACTTCATGGAAATGTTCTTTTGAGGACTAGTTAAAATGTCAATATGAAAGCTATTATAGTAGGTTCATCATTTCTTCTTGTACGTATTGTTTCTATAATTTGAGATTCTGTAATGCGTTTGGGCTTTATATGTCAGATTAAGGTACTTGCTTTTAAACTTAACGTTTATCTTGATGAGGCTTTGTGCTATTTGGGTTTTAGGACTGATCTCACGCCCATGTCAGCTGTTGCTGGAAATGATAGAGACATTTGGAATCTGGAAGAATCAGATTCACAAAATCATCATGTCTCCTTGAAAGAATGCTGCCAGATTCCCAAATGAGTCAAGCCATATTTGAAAAACCTGTGGATCCAATTTACTTTTCTTCTGAGAGAATCATAAAGGGATGTACTGATAATTCAAAAGTCTCTTCTTGGCTACCAAGCCAATTGCTGTGCCATTGGCTAGATTCCGTCCAGTTTCTTGTTTTTAGTGCTACAACTCTGTGTGCCAGTACGTGAAAGCAAGAAATGGAAGTAGGAACAACTATGGTATGATTAGCATGGCAGTGTAAAGAAAGTGTATTTATTTATTTTTATAATAATGAGGGGTTAAAATTATAAAAATTAATATTAGAAGTACCTGTCAAGGATATGACATGGTGAGAATGCATGAGAGATCTGAATTTTTTGGAAGCTCACAGGGTGGAAATTAAAGCATCACTTGCTGAGCCTTAGGATGGCGTTCTTCCTTTCCCACCCGAGAAAAAGGGTCTATTGCAATTCAGTATCCCTGAAACAATTATATTCCTTGTAAGCTAATGTATTCTAGGCAGAGTGCATTTTTCTATTTGCATGTGTTGTGTTATTTTGCTACTCATAAATTCTCAGCCTAGAGAATAACCTTTACAAAGGATGAATAAGAATTCCCTGTGTTTTATTATCTTCGAAGTTCCACTAGTGTTTTCCATTTTTGGAAAGTAAAAGATCCAAAGTTTAATGTTCTCCAGGATGCTGCGAAATTAAATTACAGGTCTTAGCAATTGAAGCAAATAGGGACCATAAAGGCTACTCTTTATCTTCTGCTATTATTTCTCATGAATTATTAAGCAACGGAAACACCAAATTAAGAATTTTTTTAATTCCAGACTGCTATACCTCTAACACGTGTGAACTGAGTATATAATAAGATTGTACATTTCTTATTGGGTGATTGAATGGAACTTCTGTTATTGTCAGTATGTTGCTTCCCTAATTTTCTATGCATTATTCTAAAAATTGACTTCCCAGTAACATCGTTGCATAAAATACATGGAACTTTTTATCTGTTTTATAGGGTTGTGACTCTCAAATGAGCATGTCAGAAGTGTCCTGCAGTGAAAGTACCTCCTCTTGTCAGTCTCTGGTACATGGCTCAGCTCCAGAAATCCTCGTTGGCCTCCTTTATAATGCTACAACTGGAAGATTATCAGCAGAAGTGATAAAAGGCAGCCACTTCAAAAACTTGGCAGCGAACAGACCACCCAGTGAGTGAAAATCTTTTTTCATCCTAATGCTTCTGTACTGGTGGGGCTCTCAGTAGCAAGGACTTCAATCCTATCATTTAGTCTTACCCAATCAAAATGAAATAGAGCAATCATCAACTAATCTGTTTCATGTTTTATATTTCTAGTCAGTTGGGAAATAGCAAAAATCTAAAATTCAAAATATTAATTGTAAGTTGACAAGAATCTTTTAATTTTTCATGATGACTGACTAATAAATTACCTTTATCATAATGATTAATTGCTAAATTACTAATGCCTCACATCATAGGCCAAGAATAAAAAGTTGGTGTTTAAAGAGAAAGTACATGCCAGCTAATATTAATATAAACACTGAGAACTATTATTGCTGTTCCTAGAGGGGTTGGTTCTGCTGTCTTTAATTGCTTGTGTGCCTGTGTATATGTGGTAGTGATATATGTAACTTGGGAATGTCAGTGAAGACAGCAGAGAAACAAATTGAGACCTTTGGAATATTTAATGTGTAGAGGAACGTTCATCATTGGAAAGGACTTGAACTGTGTGTTCAAGCATTTGTTCAAAAATACATTTGTCTGAAATATCTGCGAACTTTATATGCTTTTAAATTGGAGCCAGATGGAATGTCACACACACAGAATGTTTTTACTGTCTCTAATTCTTTGAACTTGAGAAAGTTCAGCAATGAACTTTTTTAAAAATTAATTTTTGTAGTTGTTTAGTTAGATGTTGAGTCTGATTTGCATAAGCTGTAACCAGACATACCTGCCTCTTCCTCTTGATTTTGTCTGGAGGCTTCAGGTTTTAGCCCCTCTTTCTGTTTCTTACATCTTAGCCCCAGATTTGTATGGCACTAGCAGATTATCTGATACTACTAGGTTATGTGGCAGGCTGCCAACATTTTATGAGTGGTTTGCACATCTCGCTTTGTCTTCCGAGTTAAGGAGGTAAGCCAAACAACTTGAGACTTCTTTCTTTCTTGACCCATGTTTTATTCCATTTCTTAATTACATTTGGCTCAGCTTTACTTTCCCTATACTTTTCACACTGATGGAGCCAGACTTTGACAACATGGCCAGAGAACAAACGCAAAAGAAGAATCTCTAATACTTCTATATAATTAGATAGCTGCCCCAGAGTCACATAATGGGAGGCAAAGCACAGAAATAGATGGGGAGAGCCAAGAAGGCCCAAGGACACTGGGGTGGGGAAGGAATGAAAAGGAGAGAAGACCTGGAGAGAAGGGACCATGTGTTCCCTTAAAGCAAAAAACAGTAGGTGGCTTATGCTTATCTTTCTGGAATCTCTGAAGAAAGCCAAGTTCTTCTTGAAATTTAGAATATGCAAGTTAGATGGAGGTTCAGTACTTGTTTTGAAGAAGTTTTTTATTCATTCCCTGGTGTGTTAATTCCCTAAATGTGCTCTGTGGGCCCATGCTGTCTCACTAACCATTGTGTGTGTCACTGGGGTCAAAAATCAGTTTGAGATTGTAAGAAAGCAGCATGGAACATAACCCTGTAATTCTATGTTCTGTCTAACCTTTTTGTAGGGAAGATCTTGTGTGTTACATTTTGTTACCCCCTGTGAAGGATAGGAGGAAGTTTTGATATTCATAACAATAATGGTCCAGCTCTGTGCAAATGCAGGTTTAGAGTTTTGTTGTTTCTAGAAAGCTGGAAACTAATGCACTTTCTGGATCTGGTAAGACCGTGCACAGAGTATTGTGGAATCCAAATTTCTCCTGTGGGCTGTTTTGTGCTGTCCCTCCCCTGCCCCCAGTAGCATCTTCTTGTAAACTCCTGGACCCAGGTGCATACCACTGCCATTTCCTAACTCCCTGTCAAGTGCCAGCCTCTCTCTGTGCCATCATTTCCACACAATGAAAACTAAGGCCCATAGGGTTGATGATGAAACGCTCTGATCAAATTCATTGTTTGGACCATCAGTGGTCCAAAATCCTAAGTACATGCACAGGTCATAGAATGATTAGAGTTGGAAGGGACCTTAAAGATCATCTACTTTCAACCTCCCTTTCATGGGCAGGGACACTTTCCAGTAGGCCAGGTTGCAACACAGATAGGTCAGTGTTCATTCAGGTCTTGAGAAACTATTATAGAAAGGGAAGCAATTATTCCTTCCCACATGTGTTCCTTTCTGTAGTCTGGGGTTTGTGAACCTATGCAATTTTTCTTAAATGCTTCTGCAGCAAATATGGATTAAGTCCTACGTTTCTGCTTATTGGTAGTGTATACTCCACTGCTGAGTATTATATGTTATATCGTAACTCGTTTAGCAACTGAGTACAGGCAAATCCTGCAGGCAATAACATTTGATGTTAGAATGTGTCTTTGTTTCTTTGTGTGATATTTAATATTTCATCTGATAAAAAGAGGCTTCTTAGTAACCTTTGAAATTTTGTTGAAACGGTTACAAGCTTTTACACATTAAATGCATGTGTGTGTATGCATGCAAACACACATTAAATCCATAAATACATGGATTTTAACCAGTGAGATCCTTACATTTTAAATAGAGACCCATAGCTGAATTTCAGATGCAAGCATCCCTTGGCTATTTTTTGGGATTAGATTAGAGTCATTCTTGTGCCCAAGTCCATCACTACTCAAGAACTAAAGTATTGTAATCAAGTGTCTGTAACTATAAAAGCTAAGGGCAAAACCAGCTTAGTTTTCAGTTCAGTGGTTTTTCATTTTATTGCTTTTACTATATGAAGTATAATTACTGTGTGCAGTTTTTCTTAATATGCTGGAGTTTGCATGAAAAAGCATAAGGTTTGATAAAAGGATACAGTTATTTTTGCCCAGTCTTCTATAACCTAATCGTTTGCATGATTCTTTCTATGTTGAGTGTGATTTAGAACCCAGTAGCTATTACTGTTAAGATAACCCATTATGAAAGCGGTGTAATTTTTGTTAAAGATTACACAAAAACTGCACAAAATCTTCATTTCATGAAGTTTTACCCGACAATCCTTTTGTTCAATCCTTTTTCTGATCTGTGCTGCTAAGGTTTTGTGTTCTTCCACTCCAGTGAATAGTGTTTCCTCTTAAACTTTAACCTTTGATCCTCTCTCACCCAACTATTGACATCTGGTCATTATTTCTTTTACTGCTTTCCACCCCCTGTTGTCAGACGGACTGTTCTGTTGTCTAAAACACTTGATAGGTGGACAGGTTTATATAATCCGAGGTGAGTTCCTGTAGAAACTAATTGGATGTTGTCTTTTTCATGCAAAAGAAAATTTGCCAGCAGTAAAGCCATCCACGGCTGCATACCATATTGGTTTCTAAAAGTATATCTTTATTATTTGTGGCACTCTCTAATGCAAAAGTTGCATTTATCTCTGATTATGGATGTTGGAATTTCAGTGTACCTCAAAGCAAAAATATTCAATTTGCTTCTTTTTACATAAACTCCAGTGTTATTCATTAACATGAATATGACAGGAATAAAGAATGAAAAAACAGATTGTTTTATACAGTTCTGTATTTCCCAAAGTCAGTTATAACTTCATGAAATGCACATCCTTCTGCAGGAGCATGGCTTGGTGCTTCTAGTCAAGTGAAAATAGAGCTTTAAAAATAAAGTTTTATACCCAGATAGTAACACCCAATGTGTGCTAACCACATTTACTTGCACCAGCTTCTTAAATGTATTTCCTAAGAGCACTGTACAAGCTATGTTTTAAATAACCATATTGAATTATACAAAAACTTATTTCTCTTCAAAGGTGTGTTAAATGTATTCCTTCGCGAATCTAGGAATTCAGAGAGGTTTTTGTGTTGTGTAAACTTCCACCTTTGAATGCACTTGGCTGCATTTTGGTCCTTAAACTAAATAAAATTGAGAAGTCCAAAGTGAGAACCACATCCATGCAGAGATTATTCTTAAGCATTTCATTCTGGCTGTTTTGATATCATCACTGCATATCAGCGTGGTTTTTTATTTCTTTTCATTAGTTGCTTTCGTTCTACTTTGTTTATTCGTATTCTCTGAAAATTCAGTGGTATGCTTTATATTGTTGTGGCTAGTTGGAGCTTGCTAAGTGTTATTGCAACTTAAGTTTGTTTAGAACAAGTAAAGGGGGGGTCAATGGGAAGAGGATTATGAGGTATACCTTTAACTTAACCCATATACATAGTAGTGAAGCTAGTTAATTTGTTATTGTGTTTGTAATATTTTGCTTACTTGTCATCTTTTCATGTGTCTAAACTAAGCTGTGTTCAGTCAGCCTGGTATACACCATATCCTTGCGTCTTGTAAATATCTCATTCTCAAAAACTTTTGTTCTAAGATATCTGATATTCCAAAATATGATTTATTTTGTAGATACATATGTTAAGTTAACACTGCTGAACTCGATGGGGCAAGAGATGTCCAAATGCAAAACTTCCATCCGCCGAGGACAGCCGAATCCAGTATACAAAGAAACCTTTGTTTTCCAAGTGGCGCTGTTTCAGCTTTCAGATGTGACGCTCATACTCTCTGTATATAATAAGCGCAGCATGAAACGAAAAGAGATGATAGGGTGGATTTCCTTAGGTCTCAACAGCTCAGGAGAAGACGAACTCAATCACTGGACTGAAATGAAAGAATCTAAAGGACAGCAAGTATGTAGATGGCATACTTTACTAGAGTCGTAATGGATGCTACGAAATGCAGTTGTGGTTTTAAGGGAGTTTGGTCTTTCCAGAAGATGATCATCCCTGGTCACAATCAGCAGATTTGTTGTGGAAGTAAAGAACGAAAATTGAGGTCAACATTCCATCGTAAAGAACGCACAACATGCAAAATGGCGGGATTTAATATATAGCCTTCACTTAGTGTCAGACACTTCCTTGGTGTCAGAGAAGCCTTGCTGTACACAGATACGTTATTGGTCCCTACCCCATCCACCTGATGCTGTATTCGTTTGGGTTTGTTTTGTGGTTTTCAGAAACATTTTATGTAAGGTTATCCAAATTAATGTAAGCTCCTCCTTGTGTACTTTTTGTATTGCTCTAATACTGTAGCTTCTGACCTGCCTGCATTCAGATTAAAGGTCAATAATTTGCACTTTGATAAAAAGTTAATGATCTGTAGAGTGAAAGGGAAAAAAACAAAACACCAGTGGAGAAAAACATTTAGTAATATAGCGTATATGGATATACTGTTGTTTTACACTGAGTTTCTTTCCAGGAGCTTAGTACAATTAAGTTTTCATTTTTTGATATGCAGTTGGTTTGAAAAATACTAGCATTTGGGCATCAGGTGAACCTTGACATCAAACTAATGTTTCTTCAATCTGTGACAGGAACGAGCTCTATATATGGCATAAATTGGGTTTTTCCCTCTTGCCTGTACTTCTGCCTGATCCAAAGAGACCAGATCATTAGTTTGGTCCCTTCCAAATCTCCTTAGACAGGTTGTACTGTAAAACTATGTAACTTTCTGTTGAAAGCACTTCCTGTATTCATGTATTCCAATGTAGGAAGCTCCTAGAGCATGACTTTACTAAAAAATATTTTCGTTAAACAAATTGATACAGATTTCTTTAAAATGTCAGCAGTTGGAAGTTAGGTTGAAAGACTGTGAAGGAAGTGGCACCAGTTGAACTACTCTGAATGACACAAAATACTGTGACTTTGGTTGAAATAGGTATCTGTTTGAGTCTCCTCTGAGCTGTTGTAGGGATTACCATATGCTGTTTGTTGGAAGTAGAGAGCAGACCAGGAGTTTTTACCTTTCTTCTTGGAGAAGAGAACATCAGTAAGTTATTTTTCTAGTGATTTGCCAGCAATTGAACAAATGTTCACACCCAAAATAGAGGTTTGCTTTGCTTATATTCAAGTTGGGAAACACAGCTTTCTAATGACACGATTGAGAAACCTCAGTATCTCAAGAAGGTTTGCCACCAGATAAACACTCATGGCTTCCACCTAAATTAGGGAAATATCAGTGCTTCTGAGATTCCTGTTTGTCCCAAATACTTTAATTGGAATCACTCTAGTTGAATGACTGCTGAATCTAATTCATATTACTGAAATTGTGGATTATTGAGTAAACATATTTTTTAAAAGGTTCCCAATTCAAATATTCTTTTTGCCTGTAATTACAAGTTTCATTTAATCTCAGTTGTTGCTGTATGGAAGGTGATTTTTTTTCTTATAAATGATGGTGACATCTTACTAATATGAGACCTCACTGACTGTTGTAGCACTTGTTGGGTAGAAGAGCGAAGTTTTGGATTTTGTTGAGAGCATTAGTGGTAGCCTAGAGCGTTCTCATTAGGACAAACGTTGTTCTCTCGAATTTCTTTATAATACCTTTGAACAATCCTGGCTTTAGGGTATACAGTCAAATACAGTGAGATTGGAGACAGTGAGTATTCTATAATAAAGGTATTTCACATGGTTCTCAAATTCTCACACTACTTAACAATTTCATTAAGCCCTTTTTAGTAATTCCACTACTTGGTTTATTTGGTGCCTTTTGAGGGATTTATTTGCAAAGCCAGGCTTTCAGTTTTTATTGATTTAAAGATCTAAAACATTATTACAGGCCTTTTTTTTTTTCCTTCTGGTATTGCGCTGCTGCTTCATTTACAGAAGCTTTATTTAGTAAATATACAAATAATGCAAAAACTTTCTTTAAACAGGAACAGTCTTGCAGTAATGCAATACAAGTTGTCTCTTTCAGTCCTTTTTGTTGCTCAGTTTGTGAAATGTAATGTTGAGTGTAGAATTTAATAAAAAATCAACATTAATTTTATATGCATAAGAAAAATGCTCAGATTTTCCCAATCCTTTCAGCTTTCCATATAGTAGAAACTCTGACTTAGAAGCTGATCAAAAGCAATTTTTCAATGGATGTGAAGTGGTTTTGCTCTTTCTGTTTGTGGATATTTGGATACTCTTTCCTAAAGGTGAAAGTTGTCTCTTGGTGGTTGTCTCTGTACAGGTTTTGCTTTATAAAATGATGTACAGTATTTAACAGCAAGAACTGAGCAAATAATTCCAGTGGAGAATATATGTAACATCGCCATTGAACAAATGAAGATGTCAGTTTGGAAGAAGAAGCAAACAACCTCTTACAGAACCAAACTAAACTGTAATATGACTTGGGCTTGTTTGTAGGTTGCATTGCTTCAGTTCTACATCTAACCACTCAGATTTCTAAGGTGCTGAAATCTAAATTTAGACACAGAGATTTATAGTAGTCTGTGTTGGGCACATTTGGAAAAAGGAATCTCTTTCTAGGTCATGTGACTTTTCCCAAGGTATCCAGGTCCAGTCTGTGCTTTGCAGGAGGTTTTTCTTACTTGGATTTCTGCTGTATGAAGGCTGGGAACTGAATGTCTAAAGAACGGAAATGAATGTTTAATTTTGAGGCTGTAGAATACGGATTTGCCACACAAAACTGGTCACACTAATAATTGGATTCCCCCTGGGATTGTTATGATTTAGTTACAGTATCAATAGCTGTCATGTTGTTTTTTCTTCCTAGATCCCATTCTTATGATTTGCTTGTCATTTTGTTTTTCTTATTGCTTTATGCAAACCTATACTTTTGTATTTGAAATCTGCCTTTAGATATTGGGGTTTTTTTAAACCCTGTGTAAGGGCTTATACATACAGTGTGGTTTTGTGGATTCAGTTAAATCTTTAGCATGGAACAGAATTTCTACAGAACAAAGTATCCAAAGAAAATTAGAAAGAGGCGTTTGTGTTTTCCTCTGAGTTGTCTGTGCTTTTTTTTCATAGCTTTTTGTTGTTTACCTTTGTTTGAAAGTACCGTTAGTACTTGGAAGAGTTTATCAAATTACTTAATTACTTCTCTGTGTGCCAATATACCATGTAGAGATTACAGTTCTCGAATTGAATCTGATTCCTGACAGCGTAGCCTTAAATAATTATAGACCAGTGACGTGCTTACAGATTCTATTCTTGAAAACACTGCATCCTTTCTGCATGTGATCTGTTTTGTTTAACGTTTAGAACATTTCACAAAGTTTATCTCAAAGATAAACTCTTCTTAAAATATTATAAATATAAGAAAAGTTGGTTGGTTCCTTTCTGTGGTAAGGGCGGGATTGTGAAGGGCGGTAGCAGGCGCGCGTGAAATCACTGCGCAGAAGGAGGAGAGGTCGCGCAGCCTCTGCAGGACGTCGCTGTCTCCCACCTACGTGGAGGCAGGCAAGGAGTCAGCAGAGCCGTGCTTCCGTTCCCCGTTCAGCCAGGTGCACAGGGGAGGAGGATGGCACTGGGGGGATTCAAAGCTTGGTCCCCGTGGTGGTCCCTCATGCTCAGGGCTTGACACAGCCATGTTGTAACCGCACTGCGAGGTCTGGCTGCAAAGCAGAACTCAGGCAAGGTCTAAGTTCTGCTCCTGGAGAAATATGACATAATTTCTAAATCCAAGTGAAATCCTCTAACCTCATTAGTAATTAGATTTCAAACTATGGTGAGCCCTTGGAATGAATGTGCTCTTACTGGAGCTGAACACTGTTTATCAATTAAGAGAATATTTGAGCCAAAAGCAGATTTCATGGCATTTACTGTAGGAGATATTTTCACCTGTAAATTTTTGCAACCAGTCCTGATGGCAAATGCAGTGCCAGCATCAATACCTTCCCAATTTTCACACCTTTCCAGCAATATGTTTTTGTTTTTCTAAAATTTGTTTGTGTTACTGATTTATCCTCTTTTCTCCCTAATGACTTGCTCCTTGCAAACTCCCCAGCACCCTGAGAAGCTGTCTGTGGCAGTCACTGGACCACAGAAGTCAAGGGCACCCTGCACCTCTTACAATAAGGTACTGGTGCCAAATTGCTGTGACCTGTCTAACTCCCTAAGATTTCTGAAATGCAAACCATCAATTTTAATATAGCGAAGCAGGGGAGGAAAACTTTTTCTTTGAAGGAGGCATTTCAATGTAGGAATTGAATACAGATCCCTCTTACACATACAAGTTCTAATAAAAAGCCTGTGGTGAAATCAGAGAATGAGGTTTGAGGGGAAGCCTTTTGGCCTGAGCTGTTCCAACCTGAAACTAACAGCAGAATGCCCTTTCAGTTAACTCAGAGCTGTATTGAACCCTTTACTTATTCATTACACTTTTCTGGAGGAAAAAAAAAAGCTGTCTTATTTAAAGCAGTCTTTAATATTAGGGCTTCTCAGTTGTAAGGCAGACTGACTTCCCCCTGAAGCTGAATTCTCAGTGCCAGCTAAACATTCATTTAATTGTCCCACTGAAGAATGGCATGCCTGCCATTAATGTTAATGAGAGGAGCCCATGGGTGTCAACAGGAGCGTGGACCTGACCCTGAAAGCGTGAAGTGCAACAGGATGGGCAGATTAGAGCAGTGGTACCGCGTGGCACCTGCAGCACAATCGAATGGGCTTTCAATTATGAATGGAGGTAAAAAAGCAAATACCCGGATACAAACATGTTATTTAATCATTCCCTCTTATTTTTGTTTTCTCTTTTCCTCAGCTTCAGAAATATTTTTAAAACTTTAATATTAAAAATGTTAAAGCAACCCCCAAACATCTTGATCATTTTAACTGGAGCATTCAGCAAAGTTTATTGTTGGAACAAGCCATCAAGAATGTTCTGTATTTTTGGTCTATTTAACTCAACTGCCAGATTTTCTGGCGCGTCACAGCTGGATTTCAGACTCCTTCTTCTGATGGTAGTTTTTGAGGGGAAAGTCACGGGAGTGTTTGCTTGTCAGTGAGTGAATCAACGCCTGATGAAGAGATGTCATCTGAGAGCGAGAGCATTAAAATTAGAGATGGGTTCATAGAGTGGCAGCGACAGTGGCTCAAACTCCACTCTTGGAGCCTTGTGGCCCTAGGAGGGCCCTACTCAGAGAAACTGTGACATGTGAATTGTGGGAGTTAATACCTTCAAAGCGGCACAGCTCTGGGTGGGCACTCCGTGGTTTCTCATCTAGCATATTTTACAGATGTAAGCAGGGTAGATAGTGTTTATTTGCCTAGGGTGAGTAGGGCGAGTACCGGCTGGCCTAGGGTGACAGGGATTAGTTTAGCCTTAAGAATTTATCACTGCCCCTCCTTAAGTTCAAGCAGGGTTTCTTCCTTTCTGCAGACTGTGCAGAAATCTTATGCACCCAACGTATCCGCTTATGTTATGCCTACCCAAATAGGGCACAATTATATTAACGCTAGCAAGCTTAGTTCACGTGTAACATGGTGTGACTGAATTAGTCAATCGGTGGGATACATGCTGGATTAGGATTTGCTGTGCAGGCTTCTGCTGGTATAATAAAGAAATAAGATCCTTATGGAGAGGAATGTGCCAGGAGTCAGGAAAGTGGGTAGTACAGGTCCGGTAGGAATGAAGACCAGGAAACAGCTATGCCCAGAAAAGGGGCAAGGCTAGCTTGGTAGCAAGAAGAATTCATTCACTTCCTTGGAAGCATCAGCTGGTAGAGCTGGCATAAAGCCTCCAAAAGCTGCCTGTCTCTGAGGACCCTACCCAGGAGAGCAGAAGCAGTAATACCACACCACTGAAGGAATACCTCATGGACATTCAGGGATGTAATTAATGTCATCCTTTTTTCTCTTAAATCTGAGGATGAGAGTCTTGCCCATTGTATCGAGTTAATTTTTTTTTTTTCCTGTGTTTTGCAAATCCTGTGGACGTTGACTGCATGCCAAGGGTCTAAAGCAGATTGCTTTATAACTTTTGGTGCATTTCCAAAGCATGAGTTTGAATGAGTTTAAAGTATTAATTAGAAGCATTATCATAGCTTTGAGATGTAATCTCTAGGCCATAGTGCAAGCAAGGAGCAGGGCTTTGAACAAGTTTTGATAGTAAATTTTGCAAATGGCTTATTATGACATTTTAAGAAAATTTCTAAGTAGTTGAATGTATTAGGGAATATTTACAAAAAAAGAGATAGAACAATGATCTTTTCTTACTATACAGCTAGTTTGCTGTCCTTTCCAGTAAACCACAAGGTTCATTAGTGCTCAGTACTGTTTCATTTATGATAACTGTTTTTAATGTGATTTTCATGACCAAGTGTAATTAGTGAAACCTTTTACTCAATTTTTCCCTTTCTTTGCTTTTTTTAAGGAGAGACTTCTCCTTATATAGTATATATACTTTCTTACAGAGCTTTCTTACCTATTTTTATATAAGATGATTTAACAATGTAAAGTTAAATGCTCTATGAGCAAGCTATATCACTGTTACACAATCTAAAGTGCTAATATAATGACTAAGGGCCTGAACCTACTGCCTTTTACTCAGGTCCTGGTTTAACCATGTCTTTCATGTTGTGCAGTACCTTTCCCTCTAAGCAGTTCCATCTATTTCTCCGGGATGACTCCGAGAAAGGCACTATTAACATGAATAACAGTGGTAAAATTGAGCCTCCTCTCCATTCTTAGCGGGACATCTGTCATGAGTAAAGGCTGCTGGCTCTGTCCCGAAAGTATAGTTATAGATTATAGTTCCCTTGATCTTCAGTAATTTTGAACTTGTTTTCTGGTGACTATAAGCTAATAACTGATCTTTGTGAAAACAAATATTGAATCGTGCTGTTATCAGCTAGAGTATTAAAATGTGTTTCACATTTTAATTCATTCTTTCATTGGGATATAAGGAATTGGGTTTGTGAAGCGTTATATTGCATAGAGATAGCACACATTCACCACATTTTTAAAAAGTAAGAAATATACAGTATGTAGCATTTTCTTGCATACTTTTATACTGCCTGTATGCCACCGATGCACTCGGTGCCTTCTTTCTTTTGTATAAAATGAATACATAGAAAAACTAAAGCTATCGTGCGTAAGCAATGTCACTGCAACTGAAGAGATGTCTTAACCTGATTATTTCTAGTACAGGAGGTTTGAGATGGCAGTTCAGTTTAACACAATGCATTTCTTTGAGTTTGAAGGTTTCCACTTCCCTTCCTCGCCCCCCTCTCCCAGAAACCTCCCCATACAACTGTTTATTCTTAATTGATTCCTGTGTCTGATGCAAGTCACATGGTGTTAACCAAAGAACCAAGTCTGTTTCTAAATTCTTTGGATAAATAGTGTTTGGACTTTCTATTACTTAAAGACAGAAATGATAGAATGGATCTCTTTGAACAAATATCAAATAGGCATCAGTAAATGTGATTCACAGCTGAGAATTCAAGATACCTCTTTTCTGACTGGTTGTGCATTATTGTATCAGTAGCAAAGTGTTTGAGTTGTATTTCTTTGTGCATTTTAATCGAAATCCCATCACAAGCAAAAATAATAGTAAGTAAGTGCTGTCAAATTAGCTTGTTTTACCCATTTTATACCTATATCTGAAGTGTGCAACTTTGAGAATAGATTTGGCTTTTCTGTGTCTGAAGTCCTGATATTATCTAATAACTGTCTAGTGTGTGCTGGTCTTACAGAAACAGACTCATGCTGCACTCTATGTACATTTCCTAATTGTACCCCCTTCATTCTATCATTTATGTGATATAACACAGTTTTCAATGACTGTTTCAACTTGAAATTCCTTAAATTTCAGTGCATGTATAGCCTTAAACATTTAAGACACCAAGCACAGTTTTAAAGGGAATAGGTTATATTTGCAAGTCCTGTTTGGCATAGAAATCAGATAACTATTTTTATATAGCAATCAAAGATTGTAGAAAATGGGTATATTGCAGTCATGTTATCAACCGTGCTCCTAATTGTATGCATTTTTAAAAAAGCATTTTTGCTGAAGTTTTCAGAGGTGAAATATCAGTGCTCGTTTTCTTTCTTGAATTTGCTTGTTTTGTTTTCGTACTTTCATTTCTGTACAGAACTTTGGAGCCCCTAACTAATTCACTCCTATTTTCAGAATTCCTTGAGCTTCTTTTTTTTTCAGCTACATTTTTAAGTTGAATAAGCAGTAATTAAAATTCTCTAATTTTTTATTTTATTTTTTTTTTTACATTTTGACAGTAACATAATTAGAGCAAATGACTGTTTGCCAACTGTTTATGCAGCTTATTAAAGTCTTAGGACTTTGTTTGAAACTGTCATGATAATCCAAATGAAGACATACGTTTCATGGCATTGCAGTCCACAGTAGGTGAAAACGGGAGTTCTGGCGATTAACGTGCAGCTCTGCATATTGGGTGTCAGACTGTAAATCCCCAGAGGGATTTATAATTAAGTGTCACATTGTATCTACAGTACCTCCAGTTGTGTGTTGTCAGATACTTGTTGTTTTGTTTCTTTATTATTACCTAGCAAAAAACTACTTTTATCATTTCGTGCTACTGTATATTAATCTTGAGGGTTTCCAGTGTGCAAGATTAGTTAATGTTGTCAGTTCTCTTTCTGTAAAAAAAGCTGGACTTTCAGCATACACATCCCATTGCTATTCTGATTTTGGGGAGAGGCAAAATGCCACCAGCTGTTTTCAGTTATATTTACCTGTACAGCACAGGTAGCTTTAATCCCATGTTAGTTTGATTAAAACATGCTATAGTATATTTTCAAACCATGCATCTGTCACAACATTAAAATAGTCATTTTGCATACCTGAAGCTTTGCAGCTGTGGATTTGTATTTTGTTTGCTCTCTCTATTTGTATTAATTACTCTGTGAAATGTATTTTTGTCAGTTTGAGGACTGGAATGGGTATCCTTTGGTTATTTCAAAGTATTTTCTGTACGTGGAACTAGCTTTTTGCATGTAAACTTAATTGCTGGAAAGTATTTGAAAAAAAAAGGAAAAATCACTCTTAAAACCGGTTGTTGTCACTTTCCTTTGGAATTCGTTAGATCGTAAACAAATGTAATAGACTTCACTGTTTAGAAGATAGTAACGCTTGGTCAACCGTTTGAACTGCTGTCTGCGTTAAAGAGAAGAAGAACTTTTTTAATTTTGGCAAGGTAACTAATCCTAGCCTTTACACACTTTTTGCCTCTGTTTCCAAATTTCCTAAGTTACCCCCAATTCCCTTTCTGTTCCTCACAGTCTTCGTTGATGTCATGAATCTTCTATTTAGAGAATTTTAAATTAAGCAGTGTGATAACGTTCTGACAAATGTGATGTGTATACTGGCAAATAAAGACACACTCAGGTGATCGTTCTGATTGACTTTATACACTTTTCTTCTGGGGTCATCTACGATTCCCTCTGCTTCTTTGTTCCACATATATTTCTCAGAAAAGATCTTCTCTAACATATTTATGCTTAACTTCCACTTTCCAAAGAATAAGTAAGCTGAAATAACTGAGGTTTGATTTAAATATGAAAGAACACTTTCTGTGAGTAACAATTATAATTTTACTGTGACCCAGCTTAGATCTTCTATATTATCCTCCAATGATTTTTGTGGTACATATAGAAAAAAGCTTTTGGGGCTCTCATGGCAGCTCTGCTTTAGGATGTGCCTGAATATATGTATGTTTTAATGCATATTAGCATACATGAAAAAAAAGAATTGTTACAACAATTAAAGCATGTTTTCCTATCCTAAAGGTAGGAAGACTTAGTATAAAAAGCTTCTATCATTTCTTCCCATTTCTGCAGATGAAAGGCGTGTAGCCCAGTGACTTTTACCAGATGAAAGTGGAGAGAGGGGTGCGTTTCTTTGCGATATGATCCCGATCATCTGGACCCATCCTCATCATCTGTGCAAAACCTAGGACTTCTACAAATAAGATAACATGGTACTTGCTGCTGTTAAGGCTGGCATTTTCGAAAGGCTATACACTTAAAAATAACTTGTCATTCCATATGGAGACTGGTGCGTATTTGGTACTTGAGAAGCTCTGAGAGGAGAGCTTAACGTTGTGTCCGTATTCTTTAGAAGATTTCACAAGACAGTTGGTCCCCTTGTCTATCAGAAAAAAAACTCCCACAAATGTTCTTCTCCAGATTATGGGAGTTCTCTTAAAAGGTGATAATATGAACTATTAGGTATTTGTTTAAAAAGTGAGGATTTATGAAGCTGTGGAGACATGGCAGAATAAATGAAATACATGTGTTGTCTATATGGTAATAGTTGTTCAAATTCAGCTTCCAGCTGTGTGTGTGGCACCTTTCTGTCACCCGTGTTTCATGCATGTAGCTGAGCGGAATTACATGTAATGCTCATAGTTGCTGATTAGTTTGTTCTGTATCAGTAATTGCTTCAGTCAGGTAGAGCCAAGTTACATCACTTCTATGCAGATACAACTTTATCTGTCAAAGGTTTTCTCTGAATAGTTGTCTTCCTGGGGCAAGTTCTATATTATATAGTATTTAAAATCTCTTTTAAGCCATTAGTTACTTATTTCCAAAAACTCCTGTGGGTGAGGGCTAGTTAGCGTTTTTCCTGCTGAAATTTGTATCCTCCATGTCCTTTTTCTAGTGTTTCTGTTTTTATAGTCCAGCAGTGCAGTTCTAATTTAGTGCTTGATTCATATTAGACATTTTGTTTTACTCATAAATTACTCTGCTTCCTCAAAATTAAAGAGACCGTTACTAAGGCATTTTGTTACCGGCTAATCATTTTGAGTAGCTACATTTCAGCATAAGGATTGTAAAAACTAAATTTCCTCTTGTATTAAGAATAGTAAGGATAGAAGAAAGCAAAACAAATGCAGAAATGAAATAAATTCTCATCAAGTAAGATCATGCAACAAATCAGCTGGGCTTTAGATAAATGATTTATTATTAAATTCAAAATCTAATAGGTTTGGGTGTTCTGAGTGTAGATTACACTGGTTTGTTTTCCACTTAATTAGAAGCCTTACATTTCATCTTATTAATAATGAAAATCCTCTTGTCAAATTGTGTAAGATCATGTTGAACTAATATGTATATTTTAGAGATATGTATATTTTAGAGGGAGAATAAAATCTCCCCTCATAGCCTTTCATATTATTTCATTGCATTATGCAAAAATGACATTCTGCTTTTAATTTTGCTAGTGTGAAATAAGAAAACTTCAAATCATCTTTCATTCCTGGTTGAGAAAGTCCTGGTTTCAAGAACTGCAGTGAAGATAGTTCGATCTCTGTAGCTGACTTTTCACAATTAAAGGTTAACTGTAAACAGAAATTCAGAATACCAGGCCAACTCAGCTTTATAAATGTAATGACTAAGAGTATAAAAGATAATAATCCGTCAGTAATCAAAGCTTAAGTTATACCTTTCGTATCAGTTCTTGTTGCAGTGGTTCAACAGTTTGGAACTGGAGCAGGCTCAAACATGCCAAAGGAGACCAAATTTGTACCCCACTTATTTATTAGAGTTAAGTACAAATTTTCCATGATATCACAGCATTTTCATCTGCCTATGCAGAGACCTAAAGCACCAATAGACTAAAATGTCAGTCACACAAGCGTTTGCTAATTAATGCCTTCCCCAGAAAATGTCTGGCACTCTTAGGAAATCAGGGAGATATAGAATGTAGAGATCATTCATATTTATATACTTTAAAAAAAAAAAAAAAAGCAGCAAAACGAAAAGGCATTTAATCAGCTATTCTAAAAAGCTCCAAATCAGTCAGCTAGGCTAAAGGTCATGGAAATGCAGCTAGATCTCAGCGAGCCTCAGTGGCAAATCATTGCACAAGCTGGTTGCAGTTTTCTGAGCGGGTCTAAAGCCCCCGGGAGCCCACAAGCCGGGCCAGGAGGCCAAGCGGTAGCATTAACCGTTCAGCCCTCACCATCTGTGGTGCCTGCAGCCAAGTGACAGTGGGATGAAGTCATTCTGTGTGTTGCCTTATTTCCAAGCACATGGGGTGTTTTTTTCAACTGAACCTCACAGGAGGCACAGCAGCGAGTACAAGCCACTGTCATCAGCAGCACCAGTAGATGTTGTGGAGTAGTAGAATTGATTGGGCAATGGCAATTGGGCTGTTTCCAGCCTCTCGAGCATACCTGCTAATAAAGCAGGGCAAGGGTGGGGTGGTATTTGTTGCTCTAAGCATGGCACTGGGAATTCCACATTTCATGCAAACTGGCTCTGTAGCCTTAGCTGATTTGCTGATTTACTGGGCTCTTATTGCCAAAACTCGTATTTTCTTCCATGTCACTCATATATCCAGGCACTAAATGACTTGTCGCAATATAAGATTAATTGGTAAAACTGAATACTCTCTCTAAAGTATTACAATATAGAAATTGCTGCATGTGGTACTGTATTCAGAAGAATGCTTTCCTGCTTATGCTTAAACATGCCGCATATGTATGCTGAATACCTCAGTTATGCAGTCTTTTTGTGATTCTTGCTATCAACAAGAGTCACCGAAGGATCAGGATAAAGCCTAAGAAGATTTTCTAAAAGTTTTCTGTGGGATCAGTTCCCCAATGTAACCAAATTAAGGGCGGGCAGAAACAAATTTCAATACTTTTGAAACACCATAGAGAGTCATTTTGATGGGACAGAAATTGCAACTTGGTTCTGGTATAATGCATCCTTTCAAAACAATCAATTAGAAAATGTATAGTAATGTCATAATTTAAAATTCTGTACCATTAATACAGTTGATGTTATTTTTGGGGGTTCTCCTAAACATCCAACAACAATCCCTCTTCTTTTTTTTTTTTCCCCCTTCTTCCACCCCCAGAACACTTGTCCCACAGCAGGACCCGCTTCAAGAGCGCAGGTTACCCTCGTTATCTGACACAAGAGTCACTGTAGAGGGATTGCCACCATCAGTGCTTGGACCCCAGGGAGCCCTTTGAGAGAAAGGGTGGTAGTGTGTGACCGAGGTGGGAGCCCCACCAGGAAGCTGAGAGAGAGCAATTGCTGAAGGTAATTGGAAAGCAGGTGTTTCCAGACAATCTGTAAAGGTCCAAAGATCCCGGTACCCAAGCCACTGTGAATCTTGCAAATAGATTTGCTCCTCCACTTCCTCCTTGGTTTGTTTTGGTTTTTTTTTCCCTGTGGAATGGGGTGATCCGCCCTTAGGCAAGCATTTCACTGCCAGAAGTATTTCAAGGAATTGTTCTTCTCTGAGTGCGTATCCCACCCTCTCTAATTATGCATAATATTTCACTGAAAGCTTTCTCAAAAGGTAGACATGCAGCACAAGATCCATTACGTCAACAGCCTGAAATACAGAATACACTTAAACTGTTCATTGTTATTCCGGGCAATCCAAATTAGGTAAATGCTGCAATCAAAAGAACAAAAGCTGTAAAATGATTCAATGAATTTATAGTCCCTGTAACTAGGGGATGACAAACATTCCTGCCTTGTACGAAAAGCAGAAATGTTGAAGTTTGTGCGAGGGGTAGATCTGAAAAAACCTTGAAACGTCGTGGTGGTCTGCAGTTAGAGCTTCAGCCTTTGCTTGGATCCACTAACTCTACTTGTCAGTGGACTTCTCAGCAAGTACTTGCACCTGATCTTACCTATTTGGGTTTTTTTCTGGATACAGTGTGGGGCTATGCTTTTCACTCTAATGTTTCCTTTTGTAAGTGGATATTGAAACATTTAACAATTACTAATTGCAGTGTATAGCCCTGTGTCAGGTGAGAGTATTGATATTCTCAACCTAACCGTGAAATGAGCCAGTTTGAAGATGAAGCCCAGGAAGCTCTTAGCAGTTCAAGCCACTGCTGCACACCAGTTTAAGGGAGAAGACAAAAACATCAATCCTAATTTAATGGGAGAATTTTCAGGTAGACGGTAATTGAGTTGGAATTTGGCCAAAGCCTTGAGGTTAAAGAACCTGCTCTTAGGAAATGTATTAGGGGATCTTTAATGAATGCAAACAGTTGAGATCACAGTTTCATCTGCAAAGGATAGCAGAAAATTCTCACCTCCCTCCAGAAATACTACATTGCCTGTAATCAGGCTGGGGCATTGAAAAAAAAAATGCCGCGTTCTGAAACACCAGAACTGTTTTCTGATCAACAAAGATCTCAGTGTGTTGACCTGTAGGAGGAGTAGCTGGCTCATGTATTTTAATAATAACCCTCACACCAATGCTGAGAAATAGCCACTAAGCAAGTACAGAAATCCCAAAGTAAATTGAGTTGAATTACATTGAATTCAACTAAGTTGGGTGGATTTTTTCCCTTTTTTTTTTTTTTGGTCTCAAAAATCCTGCTGATTTACAGAATAATTTCAAACGAGTTTATTAAGCTCTTCAGATATACTGGTCAAGAGGAAGGTCTCCAGACTTGCTGCTTTCCATAGATAGATATTTCCATATTTGTCAGTTCTTTTGGATTTCTTACATATATGTATTTCTAAATATAGCTAATGATTGGAAAAAAGAACTATGACTGGAAGAGTCCTTGGCAGCATAAAAATGAAGGCAAATTGATGCTTTACAGATACTAGAATTGTTTACCATTGAAGCTCTCTGGGTGAAAAGAATTGTGTCAGCCTGCTTAACCCCAAAATGTAAGTTACTCTTTGTACAGAAGGATTACATTCTGTTATTTTAAACTAATTTTAGTGCATGGTAGTTTATCAGCTGAAATAGAAGTCCCTTTAAAAGCAACAGCCTCTAAAATGCATATGAAGATATTTACTTCAGAGATTTAAAAAATATGCAATTCAGACTTCATATGAGTGCTTAAATCATTCAAGATGGAATTTGAAACGCTGATGCACCAGGACAGCCCAGGGCAGCAACCACAGGTATCTAGCTTGGTTACTTTCACTGACAAGAATGAGAAAAGAGCAAATTATTTAGATTTTGGAACACTATCTGTTAAAGCTAAATTCTTGCAAAACTAGCAGAGATAACAGTTCATTTGTTCCTTCTTTAACTGTGAATTTATGTTTGATCTTAACCTCATCACGGGTGTGTAGTTGCCAGCACGCAGACGGGCCAGACATACCACGTATCGCTACGTACTCTGGAATTATTAAAAGCTGTAATGTTTACACCTGTGTGTTGAATTGCTAAAGTGGTACTCGGTGAATCAGACCCAGGCTGACCAGTACCCTGCCGCAGGGCAGTGGCCCTGAGAGTGAACTCCAATTCTAAACTCTGCATTCAAATTTATATATTTAACTTTCGGCCCTTATTAAAGTGATTGCTTCCTTTGTACACGTACACTTTCAAACATACTATGTGTTCCATATTACCTGGATCAGAGTTAGTGAGGCAAAACTAACTATATTTAAAAACACACAGAGTATGTAAACTGAGTAAGAAACTTAATTTTAGTGCCCTGCCTAAGATTCCCTGCATTCCCCTAATGCTTTCCTCTCCAGCCTCTGCACTTAGAAATAAATAGAGAACAAAACCTGGGAGAGTGGATAATTTCTTCAAGATGACATGGACTTGGAATCCAACTAAATAATATACTTGCTTTTGTATTTGATTTTTGGTTTGGATTATTCAAGTATATTTATCCTTCTCTCTTGGAATAATTTTGCTTTGGAATAATTTCAGACAACAAACACAGTCTATGGTTTAACTTACTGTGACCCACTCTGGCTCCCAGAATAATTTCTCCTACCAATTTGTTTCTCAATCGTTGGATATGCTCTGCTGTCTTTTAACTCCTTTTGTGCCCCTCAGATTAGGAATTGCTGCCGAGACCTCTTATTTCTGATTTACTGTGCTTCTCTAAAGAAATTGCTCTTATTGCTGTAAAGTAGTAGGAAGCTGCTAATGCTTTTTGAGAGCAGAACCACACACAGGAGGCTCATATAATTTACTTTGTAATTGAATGGTACATTTCTCAGCATCCACATTTTTAGCTGTTTGGATTTCTTTTTTAAGATGATATATCCTTCAGAGGTTGCAATGTATACTCCTATTAAAGACAACTGGGATGTATTTCCCGAGCTCATCATAATAACTTGCCCAAGCAGACTACCACCAGCGAATCACCCTTCCAGTTCTGCGTAATCCTCCGGTGACCTTGCGCAAACTTCTCCCGGGCTGTAACAGAAACTTGGCACCTTGCTCCTGGCTGTCCTCGAGCTGGGCTGGTGCCTCTCGAGCTTGTTTTTGTCTTTGGACTGATTGGATCTTTCTTCTCGGGGCCAGGTTCTGCCAGCTTTATTCAGGTCGAGTAGTCCCACTGCACTCAGTGAAACTATTCATGGCGTGAGGTGAGCTTGAGGAACTGTTCAATGGGAGCCGGGCTGGCACTGTCTGGCCCTTGGAAGCTGGGAAAAGTCTGTCCCTCCTCTTGTGAAAAGCAGAGAGCATGTGTAACAGAGAGGGATGGCAAACACGAATGCGTCAGGCAGAAGTAGACATGGGAAGGAAATGGATCTTTAATTCAATATCATGGAACAGCAGCTAAGCTGGAGCTAAAAAATACTTCAGAGATTTAACATGAGATCTAAATTTTATTTTAGAGTTCATATCGCAATTTCATTGCAGTGACAAAAATGAATCAACTGAATAATTGAACTGAAGCTGATCATTATTCAGTTTCTCTTGGTGGTTTGATAGATGAACTGATACTGAAGTTTAAAATCTCTCTCCTTTCAGCAAAAAAAAGTCACCGTTCAGCTCCAGAGCGCATGCTTGAGATATAGATTGTCTTTGCTGTTGCTGCTGGAGATGAAGGTGAAGTGGATATGGGCACTGGAGTGAGTACCAATATATTGTACACAAAGTGAAAATATAAAGGAATACACAAGTGCTTCCCCGTGTCTTCCTCTTTCTGTTGTGGTTTTTGGTTTGGTTTTTTTTTAATTTGGGAAATAGTGTATTCCATTGAAATCAGGAGTATTGCTGCACAGGTTTGTTTAAACTAAAGCAATTGCCTGTCCCCAGCCATAACTCATACCAGTTAGAAAACTTCATAGGACTTTGCTTGGGCATCTCCCCAGTCCCTGGAGCTTAGACATAGTCTAGCACATGCCGTGTGGATAAAGAAGAGGGTTGACACAGCTCTGCGGTAGCTGGCCGCGGGGGAGGGGGGGCGGGTTGGAGCAGGCAAGCAGGAATGGCTTTGGGTAATCACCGTTGCACCAGATCCTGCTCTTAAAATGCTGTCACTCCCACACATCAGTGCTGCTTCCTTTCTGGACATTAGACACTACGCGGGTCTGTGACAGAGGAAGGTAAACCCTCTTCCTCAGCACTGTGCCCAGCACTTGGTTGTCTGTGCTCCTTTTGCCTGAAGCTGAGGGGGTAATTTCCTGCTGGGTTGCTCTAGTGTGAACGCACCCCTGTTTTCCCCTTCTCCAGATCCTTCTCCGCTCCTTCTGCCCGGAGCACGCCCAGGAGGCACCGCCAGGGCACGTGGTCCTTCCTGGTCCCTGGGAACATCATCCACGTTGGACTGCACTATCCTTATAAATAGTCCCTACTCATGGCAGTACAAGTACTCCCGAAAAATGCAGTGCTAATAAAGAGCAACTTCCAGTGCCAGAGGAAGAGCCACTTGTGAGGACCACAGAGCTGCGAGTCCCAGCCCTGAGAAGGACACACGCCTCAAAACAGTTCTCTAAATGAAAGTTAGTTCTCAGAATAACTTCAAGGTTTTTGTGCTACTGTTCAAGTAAAAGGAATAATCACTTCCTGTAGCACCAGCTAAATAATTGAATGCAGATCTTAGCACAATGTTGTTGGTCCAAGGACAGAGGAAATCTAGATCTCTGCTTTTGCAGTGACAAATTGTGCAGAAGAATGCTTTTCTTATAAATGTCTGTGATCTGCTTATATTAATTCTCTTGTTACCTAGCTGCTTTTGTCACCTTAATTTTGTCTGTACAAAATTTCTTTTTTTTCTCATAGAAAAAATAGAAGTATTTAATGTTATTTTTCCCTGGTCCGAAGAGATGACTTTTTCCTTAGCTATTAAATCAATAGGTTGGACTTAAAATGAAAACTGAACTTAACATGTTTTTGTTTTTTGTTTTTTTTAAAAGTAGTCTTTTCCCATCTGCATTGTAAACTGAAACACAAAGCCTTTTAAATTTTGATAACATTGATCTTTTTTGTTTGCTTGCTTTTATAGATCATAAATGTTGAAGTCTGAAAAGAGAGACACAGGCAAGGAGACTGAGAAATGAATGGACAAAGTCATGTTAATAAGAGTCTGTCTGAATGCTGTAAGTCTCAAAAAAAATATTCAAGTAAGAAATTCTGCATCAAAATACAATACTTCCTCTTAGCACTGTAGTTTGTAATGCTACCCTAGAAAGCCTGTGTTTGGAGAGATGTCACCAGAGCATAGAGGGGAGTGACTAATCCATTCCTGCCAAAAGTGTCTCCTGCTAATTACAGGTAATTTGTGCTGCCTGATAGCCTTATGCCCACTGAGCTACATCGTGCATAAAAAATGGATACTCAACAGCACTAGTATCATAATTTTATAACCTTTCCATTATTTAGACATTTGTCTTTTTCTAATGTACTCATGTGCATTGCAAATATTTATTATAGAAAGAAAACATTTGAAATTATGTTTTCAAATTATCACCCTATGTCCCATACAAAGGTAGGCTCCCTCCCTTCCTTACCCAGCTCCTCACCAAAGACGTGTTGTGCTGTTGCAGCCGGGGGGGCCTTTATCCTGTAATTCATCTCATTCTTCCTAACCTTTACAAAACAGATGAGAGTGATTCCCAGCATCTCTCCCTAGGAAGGGTGCTTCCTACTGGAGCCTCCACCCAGGCAGCGGGTGGGTGCTATTTCCCCTCGTTCAGTCTTTGCAGAGCAGGAGGTGGAGAAGGGGCAGTGCCAGGATGGCCTCATGTGGCTACGGCTGCTCTGGCCAATTCGGGGGGGCTTCCAGGAAAATGGGAGAAGCTGAGCACCGCAAGAGGCTGGGAACGGATGTAGGCAAAGTGATTACAGTGATTTTTGACTTGTGGATAACACCATGTTTTCTATCATGTGCTAGCATAACAAATATATTCCTAGTGATTTCTTCTTCTGTATGAAGTCCATAGATCACAGGATGAAAAACCTGGGGAGTAACAAGACCCTGCTACCTTTTTGCCTTGTTTCCCTCCTTCCTCTCCTGTTCCCGTTTCTCCCCTCCTTGGCTTAATGTTTGTCCCTCTACAGCCCTGTTCCTGCAGCAGCCACCACTTCCCAGCTGATCCCTTCTTCTTGTCACTAAAATGATCAACCGCGCAATTATCAATATTAAAATTCACCCATTAACACAGCAGCGAGGTGGGGTCGGAGGAGGTCCTACCTCCCAGCTTGCTGTGCCACGCTGCCAGCAGATTCGGGAAGGCGACACCACACTGGTTTATCCTGGTTTCCTTCCCAACCCTGACAGCTGGTTTTAACTGGTTGAGCGATGGCTGCAGTTCAGCCCAATTCAGATGTCTCATACAGTCTATACAAACATCATTCCTACTCAGAGGTCCCACTGGAAGAAGTGTCTGTTGGGCACTTAGTGAATTGCAGGCTTAAGAAACTACCTGGCAATGCTGGAGACCTTGAACCAGACGCAAAACTTCCACTAAGGCAGCCTGTAGCGTCTTAAGTAGGTACTTGGCTGCCAATAAGTTTTAGGCACGCTGTAAAGGGACTTTCTAAAAAAAACCCTTACTCTGGACCAGCATCCCCGTTTGTTTCATCTCGATTTGGAGTGGTTAAATAGGAATTTGCAAAGGAAACGAATAAGGGGACCAGCTTCTTTCATTTAAAGGGCTTGTCTAAGTAGAACCAAGCAACAAAGGAATTCAGTGTAAGGTTTGCAATTTTTGTTGCTCTTGTCTAACCAGATTTACATCATCAAAAACAAAACAAACAAACAAATCCACCAAACCAACATGAGAGAGCACGAGCATTTTAGAACGTGTGCATTACAAGTGATACAGAATATGCGTTTATGATTCAAAATTTTAAACAGCTGAGAAATAAATATGCAAAGTAGATTGTTCTGTTTGCAGATGGTAATCCCGCCACACTGATTTTGCTCAGCTGTCTGATTTTTCAGTGTCTGCATTCCTGGTTCCTGGGGTTCCTGATTAAGAAATAAAATATGAGTCACGGTGCATGGTTACCTTCTGCACATCTGAAAGGGCAACTTGGCGACTGAAAACAGATTATGAGAGGCTGATCCTGCCCTGCCGAATCCAACGCAATATCAGGGGATTGAGAAAATTCCCTGCTCTGCCCCTCCTTTTTACAGCTGTAGGATAAAGGTTCCTGCCAGTTCTTGTAGGTTGGTTTGTAGTAGATGTGCTGCCCAGCCCGGCTCTCCCGGGGGTCTCTGCGGGCAGGGACGGCTGGCGGGTAGCACGGCAAGGTGAGGTGCATCCCTTTCCCTCCCTCTCCCGAGGATGACTCAGTCGGTTATTAAAAATTTCCAGCTTCCAGCTAAAAATGGCATCAGAAGCGGTGCCCCAGAGGGAAGAGGGGGAGAAGTGAGAAATGGGTTCTGTTCCTGTCTCCGCTTCCTCACACACACACGCACACATGCACACACACGCGCAGAGCTGATGTGCAGCTCGTCTGGGAAAAGTTTATTTTGCAATAAGAGGGGTTAGTATTCTGCTAAAGGCTTTTGCAAAGACTGGATCCAATTTTCGGAGCCTGTTGCCAATATTTGTGAGTCATTTCCTTGGAATCCTACCTTTGGTGTTTATTTCCCTTAGAAGGAAACTTGTAAAAGAATAATAATAGCTCTCATTCTTCGCAGAAAGTAGCACACAGCAAAGTGGGAGACAACTCGCTCTTTGTTCCAAAACACTTTTTTGTTTGTTTTGTTTACTTTCTTCAGCAGACAAAAAGTGAAGAAGGCAACATAATTAACCCCATAAACCATCTAATTTATGGTGCCAGTGACATGCCTGTGCTGCTGCACTGGAGTGAAAGTTAAGTGGGGAAGCGGTTTTAATTGGTACCTCTCGTACAGAAGAAGTGAGGAGAACTGCCTTGTGCTTTGGGAAGTCTCCTTTGCTTTCCCAGCCCTGCCCAGCTGCTGAGGCCCCTTCTTCTCTCTGACTTCAGTCCCAATAACAACATCTAGCACCTATTCCGTGTCAAAACCCATTGCAAAGGTTAACTAATCATAAATACTGTCAGTTAGAGTTTGCAGCAACAGGAGCACCTTTTAACCTCAGGATACTGAAGTGTTTTGCAAACTGAACTCCCACTGAGCTGAGTGGATCCTGGACGGAGCTTTGTACGTCTTGCTGGGCCACGCAGCCACCAGCGGGGTGGAGGCAGAGAGCATATGAGACATTTTGGCTAAGAACACTGGAAAAAATATTTATGCTTTCTGAAATAAATACCATGGGGCTTTATTGTTCTCCTAGAGCAGGCAGGCGAAGCAGCCGTCAGGAGATGGCTGCAGTAAACTTGATGTCACCTTTTCTCATAGCTGCCAGAGCACCGTGGCAAAAAAAAAATACATTACAAATTGGCTTGTATTTTCATATATTTGCAAAAATTCTAGCACAAACTGTAACTGTTAGAACCACCATTTAAGAGTTCATTGCATATAGGCTACAAGAGTACTGATAGATGACATATACTTACAAAGAAATGAAAGAGGAAACCTCTTTTCTGTCGGTCTAGAAACCTCCTCTAGTTCTGCTTCACCAGAGAAAGCACAACTGCTAAGACTTCAAAA
>KZ505752.1:621757-675200 GCA_002844005.1 Limosa lapponica baueri | reverse complement strand
CCGCGGAGGGAGGCTCCGCCGGCTTGCCGGGGGCGAGCGGGAGGGGTCGCCCACGGGCGAGCGTGGGGCGGCGGCGGGGCCGCAGGTGCGCGGGGTTGGCTTCTCCCGGCCGCTCCCCGGGGGGCGGTGGGGGGCGGTGGGGAAGGCGGCCCCCGGCTGGGAGGGAAAGTTTTCCCGGTGGCGGCAGCGGGTCAGTCAGCCCCGGGCTGGGCGAGCCCGGCGAGCGATGCCTCGGTCCGGTGAGGGTTTGTTTCTGATCGCTGCGAACGGGTCTGTGCAAATAGGCGGTGGAGTTCTCCTGTAGCGCGGGGGGGGGAAATGAAAAGTATTTTGTTTGGAGGACCTCCGGCAAACCGCATGTCATTTGTCATATCTGATTTATTACCCACAGGATCACATTACAGGGGAATTTCAAATCCTGTAACAACATCCAAGATCACATACTTTAAAAGGAAATATGTGGAAGAAGAGGATTTTCATCCATCGCTCAGCAGCTGTACACATAAAGTATGTTTTCTAATAGTCATTATTTTTACTCTGAGTTTCAGATGCTTAGTAACACTCGGTTGACCCGTTTCCAGAAGGCTGAAATACTCTGCTGAAATTAGGGGGATGATCCAGCTGTTTGCTCAGAAACAAATAGTTGTCACTTGTTCACATTTATTGTTTTATTGTCATCGAATTGCTTAAGAAGCAAAGGCGTTTCTTCATTTATAACAACTGTAAATGGAAACGCTGAGAATAACTTTTTTTTTCCCCAGATGATTTTGTTCTTAGCTAGTTTATATCATGCTTACAGAAACAGCTCTGTAACAGCGTTTGAACAGCAGAAATGAAGAACATAAATAAAATGGGCCCATGATTCCCCACTTCATTCAAAACTTTTTCCAGGGGAGAAAATAGTAATAGGTTCCATCTACCCCAAACAGGTTACAGATCCTCTAGAAAAACAGAATGATTTGGAAAGCAAGTACAAGCTGCTTCAGTATTTAATCCTGTTTATTAAAAAGCTAATAACTCCAAAAGAACAGATTAGTAAATGAAAGAATATTTTTTTTTAATGAAAGCTGTCAAGGGAGGGATTAGAGCAAACATTTACCAGGCCAGTGAATACACAAATTGAAATCTAACTTTTTTTTTTTTTTTAAATGAGAGATTTTGTGCTCTCGTTCGTTAAGGGCTGGGTCCTGTAGGGAACTGAATGCCTGGAGTGATGTGCTTATGGGTAACTCATGCCTTGAGACATCATTCTTACCTTTCTGGGTCATACCTGGCCCATGGCAGTGCAGTGCTACCTGTGTACTATTGGTGATGGAGAGGACACGATATAATCTGATTAAAGCACAGCTTATGGGAGGCACAAAACCTTATAGTACCACAAAAAACCCAGAGACAGAAAGCTAAAACAGATCAAGATGCAGAGCAAGTTTCTACATTATCTTTACCTGCATCACAGAGGCAGCCTTCTGAGATGTGAGGAGAACCGAGTGCCTCGTCCCTCCCAGGGACACTGGGCAGGGAGGTTTGCCCAGTGGGACCCTGTTTTGCTGGAGGGATTTCTGTAGAGGAGAAGTGAGCAGTAACGCCGAGCTCGGTTCCCAAGGACCTTAGAGTGGCGGAAGGAATTTTCAGCTACAAATAGTGTTGGCTGGAAGTAAGTACCTGACCAGGAAGGTGACAAACTGTCTCACCATTAATTGCAGAAGGTGTCTGGGCTGCTGCCAGAACAATGGATAAATAGCACCAAGGGTGTTGAAAAGTGTGCTCTGGTTAGTGAGTGTGTCTCCCACATGTCACATCACTCTCTGATTTCAGCCAGGTTTTTTCTTGGCTAGATTGTTGGATTTTTGTGTCAGTGATTGTTGTCCTTGCAAAGAGGAGAAATGGTTACTTATCCCTTTCTAGCAGCATAAAACCAGGTTGTAGAGGTATTGGTAAGATAGAACTGTCCTAGACATCATTTTGTGCTCTCGTAGGGGTGTGTCATGTCAGAAACTCTGGGTCACCAGTTTCTTCTGTTCTGCACTAATGCATTTTGTAGTTTGCAGCACTGAGTTCTGGGGGAGGGAGGATGCCTACCAAGTTTCTTTGAATTCCTTACACATTTTTATACCTGTGCTGCCTGTAAAGAGTGAATTATGTTCTGAGAGTCCTTGTCCTGTAAAGGGTATGATGATAGGGCCCAGAGCCCCTCTCCAGGGCTGTTGGCAAACATTTGTAACAGTAGAATGCCTTTGACAACTTGTTCCTACTGGTGGCCCTCCAGGACGCTTGTGGTTCAAGGCTTACTGGTTTGCTCCAGGCTTTTTTGGGTTCACTGACTATTGCTGCTGCAGGTATAAAGGACGCAAATTAACCTATAGGCTTAATATAATTTAAAATGAGTCATTTATTATAGAAAATTACTCTCTCTAACGAAGAAGAGCTTCAGCTGTGAAATTGCATGAAGACAGGACCAGTTTTTGTTTTTACGAGGCACTGTGCTGCTTCTAAGCCCTGCAGACAGGACCAGGCTGTGGAAAGAGCTAGAGGGCTGAGGAGAGCTGAATGGATGTGAAAAGCAGCTGTGCTTTATGCTCTTTCAGTCCTCATAGCTACGACTTCCACTCTGCAAAAATGCTGTAACCATGTGGGAAAGGGAAGAATGATCAAGCCACAGATGGGGGGGATTTAGAGCAGTCTCTCTTTGTGCTGTGCTGTTCCCCTCCTACGCAAACCAAATTCTTACTAAAAATGAAAATTAGTTAATAGTGCTTACAGTAGCATGCGTTGCCCCTCTCTTATTTTGATTCCCAGGGTAGCGATTACAGCGCAGAATCCGGGGCCTCCCGGGGGCAGTAACCTGCTCATGCTGCCAGTGCTGAGAAAGGGAGTCCTGGAAGGACCATGGAAGGGAGAACAAATCTGTGGGCACTGAGCCAGGATTTCTGCAAATCCCTATCGTCTCTTCGTTTCCTGACCTTGTCCCTGCCTATCTGTGTTCCCACCGGTCCCGTAGAACGCAGGGTGTAGTACGCAGGCCAACAGCTGCTCTCCAGATGCTGTGATGCTTTGAGATGGGTTTCTCCCTCCCTCCCTGCACTTCTGTACACAAGAGCAGTATAAGGGAGCTTGGCAAATGGAGGCCTCCTCGCTGGAGGGCCTCTTCCACTGGCAGTGGATGAAATGTTCCGACACTTGCTGCGATGGCTGCTGGCTGTGTCTTGCAGACCTTGAGGCTGCAGGAGGGGGACCTTTGCTTGGGTTCAGAGCTTTGTAGAAGCCCCACAGGGGATGGAGTTGGGTCCATTTACATCAAAAAGCCCCCGGCCTTCACTGGAGCAAAACTGCATAACACTTTTATGTTTTAAACCCAAATGCAAATAAAGAGCCAGATGTGTGCATCTGGATTTTGCTCTCCCATCCTGGATTCGTGCCCTGCAATTGCCTCCGTAGTGTAACGCTCAGCTACTTACCTCCTAAACCCGGCTGAATTCTGTGGCCAAGAAAAAGCAGGTTCCCAGCTACATGGGTGTGCAAAATGAAAAGCCAGTTTCAGGTGCCTCAGAAAGAGAATGAGAAAAGTAGTGGCACCGGGGGAATACCTTGCTTCATTTTCTTTCTGCTTACCTGGAACAAAACCGGTTGCCTTCAGTTCCATGTCTTCTGTCTTTTGCATTTTCAGACCATCTCTGTGTTTGAGGAGCGGGCCCATATTCTTTACATGTCTTTGGAAAAGCTGAAATTCATTGATGATCCTGAAGTCTACCTGCGGAGATCCGTCCTCATCAACAACCTAATGAAGAGAATCCATGGAGAAATCATCATGCAGAACAACTGGTGCTTCTCAGCCTGCTCCTTTGGTGGCACATCGCCACAAGAGTGGTTTGTGCCTCAGGACTGTCCATACAGAAAACGCCTTCGGATGGCGAAGGAGGAGTATGAGAAGCTCCACACGTGCTGCTTCTATCAAGAGTGTGGCAGTCACTATTTAAATCTACCCTACTCCGTTAATGCTAGTACAGAAAATACTTCCTCCTCTTCCTCCTCCTCCTCCCCCATTTCTATGCCAAGCTGCTCCCAGCAGGTGGATTATGACATCGGCAGCGCCCCTTCTTACAGGAGTGATGACCAGATAACTGCTAATGAAGTGTTCATCACTAATGCCAGGTCTCACGGTAATCAGGAAAAGGCAAAATTTAATGACGAGAAAGGAGGTAATGAACCCGAGCAAGAGAGTGTCGCCCTAAACTGTGAACCTGTAAGAGGCACCCACGCTCTCGAATGCAAAGGCAAATTTTATGACTGTTTTGAGACTGGATGTAATGACAAGAGCAACATAAGTGAATCTTGGAAAAAATCCTTAAGGAAAAAGGAGTCTTTACCAAGTAATAAAATGTGCTGCAGCAAAGGAAGTAAAATATGAGGCATCTTTCTTGCTCTGTTGAAGCATGCGCAGCATGTTTGTTTGTCTATCAAATTTTTATTTTGAATGGATTTTTTATAGTTTTCTACAAATGATACGATCATGCCACAAACATTACGTGTAGTTTTAAATGACTGGAGAGCAGATTGTGTAAAGCGTCTCTGTGATCTGCATCAGCGGGCTATTTATAAATACGGAGACTTCATAAAGAACGCAGTTGCGTTACTGCTTAGCACCATAGTCTGTACAGCTCTGGTGTAGCTTTCGTTACTGAAAATACCAATCAGCCAGATGGGGAAAACATATCGTTTTGTATATCCCCGCCCCCAAGAAGTCTGCCATTAATTAAGAAGAACCTCCATTATGTTTACCGAGGAATTAGAAGTCTGGTAAACAAATTGATGCTACCAGCAAGGGTGATGTGCTCCTTGTAACAGTGTTTGTTCTGACAAAGGACTGTCTTCGTGGACTGGGAATAAACCATCCTTACGTTTTATACTGATACTTGTGAATTCCTGGATTCAACATCTTGTTCAACTGACAAAATAGGACATAGCATAAAGAAATAACCTGTTTATGGGATCTTAATCAGAAACACAACATGCCGCTCAAGTACTTGCACGTTTTCACCTCGGCTGTAGTAACTAATGAGGCTTGTTGTTACACAGGGCAGGTTTTTTTTTGGTGCCTTACTTTTTGTCTTAATTTTTGCCAGCGTGAAAATTAAGGATAAATCAGTGATACAGCAGGGATTTAACCTAAACAGAGAAAAAAAACCCAACAACCACAGGTTGGATCAATATTATTAAAAACCTTTAACCTTTGAAGTACTGAGTTCAACTTCCTATTCAAACATCTCTGTTCTTCCTTTTTGATGCTCAATTGCTTTTTGATTTGCCATCCTTAGGAAGGGATTTAAGAAACAATAGAGAGATGTCTCTTGTAAACAAGCATTCGATGCTTGAGTGTTTCTATGGCAACTGTCTGTTGCTGGGGCTCTCTTTTTTCCTTCTTCGTATAATGAAGTTCATGAACCAGTGGCATGTTTTATACTTTATTCTGTTTCGCATAATTTCTCTCTTTTAGATTGCAAAAGCATGCAGGAATTTTTCTATGACTTTTGCTGTTGATTTAAAGAAGACAAGCAAAGAAAGCAAAAAGCACAATGTTAATTGATAATGTGGCGATAAACACAATTTTATCTGAATGAATGTAAGGGGTTTAATTTTTAAAAAGAACATTTTGGAGAAATGAGCTGAGATTTCAGTGGCTAAGGACAACATTTAGTCATCTCTAGGTAGGCCGTTTGCAAAAGTGTGCTGCTTAAAATGCCCAGAAGACATTAGTCAGGGTTGGTCTGAGAGTATTGTGAGTCTTAGATCCACCAAATTAATTAGTTCCCACAGTCATCATAACAACTGGCAGGGTGTGCTCAGTGAAATAGCCACATCCAAGCCATGGCTGACTCATAATAACTGCCTGTTCCCACAGCATCATGCATCCAAGTGACATCTTCTCCACTTGGTTCTTGTCCAAAGGGTGAAATTCACCTCTGTGCTGGGGAAACAGCCAGCTCGGTGCAGGGTGCAAGGGTCCCTGGGGGGGACACTGCCCTGGGCTGTGCCTGGCTTGGTGCTGGAGTCAGCCGGGTCTCTGGGTCAGAGACCTCCTGCTCTGGGTTTCATGGGTTCAGCCTGAGTCCTCCTGGACCACGATTATTTTGGGTAGCGTCCACACCCCACAGTCCTGTTTGCAAACTGGACAGATTTAGTGACTAAGCCCAGTGGTCACAGGACAAAGGTTCCCCCCCCCCTCCAGCCAAAATGACCACAAAGAGAGTATCTAGGACACAAATCAATGATAACCTTTATGTGGTCAGGTGAGTTGGAACTGACGGGTTTGTAAGGGTTATCATTGTGAAGAATGACAAATAAAGAAAGTATAAATCCCACCTGATTTCTCCAAGACAGAAACTTTTTTTATTAATAATAATATTAAATATAGATCTCATTCATACAGTGTATGAGTAGGATCATAATTTAGACATTTGTCCACAAGGACCAATTTTTTTAAAAAACTGATTTTTCTTGTGTTATACCCAGATAGTCTAGTAATGTCTGCTCTTTTCCAATATTTGATAAACACTTGATGTTTTAAGCTTAAATATTAGATGCTTGTATACTAATGTGTTGTTGTAGTAAAGTGAAATTTCCTTGATATATATTTATTAAAATGACCAAAATTCATTTTAATTTTACATCTCCAATGGCTACTGGATCTTTTCCCCCATGTTCCCCTTCCTCACCCAAGGAAATGCCATTTAATCAAACTGCTCCCTGCTGAAGAAGTCAGGCTGCAGTTGACTGTGCACCTCAAGTTTGAACCCAGGGTGGAACTCAGCCTTCTCAGGGTTTCAGGAGGCTTTAGGATGGTCTGAAGGTGCACTGAGAAGCAACAGATTTCTCTGTGGATTTTGCATGTATGGCCAAGGATAACACCAGGCCAAATGCTGCCCAAGCCACAAATCAGCTAACGCTTTTGAGGGGCTGAAAGCTTTTTGACCCCAAGGGGTTCCTTGGTCTTCTAGAGCAAGCCTGTACATATAGCCCTTTGCAGAGTCTTCTGAGTTGAATTTGCATCAGCTGAAGCATTGGATCAGCAGAACTCTATCTACTCTGGCTGCTCTAACAGCTTCCAGAGACACCTAGAAATTAAGCCATTACAGCTCTGGACAGTCTTATTGAGTGTCATCAGGGTCTGTAAAGGGTGAAATGTCATCTAATTTATGAAGGCTGGCCTAAGGGTAAGTGCTCTTTTCTGCCTTTCTCCAGACCCTGCCTCACAAAATAATGGCAAACGGTGAAAGTAGATGTATTGGACTCAGGAGTCAGCTAAGTCATCCTGTTTGCTTCAGAAGAGACAGAGGTATTTCATGTTAGAAAAGGGAGTTGGAAACACCCTTGTCCAATTGCCAGAAATGCAATAGACCTTGATAGGATTTCCAACCTGGGCTAGGCTGAATGGGTTTCATGGTTTAAGTTTGTTTTGATTTATGGCATGTGGAGAGTGTAAACCTGATAGGCCTTTTCCCCGTTGCACACTCCAGTACCGAGGACGTTTTGCTAGTATCACAAATTTTCAAGAACTAGTTCTTTTCCAAGATTATACTAATGCCTTTCATCCATATGTCCCACGCATAACTGCTAAATGAATGCTCCTGAACCTGATCCTGGTCTACCTGCCTAGAAGAACTGGACAGAAGGCCTTCTCTCTAGGGAGATTGTTTTACTCTTTATCATAAGATACTTTGCTCCAAGAGTGTAAGACTGTAAAGTACTGTGCCTTTCAGCAGGCTAATCCCTGCTTATAATGGCACTTCAGTAATACATGGAAAACAGCAACAGGAAAAGATGTTTCTCTTGTCAGGTCTATTTTATTGTCACTAAGAACAGAAGTGTCATTTTATCTTCAGGATTGCTTTCCACCAGCTAATACATTTCCCTTGGCAATGCACAGTTCATTTCAGTTGGAAAAATCATGCTCCTTTTTCAAAACACGCATCATAATATCATTGTGCTTCCTATCTACTTAATACTTTCGGTAAAATTTTACTATTTTTACTGGATTAGCTAAACTGTTGAAACAGCTTAACACGACGGTTACTTAAGCGTTCCCAGCACTCAAATAGCCTCAGCTGGCACCGATTTGCAATGCCAGCGTAGCAGCTGGCTCCACAGAGAAAACAAACGCAGGCTGAGCCGCAGAAATGAAGTGCTTCTTTCAGCCCTGAAGGTGTTACACCCCAAAGCAAAGCTTGTGGGAAAGAGATGTTTTTCAAATTTCTTCTTCCTGTGTGCCCTCCATCCTCCTTTTACGTCTCTCATCTACCGACTCTCCAGTCGCTGAAGACCACAACGTGCTGGCGGAGCGGTACGCTGGGTGCCACCACCCTTCGGGTTTGCGCAGGGGAAGCGGGGAGCTGGTTCAGAGGTGCAGCCTGACCTAAAGGGGAATTTAAACAAACTAACCAGGGTGCAACATGTCTGGCTCCTTTGTGGCCCCTCTGGAAGCCCATGCCAGTTGTGACCCACCCAGCTAAATAGCCTTTCCAGCTGCCAGTAGCTCAGGTTGCCACACTGGTAGTGATCTGGTGATTAACGGGCTATGGCTGAAGCAGAGACGTGAAGGTGATTTCTAGTCTGTGTTCGACTCGTGCCCTTTCAGTGCCTTCTTGAGATAAAGGCTATAGCCAGAGGTATAGCAAATGCAATAGTCGCTTGTTCATGCCAGGAGCCTTGATAAAAGAAGTTTCTTAAGTTTTATCACAAAAAGAGCCAGTCAGTCACATCAGAGAAAGGTTTAGACCGCTGTGGGGTAAAGGGATTCATCTGGCGTTTTATTCAGTGAATGTAACTCCCACCTGGAAGCCTCCCAAAGGGACCTAACCTTTCTCATTGCCGGTCCCTTGCTTTGCAACCTCGAAGAAAGGGGCTGCCCTCGCTTTCTGGAGGTAACCTCTTGGCTCCTCGATACTGGTATGAGTTTTTCTGCAGCTGCATGAAGCACCCCAGAGGCTTTTTCTGGCAGGGTGTGCAGAGCCTCCTAAAAGATCGCAGCCAGGGAAGCACTGCAAAGGATCTTGGTGGAAATGTTAGGAGATGTGAATCTTCCACAAGGCATCCCATGTAACAGCCAAGCCGCTCAGTCACGACTACTTGGAATACACAGTAATTTCCTGTGTTTTTTCAATCTCACTTTAACTTCTCTGACAGATGGGGAAGGATGACTAAACCCAGGGAGTTTACAAAAGTTCGTCTTGTGGTGTTTGCAAACTGTCTCTGTGAGGTCCATTTTCTCTAATGTAAACACAGCCGTGGCAGGGTGCCGAGAGCCTTCCCAGCAGTTAATCCTCCTCAGTTTAAGGCTGCTAATGCGAGGTGTACCCAGCCGGCCCTGCGCCGGGGAGCAGAGCCCTGGGGCTGAGGGGCGTTGGGATGAGACCTTCACTCCTCTTGGCTCTTCACAGAGCTGTAAGACCAGGCTGAATTTGCCATTTGGGGTCAGTGGCTTTCCGTGTCAAGGGGCCTAGGGTCAGCTGTGGAAGGTTAGATTAAACTTCAAGGGAGTAATCATGTGAAAATGGTTGCATCTGGGGCTGTAGTTAGCCTGTTGTTGCTCTCCGTAGTCTTTAAATCATAGCAAGGAAGTGAGTGCGCCCTGGGGAAAGGTGGTGGTTCAGTTCCTCAGCTTTGCAAAAGTGGTGCAGACTGCAAGTTATGCAAAGCTTTCTCACCAGATCCAGCTGAAAGGCAAGGTAGGTAAGGAGGTTAACTTCTTTTAATTTCTGTGTTCAAGTTTCCCTCTGAGGAATGCAGGGGGTGTGAGGAGAAGTCACAGACAGGTGGTCTGTGTACGCTCAGAAGCATGTACCTGAGCACAAAAAACCCAAGCCCAACAAAAGTCTCAAAACATGGAGATACTGAATTGTAAAAATAACTTCTCCTCCACAGCTAGTAATTCTTCTCAATGAATACAGCATCATTCTCCAATTTACTGCAGTGAGCGTCTAATCTGTCATACTGGGGTTGCGGAAAGGAGATGAATGGTCTGTCTGCTTGAGGTCAGTCTATTTAGTGCTACCTCCTGCAGCAGTGCTTTCCCTTTCCGTACCACGGGTTGTGTCAGCCTCCTGAAACAACTAGTAGCTCTGGCCATCGCGAAGGAGGGTGACCAGGTAGCAGTGGTTGGTGGCCCTGCCTCCTCCATGAGAAACTAGCCCGTAGCCCTCATGGCTGCACATCTCCAGCAAGCTCAGAGGGGCCCTGCAACGTTGCTTCTGCTGTCCCCTCACCACCTTATATTTCTAATACAGCATTTTCACTTGTGAATTGTGGCTGGTGTCAAATGCTCTCTGGCAGTTTGCTGGCTGATGTTTCGGAGATGTTTTGCAGCCAGGTGATGGGCTATCAGACCCTCGGCTTGTGTGAGATAATGCTGTACCGTTGATTTTTGGGGAAGTTGTGCCTGGTGGTATCAGCTGAACCACCCTCTCCTTTGGTTATTGTTGTGTTTTTTTTTCCTACGTCCATTGCTCTTTCAGGGTGAAATCCTCTATACTTATTTCTGTGACAGGCTCCACTTACCAGCCACATTCTCTTAGCCATACAGCTGCCATGGGGCCATTTATTCTTTTCAATAAAGTAGTGTGGTTTTGGCTCAAAATGCAATTGCCCTTTATACTACAAATCATCTGACAGTGAACACAAGTGAAGCGTTGCTATCCCGTAAGTGTAATATACTTTCAATATTATGTTTTCCCCAAATTTATCTCCTGTGAGTCTCAACAAGTATGACCAAAGCAACCTACCTTTCTCAATTTCTATTAATATTATAATTTTATTATCCTGAAAATATAGTTTGAGTAATTTTTAAGTGTTGAGCAGCCTACATGTTACCTGCAGAGGCTGAATACATATTATTCCTTCTTTGACCCCTTTCTCTGCATGACAGATTGAATTCTGGTTTACCAGCAGACTAGTTAGTGGCAAATTTCATTTTCTGTTTGCTATGAGAAGTAATGTGCATAGTGTTAATGCAATCCTGGAGTGTACCTTTGTTGCAGAATTGCTCCAATATTGAAACTTTAAAATAACCTGTGTAGTCATCACAGTCATGAAGAAAATCTTAAAATATGAGTAGGGCATAAGCTACTGTCAGATCATTTTCCTTATTCTGCACACAGGCTGAGACAAGGATTTTTATTGTATTAATTTAGACACCCATTGGAAGTGCCCATTTGCTAATTCTGAGGCTTAAAGATGACAGTTTAATGTCAGCTTTTGAGGTATTTCACTAGTGACCATTATAAATAAGGCATTCAGCTAACAAGATGCCCCACATTCCCAGTGGTCTTCTGAGCCCCTCAGGCTGCTGGTGGCCCCCAGTAGTCCCTTTCCAGCTGCCAAAGCTCCTTTTTCACTTTGAATATTTCCATGTGCTATCAATAAAATATCTTTCTAGGCTCTAGAAACACAAGGATAAGACAAACTCTCTTTTAACTGTATAGCAATATAAATAATAGAAAGGCAACGGGCCGATAATTTTATTCTTTTAATTTTGAATATATGAAACCTTTATTATTATTATTATTATTTGGGAACTTTATTGAAATAATGCAACCACAGCTTTTTCTGGCTGTCATGAATCTGACACTCGCTCACTAAAAATCCTTCGTGATCACCTAGTGCTACCCTGGTGGGTGCCAAAATCAGAACCTCGGCAGAGCCTCTGAGGTTTGAGTGGATGTTTCCCCACACTGCTTCATTTTTCCCCTGTGCTCAGAAGTGCTGAGAAGATGCATGTGGAGGGGGAGGGGACCCGGGAGAAAAACGTAAATCATGGCAACCTGACTGTCAAGAGGGTATCACTTTTTAATTCCTAGCTCATGCTCCCAGCGGCGGTGGAGCTGCAATATTAAATTGTTTTGGTTTACCTCTCAGCTTGGTTTACAGGTGCCAGAGGAGACGCAGCCCCAGCCCCTGGATGCAGAGCTAAGGGACCTTGCAGCAGAAAGCTCGCCTAGAGGTTTTGTTCCCCTTTGATAGGTCGGGCTGGCGCTCATTGCAGGAGCAGCTGGGAAGAAATAATTTGCATAACAAAGAGCTATATTATAGTATTGCATTGTGCATTTCGAGCCTTCAGATACCTTGACACATTCGGTTGCATGTTACATAAATCTGAATTCCAGGTAGAACTGGAAAAGCACAAAATAAAATGAAAATAAATAGATCCCCCTTACCTGAAAGTTAAAACAATTTGAATACTCTAATTGCAAATATAGAAATCCTCAGTGTTTTGAGCGTAGCCATGCTGTAAGTGCATTCACCTAAAACCCGGTGCCAGTGGCTGTCGGCGTGGCTGCCCGGCAAGCACGGCAAAGGAGTGTGATTCTCCCTGGCTGGCAGAAAGGTCTGAGGGGGATGCAGGGTGAATTCTTCCTGGTGTGCAGGAGCTGATGGGCTGGGGTGGGGGGTGCATGTGGGCTTGGACCAATGGAAGGGGGCTGGGTGGCCCTAGCCTCCCCACCAGCTGCTTTTGGCCCCTCTTGGCACGGAGGTGGAAGGGCTGTGCACGGGTGGTGGGTTGCCAAGGAGAAGTCTGTGGGTGCAAACACTTGATGTTTGTCTCCGTTTTTGTCATTAGCCAACAGCAAAGCTGCACTGTGGGGCACTGGTGATTTGTACTGGTGTAGTTGCACAAGAGATTACGAACCCCAAGGAAAGCTCCTTTCCCTGCCTGGCTGCCTTCTCCTGGGTGCTCCCAGGCGTGGTGAGCTCCTCTCCCACCTCACTTGCAGCAAAGCTGCCCCGTGGCCGAGGCTGGATGGAGACTGCTGTGGCACCTGGCGTTTGTAAAACCCATGCTCCCTTCCCTGGCTGGTGTGAAATAAGCTGCTTTGTGCTACTGCCCACCTGCGGTCTGGCTTCCCACTCACTGCAGTGTACCTCTCGCTGCTCTTTTTCCTCCCCTCTTTTGTCTGGTTTTTGACTGAGGAAAATTACGCACCCCAGGAGTTAGAAGAAATGCAGAGAATGAAGTAAAAGGAGGAAAAATATCCCGGGGAAGATTTTTCAGAGATGTTCCTCCCCTGGGTCCGATGTCTGTCAGACGTGCTTGCAGCACACAGCTGCATTGTGCTGTCAGAAAGAGGGATTTAAAATCTAACCTGCATATGCAACCCTTTCTCTTGCTCCCTTGGATGGAGAGTCTCTGGCAGGGCAGGAGAGTAAATCCCAGTTTCGGAGGGTGGCTCTGTCAGCCCCGCAGGCAGTCTGTGTTACAGCGGGGAGCTGCCTAAGCTCTGTCACCCATGGTGGTGGTGAGTTCTGCAAAACCTGAATATACTTCACCCAGGTATTTGTATTCAGCAGAACCTCATCAAGCGAGGGGATGCAAGTTGAGGAAAGAGCATGGAAGATCCTACTGCTCCATCGTGGTTGTGCATGGGAGAGGAAAGCTGCTGAGCCTCCGACAAAGATAACTTGCGGGAAGAGCCAGAGGTAGGCTTTGAGGAAGGACAAAATCAGGGCGTTACAATAACACGTTATGGTAGTTTTAGGGAGCCATAACCTTCAAATGGTTACTAAAAACACAACATTGTTTAGGCTTCATGCCTCTGATATGTTTCTCTGATAAATTTTATTACAACTATTTGTCAAAACTAATGAGACTTTTAACAGTTAAAACACACTGACATTGTGTTGCGCTTTACTTCACAAGTAATATCTAAAATAAGAGTCATAGTTGAAAGAGATTAGTGAGGAAAAATTACATAGATCTATTCTTTTGTTTACTTTGTGCACTTGACAGCCCTGAACAAAGTCAGGTTCTCCGCTTTGCCTGTACAGTCTGTCAGTCAGTTTTCTGACATTTGTTTGAGCCTTTCACATAGCAGCGGAGAAGACGGAACTGGTTTTCATAAGGAAAGTATGTCCCTGAAAACACAAAGGGTGCCGATGGATGCAGCGGTAGGGAGTGCCACTGGGTGATGCTTTACATTCATTCATTTCAGGGGGAAAGAAAAAAGATTTAAAGAGACTGTTTCTTTTTGCAGCAGAGAATGCTTCTTTGCAGCCCGAGAGCATAAAACACAACACAAGAGCACTGATGAAATTTTAAAAAGCAAGAGCTGAAAAGCAAGAATCTCAGGTAAGCTCCCTGCAGGTTTGGGAGCGTGGGGCAGCGCCAGCCCCAGTGCTTTAATCCTGTCCTCCTGGTGCGCAGCCACAGACCCTGAGACAGTCTCCTCTGTCCGTAGCAAACATGGTGCACCCCATGTGTGAAAAAAATCTTTCCTAGGATCTGCAATGGCGCTTACTCTGCATCTTGCAGAGGCACCATCAGGTCTGTTTTCTCTGAGCCTGTTTCTACCACGACTTCAGAAACTGGGTTGTTCCTTTCTAAAACAACCAAATAGCTTCATCAAGTGTACCCATTGCCAGTGTCCGTTTTCTACAGCTCATGGTACTTACATGGAAAAGCAGGCTCTACGACTTCTCCCATCCTAATTTCACTCTTTCACCAGAAGTGTGGTCAATTTAAGCAAAGCATGCCAGACAGAGCAGAGGATGGGCACATAATCTGCTCTGGTACACCTCCAGTGAGATGAGTAACCCAGCACGGGGGCAGATCCCCGGGCAAGACTTGTCAGAGGAGATCTGCTGGGCCACATACTGTACTAGGACACCCATGGAGTTATTATTTCCTCCTCCTCATGGAGCTGGACTGAAGAAACAGAAATCGAGCAGGATTGAAAAGTTTTTGGGGTCAGAGAGAACAGCTGGCTGCAGTGCTTTAAACCCTTGATGCTGGCCAGACCCACTGTACTTCCTTCAGGCCAATACTGCAGAGGTCTGTAAGACATAACCTTCCCTGAGAAATGGGAAATTAGAAAGATCAGAGAGCTCTGTGTGTGGACTTTCTGTAGGTATATCTGTATGCAGCTTCTGACACCTATGAGGAATGGCAAATATTTGGAACTGTTTGGTGGCAGCCAAATCTGCATAGTATGAAGCATCTCCATGCCCAGTGCTGCATGTGGCTAAGTGGTCTTCTCCGACTGTCCATTTGCCCATGCATTTCTCCTGGGACCTGACTTACCTGGGACATGCAGATTCTGCTTTAAAGCTCTGCTCATGTTTCAGTGAGACCTACTGGGGAAGAAACAGCTGCCTTATGGCTCTTGTATGGTTGTTTGGAGAAGTCTTGTTGAGGCTCCCAGAAGCACAGCTTCATGGCACCCAAAGGTGCTCTGACAGAAAGATGCATGTTGGGCACAGTGGTCCACTGTAGGTGACCCCATGGGTCCACCCTCCTGCCCCTGCTTTGCTCCTCCTAAAGTCTCTCTGATTCTCAGAGGCTGTTGAAGGGACATGACCATGTTGTCTCCTGTGCCTTTGAACCTGGCAAACTGTAGGCAACTCAGTGGTGTCTGAACTACAGCCTTAACTCTTTTTCTTTTTTTCCTTTGCATCAAGACCACATTGAGTCGAATTCTTTCAAACTCCCCGTCGTTGGACGAGAACTGCTGCCAGACCCTCTGCTTTGAAGCAGAAGAGAAACACCTCCATAATTTCCCTAGCCAGTGCCAGAATATGGAGGAAGTCTGCCACGGTGCATGCCCTGATCCTGCTTTGGGGAATCACTTAGAGCTGTTCCTGTTGTGACAGAGCTCATTTACCTCTCCCTAACTGCTGTAATCTCTTAAGAGTGCAATTCAGGTTGTTAATATGAGTACCTTCATAAAGAATTTCCATATGCAAATTCCCGGTCTGAACTTTGCTACAACAAAGTCTGTGTTGCTGGAATATATTTCTCTGCACCCACAATCATCTATCTTTTTTTCATCCTCTGTGTGCCGTACCCTCTGCTACCTGCTCCAAGCTGCTTTCCGCAAGCTGGAAGTCGCGAGCATGAGTCTAATTTCACCCTTCAGTAAGCAGGGAATTCAGAAAATTCAGAAGTGCTGGGATCAACACCAGGCGCTCACGTTCGTGATAGCTCTCCGAGTTAAAACCGGGGGGTGCAGCCGTGTGGCTGCTACGCTCTCGTTTTCTCTGAAGGGGAACCTGAAACCTCTCCCAAGTGGGCTGCCTGCGGGCAGCAGCGGTCGGCTCTGCTTGCCCTGCCGCAGGGAGGCCGGGCGCAGCTCCTCGGAGGACAGGCACATGTGCACGCACATTCACCGGGCTGTTTCCCAGAGCCCTGGCCTTGTTCTGTCTTGTCTCTGGGCTCTTTAAAGCAGGGGTCATTAGGACTGTTCGCTCTGGCATTTGTTCATCCCACATCCTTCTCTGTATTAGACAATGTCTACCTTACAGTGTCTGATCCTGATCCAGCAGAAAATATTCCATTAACGTGACTTGAAGAGGGGAACGTATTTTTCCCAGCCTCAAGTCTGTGAAGTTAGTTGCAGTGTGCTGCTTTGTACATTATGACCAAGTCAAACTTCCTTCATCGGCACCGGCTGCAGAGATTTATCCCTAAACCCAGGACGCAGAGTGAAAAACCTACGGATCCAAGTCAGAGCAGGGTCTGACCTGAAGTCATCCATGCAGTCTCAGGTCAAGTCTGCGTCTATCTCCTGTTGTACTACTCTTTCAAAAACAATTACCTTGAGAAAGCCTTTTTCGTATCTTTACATCTCATTAATTGGTGGGTCCTGCTCTCTGTCGTGCTGGCACCTCATGAAGAGTCAAAGCAGGAGCAGGAAATGACATGATGGGTCAAACCACAGAAATTCAATGTCATCTGTCCAAAGGAAGACTAGATTGGTTTAATGGAGGTTGGAAAGGGCATAGCATACATGGAAGTATGCTATTTACTGGCTGTTGACCTTGATCATGGGAAATGACAGCAAACAGAAAAATAGATGTGAATTTATGAAGTGACATATGGGCAGAAAACAGAAACGCAAAGACATCAGGGGAAAAAGGACCATTTAAGGTGGCTCTTGGCTATAGAATTGAGCAAGCTGAAATTAAATATCAAGTAAATATCAGCAAGATCTGCTCGAGTGTATAACAGCCTCCAGAAAGATACTGGGAGAGCCTTTGCTTGAGCCACTCAAAACTAGCCTGAACAAGGTGCCGGGAGAGATGCACTACAGAGAACAACTCTGCAACTGCCATAGGGCTGCAATGATCTAATAGTACTTTCCCACCTTTAATCTCTGTGATCCTGCAGTTAATCATCACATACTCATTGTGAAATCTCTTCTCAAACCATTTGTTAAGCCTCTGTCTAACTAGTGAAATGTAATATTTTCTAGAAAGGACAAACCTAGGAGTTTTAATCCATAATGAAGCCAGCAGTGGGCTTGAAGCCATGGTTTTGCAGGCAGAAATTTGGATCCAGGTCCAAACTTTGTATCTCTACAATGGGCAGATCTGAAATGCAGCTTCTTTGTTTCTGCCTTGTGCCACTGTAGTAGCTGCTGCCAAGAGACAGAGATAGTGAATCAGAGACAGGTTCTTTTCCAGAGCAGTGGCAGTGACTAGCAATTACAAATAGCATCGAATCCCTTGACTGTAAGGGTGTGAACGGAGGCTGGTTTTTTCCTTACGCCATTTTTCCCTTGCATCCTGCCCCACCTTTTCTTTGTAAGTGCAAAGTTTGGGACTTAGGTGTGATGAAGACAGAGGCGGTCAGAAGAGAGTCCAGACTCTTTGCATGATAAAGCCACCTCCCTGGAGCTACAGGAATAGCTTCCCTTGCTTTGGGAGCTGCAAAGCATCAAGGTGGCAGGGGCAGCCGCAATCCAGAAATTTGTTTTTGTCACTCTGAAAGCTGATTATAGATGTTAGCAACCCCCTGGCACTATGTAGGCTTGCACAGCAATTACTCCTGCAATTACTTCTACATCACCCTGCCGGCTGTAAACTTTAAGAATATCCCAGAAATAGTGTCGAGTTTTGGACTGGTGGGTTCCCAAGCAATGAACAGTCGGATGAGCTGTGCCCTGTTGCTCTTCCTCAGTTGTGGAGCAGGTGCAAAGGAAAGCAAATAGCACCAACGGCCCTCCCCCTGATCCAAGGCTTGTTTCTGGATGTGGTCTGTAAATTGGAGAATGTGGTGATGGCAAAAGGGCCGCCAATGGTGGACTGGAAGGACACTGAGAGGGGAGGGAAATGTGCTGTAACTGGGTCATGAATTGAAACACATTTCTCTGAAATTTGCTGCTTCTGACTCCAGTCATGGACGAGCAGCTTCTCATTAGAGTTGGCATTGCCCTCTGTTATTTCACCGTCAGTTCACATCACTCTTCTGTTGGTTTTTTTTTTAAGCTGGTGGTGCTTTTCCATATGTATGGACCGGTCCTTATGCAGTCATAAAAGCAGAGGCCTGCCCTGTTCTTACCTTAACCCCACTTTCTGAACATTTTTATTAATTCCTCTGTCCTTGCCACATTATCAGAGGGTCCTGACAAACAAATTGAGTAACTCTGTCTTCCCTTGCAAACTTATTATTCCATGCTCCCTACGTGCAGCACAGATAAAAGAAGTCAGGTTTTTGTATAAAAGTTGATACTTTTTTTCTGTGCTTCCCGCATTGAATATGACAACATGTGGTTCTTGAATACACTAACGTCTTGATGATTTTTGCATCCAGATTATGCACATTAGTTACATGAGCGGTTCCTGTGTATGAATAGATGAGCTTCTTATGGGATTTTTCGCTGTGTCAAGCATGGGAAGCAGGTGAAGCTGGAGGAACTGGAAGGAAGCAGTTTTGCTTACAAAGACTGCCATTCTGAGTTTGGATGTGGTTTTTTTTTCAACCAGAAACTTCTTCATGATCTGAAGTTTGCAGAAAGTGGGTTTTTGTATGTGAGTTCATTTTCTTCCCAATGTTGCTTTTATGGTGCAAAGGGGAGGCTTGGAAGAGCTGAGGCAGTTGGGTCTTGGGAGACAGTGTAATGCTGGTGATACTGTCCACCCTCCACAGCCCTCATTCTGGAAAGAAGAAACAGCAGTTAGTTATTCATCAACCGCTTCAGAAGAGGGACTGCATATTATTCTGCAGCTTCTGCAGATCTGCTGATAAAAAGTTAGAAAGAAGCTCTGCAGAAAAGAAGAAAGAAAGAAAGAAAAAAAAAAAAAAGTAGTAAGATCTTTGCCTTACCCAACCTTAATGATTGCCCGGAACACTTACTGGGGAGGCCAGACGACCCATAAAAAAACCACAATTCAGTTATGCCTGGGAATAGAGCAAACTGAGATCAGCAATAAAGCAGCTTTTGTACACGTTGGGAGGATGCTTTAACATGTCAGGGTATTTTGCTAGTAGTGCCTTTCAGGGCTGTGTTATGGCAAGTTACATTTTGCCTGGGCTATGTCCAGAGATGATCTTCCTTTTGCATTTCTTCTTTTTCCATTAATAAATTTTCTTCTGCATTCTGCCACAGAGGAGAGGCGGTTTATGTGCTTGGCTGGCATTCTTAAGCAGTGGAGTTGGAAGTCAGGCAAAAGGAGTCCTAGGTAGTAAGGGCAGAGAAATGTGTTAGCATAGTAGTGCTGCATCTGCCAACAGATAGGCTGGTTAGCAAAAGCTATGAGCTAAAACCTACCCCAGTATGTTGTACTAGCTTTCTTAGTGACCCCAAAGAGGGATGTTTGAGCCACCTTTCCAGTTATGCTGAAACCATCTTTCCAGTTGTGCTCTGGATTACTGATCTGTGCCTTTCCTGATGTCTTTCATGATCCTTCCCTTCAGTGGACCTTTCCTGGACTGCTTCAGGAAGGATCCTGTCCTATTTAAGAACACTGTGTCTGGGCAGGAGGCAGGGAGAGCCTTGCCCTTGCACATAACTGACTTCCAAACCCACAAATTCAACCTCATGATGAGCGCGTGTTGAAGTGGGGCTCTGTGTCCAGAGCAATCCTCAGATAATGGCCCAATTCATCGGAAAGCATCATGAGCACCAGGTCTGGACCACAGTGTCAGGGTAACTCTGTTCTTTTCTTGTCCTCCTCTCTCTTCTTTTTCTCCTGTGGTTGGTCCAATTTATGACTCTGGTGGCTTGACCGTGGCCAGCTGCCAGATGCCCGGCCAGCTGACAGATGCCCACCCAGCTGCTTTCTCACTCCCCCTCCTCAACAGGTCGTACGAGAAAATTACACGAAGAAAAGCTTGTGGGTCAAGCAGAAAACAGGGAGATCACTTTTCAATTACTGTTACAGGAAAAAGAGACTCAACTTGGGGAAAAATAATTAATAACCAATTTAAATAGATTGGATAGTGAGGGGAAAAAAAGACAAAACAGCACCTTCTCTCCCTCCTCTTTTTCAGGCACAGCTTTACTCCCAGCTCCTCTACCTCTTTCCCCCCGAGCAGTGCAGGGGATGGGGAATGGGATTTGTGGTCAGTCCATAACATCTCCTCTCAGCCACTCCTTCCTTCTCACACTGTTCCCCTGCTCCAGCATGGGTCCTCTCCATGGGCTGCAATCCTTCATGAACTTCTCCACCATGGTCTCTCCACAGGCTGCAGGGGTACAACCTGCTCATCCAGGGGAATCTCAGCTCCAGTGCCTGCAGCATCTTCTTCTTTTCTGACCTGGGTGTCTGCAGGGCTCTTTTATCACATTTTTCATCACTGCTTTCCCTGAGGCACCACTATTGTGGCTGAGGGGCTCAGCTGTGCCCCGCAGTGGGTCCATTGGAACTGGCTGTGTCTGGCATGGGGCAACACTGACCTCTCCTCACAGAGGCTGCCCTGCAGCCCCCACTGCAACATTGCCTTGCCATGGACACCCAGTGGAATGACTTCCACTCAGATGATCAGAAAGTCTTTTCTGAGAGGCTGAAGTCAAGTTTTTGCTGTCTATAACTCAGGGGTGATGTGTTGCGGGTGCCTGGGGGTGCTTCAGTCCTGAATATTTTTTTTTTTTTTTTTTCCTTTTTAGGCTTCGTTACAGACTGGGGACCTTTTTGTCACTTGTGTGCGTGGCCAGGGTCAGAAGCCTTGTTCCTTTAGAAGCCACAACTTGCCACCAAGCAGTTCCCTCTCTGGCACTCACTGTTGGTCAAGCGTTGCCCACGTTGTTGCGCCCCGTGGAAGGGGATTTCTCAGAGCTGAGAGGAAGGAGATGAGGGTGGTTTTTTCCCCCCCGGGCAGAAAAGATGGCAGCAAGCGAGAGCCTTTTGAACAGGAGAAGCATTTCAGGGAAAGGCAGGGGGGAGGCATGTGTAGCTGGAGGAAGGCTGGGGCTGAGGCTTTTTTGGATTTCCTGAAGCTGTGGGATGTGGGAAGCACCGTGGGTGACAGACTTGGACGGAGGTGAGGAAACAGCCCGGTGCGGCGGGCACCGGCCCAGGGGGAGTGTCGGCCTCCCCGCTGTGGGAAGCCGTCCTCCCCTGCGCTGGGCAGCCATGGGCGAGCTGTGCTTCGGCTACCAGCTCTGGCAAAGCTCTGCCGGCTTCGCAGGGCCGGTCCCATCCTTCCCACACAGCAGGGCCCTGGCAGTCTCCCGGCCCCCATTTGCAGCCCAGCCCGTGGAGCTGGGGGCTCCCAGGCTCTGGCCGGGGAGTCCCGGGGGGCCACGCAGCCCGGGATTAGCGTGGACACCCGGGCATTGCCGCTTTCCCAGCTGCAGGAGCCAAAATCACTAATTGTTGGCCAGCGTGTCTTCTGACTGTGTTTTATCTAGGAAAGCCAGAGCTTTAGCTTTTTTTTTTTCTTTCTAATTAAGCATTCATCAAGACCACTGCAGTTGAGGGTGCTTTAAAGTATCATGCATTAGCATGGGCTTCTGGTGAAGTTTTAGTTTTGCAGATGGTTGCGCTTTGTAACAGATACTGTCATGAACCAAGCTCCTAGATCCAAATACCTCCCAGCTTTTAGATCTGAATCCTGTATGTTCAGAACACTTCTACTTAATCATTAGTAAACCAGAATATTAAATGGCATCAAAGTGTGGCCATGAGCTAGAGATTTTGTCAGTGAGGTTTAACCTTTGCAGTTTCAGAGCCAAAGCTCTGTGTAAAGGAGAAATTCTATGGTAAATGTAAATAACACACACGTCTGGAGGATTAGCTGTCTCTTGTCCAGAAATGCCACACCTTGTAATTAAAGAAGAGGCTGTTAGTATGTGACATAGGAATGCAGAGGGTGTGGGCCATCTCAGATTTACAGGCTATCAAGTTTATGAAAGAGATTAAATGCTGTTTAGTGTTACAAAGGTGGTAAGACCTTTGTTCAGCATTGCCCCAAAAATCTGGCAAGCCTCTGATGGGAAAACACTTTGCAAGTAAGATCTTGCTAGAAAAAGAATCTGTAGGAAAAATTCAGTAGGGAAACTCCAGTAGCTTCTGAAATGACTGCTTTTCTTCATTCACTGCAACAGGATAATGGTGTATAGGCTGAACATGTGTGTGTGCAAGTTGCCTACTGTGAAGTGGAAAGTTTGACTGAATATTTTAATTTAATTTTACAAGTATACATTAAAATAAAAGTAAGCGAGTGAACTTTTGTGCCAAAATAAGTGCAACAAAAGCATTACAGTATGTGAAAAACAGTATCTGTGATGAAGATCTGAATGTAAGCACAGGGCTGAGGAAATCATTTTGGTCGTGTCCTTTCCAGTGAATTGCTATACCTCAGGATATTTATAGCTTTATAGAATAATGAATATTAACACTTGTCATCTCACATCCAAAGTGTCATGTTAAAAAAGGGATTTGAACTCTAGAGATTAATGCAGTGAAAATTATGACAACATTTGGGTCAATGAAAGAAAAGCTTTGAGTTAACCATAAAAGGCTCAAAATGGGTCCAAACTCAAGGACAAACTTTTTTTTTTTTTTTTTTTTTTCCCCAGACCATCATGGTGACTGTGCTCCACACCATTGTGTCCACATCTCGGGTCTGGGTAAGGCTGCCTCCAGGACTCCTCTACAGGTCAGTAGTAACACCTCTCACTAAATCTAGTGAGTTTTGCAGGGGCTTTGGTACTCCTGAATGGGCTAGAGAAGAGAACTGAATCACATGCACTAAGAGGGTGCAAGAAAATAGTCAAAGACCTACTCTTGCACAGCTGTGCTCACTAGAAGTTTGCACCAGGTCCCCTGCAATGAAAGCAAACTAAAGAAACTCGATTGCCAGACTTTCCTGACTGCTGAACATTTTGCATGGGCACTTTTCTGAAAGAATTGCAGAAATCCCCTCCTCTCAAGGCACTTGGACCTGTAATAGGATAAAGAAACATTAGCTACAGTGCTCTGAGCGAAGGGGGAAGCAGCTGATTCAGATATCTGGAGTCTGGAGGGCAATTCAAAGCTTGACCTCCAGTTGGACGGTATTTCCCTTCCATGCTAGGACTGGATTTGGTTGTGTCATTACAGACACACCATTGTGAGGCCAGATTTTGCCCAGCTGCTACACGGGTACACAAAGAGCTGAGAAAGCTGCAGGGAGCCTCTTCGTTGTGTGTTCCTGGACAGCGGCCAACCTACCATCAAAGGTTGCTCATTCCTTGAAAAAGCACAGGGCTTGCTCCATCCCCCAGCAACGCCACGACCAAAAGGTGCCCAAAAAGAGACGGGAAGGGTATTTCCAGTGTCCCAGTCTGTGGGACAATGGTACAAGGTGGGCTGGAGAGGGAAATCTGCAGTGACAGAGAAGATAAGCAATGCCTGAATGGGAGGGTGTGGAAAACCATCTCTCAGGGACAAGATGTAAGACATGATAGAGCTTTTAATGGATGAGCTGTCATCAAATTTCTAGTAATCTTTAGCCATATATTTCAGTATGCCTCTGACTGATTTTTTTTACACGCATTTGCAAAAACTCCTGAAACTCATCTATAAGCTGGTCTGCCTCTGACCAGCACAATTCTTTTTGTGTGTGTTAGTTTGCATCAAATACAGCCTAATTCTTATGTAAAAATTCCATGGGAAAATCCAGGAATGACTGCATAACTGATTTGGTATGGCACTGGGCTTTAATTGTTTTCAGATTTCAGTTTTCAAGGCCAAGAAACCAAAACCCTAAGCAATGTTTCATTTCTATCCCTTTGCAAACTGAGTCTCTGTGGAATGCACAACTGTAGCACTCAGCGCTGTATATAGAAAAGCACTTTCAGTGTCCTGCAGATGTCTGCTCAGTAGCTTCCATATGGCAAATTACTTGTTATTGGACCAGACTCCGTTCATGCTTGTGCAATTCTGTTGCAGTTGGCGAGGAGGTAAGGCAATCACAGCTCGATCTGGCCCGTTGGGTCAAATAAACTCTCTGCACACTCGAGTAGGGGTTTCAAAGCTGAAAAATGTTGCTGGAACAATTTCCAGCCCTCACTCATGCTGGTGCAGCCCTGCCTTCCAGAGCACTTGAAAGGCTTACAGGTTCGGTAATAGGTTAAGGATTCTCTGCCACCTGAGCGCCGGGCTAGGGTGGAAACTCTTGGATATTCCTGGCGCCTGAGAAGCCTTTGCTGGCCCAATGCAATAAACTGGTGGTCTTAGTGAGGTGAAGGACCTGATAATTATAGAAACAGAATCTTCCTCCAGAAACTGGTCTCCCTGTCAAGGCTGAAATATTTTGGCAGGGGCAGCTTCCTCAGCGTCTCTCAAGCTCTGTATTTTTTGTGGCTTAAGACAACACTGCATTCACTCAGGGTTTTAAGCCACCGAACTCCATTCTGCTTTCTATTTATAATATTTTCCATGTTGGTTTTTGGTGAGATTTCTGTGTGTATGTCTGAAACAAAGATCAAAATTTGAATTCAGACTCTGCAACCCAGTCTTGCCAGTACTGGTGTCTGCACAGCCTGGCTCCATGCCTGCTTGGTTTCATGCTGGTGGCACTATGATATGAGGAAGATATGTTTTTGTGATGGTGTTGAGTGATGGGTGGAAATTGTTTCTTACATTCAAAACCTCATTTTGAGATATTTTTGATACAAATGTGCTGGCTTCAGGTGAGTTGCACCTGCCTAGTTCAGGTCAGGTCCAACCTAACAAATCCAAGTTCATGATAGCCCACCTGAGGATACCCTAAGCTTTAAAGATCCCTCTTCTTTCTTAATCTAAAACTTTGCAGCAAATCAAAGTTTTATCCAATTAGAAAAGACAAATTTGACCCAAAGTGTTTTGATAGGCACTGCAGTTAAAGAAGGCTTCAAGCAAGGCAGGTAAGGCAGAAACACGGTGATTGTAACTTGTATGCTTTGGCAATACAGACAGTGGAGACACATAAATAAGAAGGTTTGTTCTTCTGGCTACCTTGTTTTGGTTTGCAATTTGCAAATAATATTTGTAGCTTGGCTAATTTGGAAATGGCAGGAAACTCCAGTCTAGTTATGAAGAGACACTCACCATCTGCAGTCTAGCAGTACTTGCCAACTATATGTTTGGGACACAGCAGTCTAGGCAAAAGTGGTATCATCTGACCCTAATATATCTATTTCTCAGCTTATGGTGTTGTAAGCATGTCAACAGAGCAGTTCTCAAACATGGCACGTTTTGAAACAAGTAAATTATAGCTCTAATCTAATGGCCAATTTTGTTTTTCTGACCTACTTAATTAAAAAAAGTGTCTAAAAATGGAAATGCTGTTTAGCTTAATGCGAAGACAGAGCTGGCTTTTTTTCCCTCCCAACATCTGTGTCCAGAAAGGAAGAAAAATCCTGTTTTGACTGGCCTTCCTCCATCAGTCTTTTTTTTTTTTTTTTTTTTTTTATTTCTTGTCTAAAGCAAAGTAAGTTACATAAACATTCCACCTCTTTCCATAAATTGGCTGCAGTTTCTGAACAATAGAGTTACTGTGAAGAGAAGAAAACCACAGACACACCCCACAACTGTTGGTCACACAGCCAAAGAGAACTAAAGACGCATTCTTTGAAAGTACCAAAAAGGAAATCCATGGTCTTAAGGCAAGACCTTTTATGTTATGTTTGGAAATGTTTCTCATTTCTCTCTTTCTTCCCCCACCCCCGCTGCTTCTTTAGCTTTCTTAGCTCAACATGTTTGAGGGAGTGAAATGGCTCTAGACAGAACTTTATTCTTTGTTGAGATGTGTTGATAGTATTTGTCAGTACTCACTAACCTGAGACTGGATAGTGAAAGAAAACTGAAAAGTGGGCTTTTAGAAAGAGGAAAGAAAGCATGTTACTAATAATGCCTTTGAGGCTTCCTCAGTATAAAAAATACCTCACTTGAAAGAAGAGAGAGGCTAAGACAGAAATCTCTGTTTAAAGCTGATAGTTTTCAGTTGTAAAAGTAATAATTCTCTTCAGAGAAGAATAACTCTGTAGAAACAATTGCTCGCCTCTCTGAAGCATCTCAACACGCTTTCCAAATGGGAATTCACACCCATCGTAGCCTGCGTTCCCCAGCTGGGCAAGCTGATGCACCAGGAGGTTAGACGGTCTCACCAGAGTCACACTACAGCAATAAATACACCCTGAATTACTCTCCTCTGCTGTATCCACCATCCGGCACAGCCTTCTAAACACAGAATACCAAGCGGTTTGGCACTGTCTGTTGATATTCCCTCTTGGAAGCTCTGGGATTATGATCTCAATGAAGGCAAAGTTGCCACTGATCTTACTGGGAGTTAAGCAAGCGTAAAGTCAGCAGAATCCTGCCGGCACCAGGAATGCAGAACAAAGTGATGCCTATAAATCAGCGACAAGGTGTCTACTCGCCTCCTGCTTGCTGGTGTGTGCTGCGGATGTAACAGCAGCCCTGCTCGCAGCTGTAAAACCCAGCTGCTCTCTAGCCAGCGAGAGGGCACGGCGGAGTTGGCCGGCTCGCCTTCGCAGCAGCCCACGCTCGAGTCTCCCCCCGGCAGAGCCAGCCGGGCTGGAGCAGCCGCCCCGCTCCCCGGCCAGCTGCCAAGGCTCCCTGCTGCACGCCAGCCCTCGGCGGGGGCACTTCCCCCCGCGCCCCCATCTCTCGCTCCAGAGCAAGTCGGAAGCAACGTTCAAATTATCTGCCAGGAGTATGCCTGTGTTTCTGAGTGCATCCCTGTGTATGTTACCGAACATGCTTTGTTCAGGAAAGCAGCAGAAGTGAGCAAATGTTATACCATGTAAGGAAGAAAACAATGAAAATAGCTGTTCTTCTGTTTAGGTACCAGCAGAAACCATGCTCGCTTTTTTTTTTTCCCAAAAAACCCCCAACAAACAATCAGAATAAACTTCAAATGCAAGGAAATAAAGAAAAGGCTTATGGAAACTGAAGATGAATTTTTAGAACCTCAGATGATTCTCTGCAATTTTATTCTGTAGACGTAACTAAGTTTGTGTCATGACACTACTGAGACCTTTCAGACAGGATCGGGCCCCTCTAGGATACACAGTGTACGTAAGATGCTTCCAGGCCTCCAGCTTAAGACAGAACACAAACAGAGGAGGAGAAAAACGAAGAATTACAATCACTTGCATGCTATTAAACCCAGATATATACAGAAGCTAATCTGGTTTTAGACCCTGCAGTGGCTGGTAGGTGCAGTACGCAGCATGTGGACTGAAAAAGGTTAATTTTTTCCTTTTGCCTGCCAAATCATTTCTCTACTCCACCCTTGGTGTCCAACTTTCCAATCCCTGAGTCAGTGTCTGAAGTCAAAACAACCAGCTGGGCCTCACCGAACCTTTCACTGTGGGAAAGCTCAGCTCAAAATGGCTGCATTGTTTCTCTGTAATCTTATCCTCAGTGTTTAATATCCTCAGCAATTCACAGAATTTTCAGGATTGTGTTTTGGCCCTATGGGAAATGCTGACCTAAATGGTGTGAAGCTTTTGCTCTTATGTTATAAAGGAAAATATTATGATAAAGTGAACTATCCATTTACTATCTCTGTTGATATATTTTACCTACTACTTTAAGCAGAAAGCCGCAGGATTGAACTGCATACTCCTTTTTTTCAGATTAATTCCATAAACAGAATCTGATGACCTGCTAAGATGAAAGACACGACACTGGAAATGTACCTGTCATAAAGAATGTGTCATAGTAACATTTACTAACAGAGAATAGTTTGTCCCAAGATTTTCAAACTGCTTTATAAAATTACTCATGGGCAAAGCATGCAGTATCTATTAATGTCTAAAGATCCTTATATAGACACACAGACACACAAAAAATAATGTGATTAAGAGTAGGATTACAGGGCACAGGAAGAATCTGAGAAGAAGACACATATTAATTTTAGGGATGTTGTTGTGTTGTAGTAACACTTCCAAGGTTATTAATATTGAGGTACAGCAAACAAAGGCCATGTTTAAAAAAAACTCAGGAGGATCTCCAAATGTAAAGAAATAGAAGATGCGGCACTTCGGTGTGAGCAATGTGTTACATTTTGATGGTTGGGAGGAAAACTCTCCGAGTATTTGCTGTGTGTCAGGCAAGCAAGCGTGCCTCCCACTAAAGAGCCGGTGTGAGTGGTGCTAGCTAGTCTCACGGGTGCACTTGTTGGAGCAGGTGTCAAGGCAGGTCTTGCAGGCTGACCTCAGCTTTGGCAAGGAAAACCCAAGGAGAATCCTGTTAGTACAGTCTTATTCTCAGCTGTGAGCTGAAGGCCAGAAATCCTACCTTTGGTGACGAGGTTTTAATACCAGGCGAATATTGTGACAAGGTCTTTGAAGTCAGTTGCGTGATGAGGACCTGTTCATGTATGTGTTGTACAAATTGCTCACATGTACCTGGGAGAGCAGTGGTCAGGCAGGCTGGGAAGCAAAAGCAAGACTTTTCACAGCCAAGGTGGAGGGTTGGAGGGTGTCCAAAGTCCTTAGCACTTGGTTGGTTTAAACCATCTGATTCCCTCATTAAGAACTTGATGTTAATGTAGTGTCTCTGATAATCGGCTTATTAAGATGATGACGTAGAAAAATCATGTACTGGAGAAACTCTGAAAAGCTCTGGAGCTTCCAAGTCACTACAGATGGGTAAGTACTGCTGGATTCTAAGTCTTACAGCAGACAGCTGCAGCCTTCTGCCACTGGACCTTGATTCCCTGTCTATGCCTGTTTCCATGCCATTCCATAGCCTTGCTCTTACATATGATCTTTTAGTGGTAAGCGTTTTTGTGTATGGGACATGTAAATATCTTTTAACAGTGCACATTTCTAATCCAGTCTTAGGTATGGGAACCAAGGTCTTGAGATATCTGGGTATTGTTTTGTGTGCTCAGCTTCGAAAATTAGGCAATAGGCTTCACTCACGCACAATGTATGTACTTGTGTATGTAAATTAGGTCCCTGCTGTTAAACATATTGACTGTGAAAGAATTGGTCCTCCCATTTAGGATTTTTACCCCCATAGAGAAAGGAACCCATTTTCGAAAACATAGACGTTGGACGTTGGATTCAAGTTTTCACTATTGCTTAGTTTACACAAAAAATCACCTCTGCAATTCAGTGTTTGCACAGTTCTCTTCCCCATTGCTTGTGAGAGGATCCCTCCTCACCAGCCTGAAATTCAAAAGATCAATTGTGTTACAATTGCATAAAAAAAAAGAATGTTGCAATTGTGACCACAGCAGATTATACCAAAAGATCTGTTGCTGATCTATACAAAGAATGTCAAAGCCCTTCCACAGCTATTTGCTTTGGCGTTGTCCGTGGCACTGTCCTTGGGCACCGTGTGAGGAACGTGCAGGCGCCACACAGGCGCTACTTGGGCTTTCTTAGGAGCAGCCTGCCAGACAGATCACAGGGATTGTGCAACTGAGAATTCAAACTGATTAGACATGTGTTTTTAAGTGAAATTGGAAATGAGGAGATCAGTGAAGACAGATGCCGCATTATGTATAAAAATCTGCAACTTGGTTAAACTGAGTTTCGCACGACAATACATCCTTATAGTGATCTTAATAGAGGAGAACTTTCCCTTCCATTGACTTTTCCAACTTCTCCTGTTCTTTGCACTGCAATAGCCCTGAGCTTTCTTACTGTCCAAATCCAAGCAGGTCTCATAACAAGGCCTCACAGTTCATAACAAGGCTTTGTCAGCTAGTGCAATCCTTAAATCTAAGTAGCCCACCATAAAAATTACAGCAGCAAGTAAACCCTTGAAACTTGTCTACTGGCACAGCTGACACAAAGTCACAGGTCAAGGGCACGATCCGCCCTGGGGATGCGTGAGGTTACTGGGCACGCTGCAAGGACTAGGAAGGACATCATGTGATGATCTTAGGGCCATCATGCTGCTGAAAGACATACTTGAAGTCATTGTTTACAGCCAAAGCTGATTGGCATTTGTACTGCTTTACAGCTTCTAATTTATAAAAAAAACCACCCCACTTTTCCTAGTGCAAAGTTGCAGCCTGGTAGACAGGTAGACAGACAAACATCCCTACCTTTTCAAAAATCGCTGTATGTGTGATAGGCTGTGGGCCAGTCTTGTATAGGTACCTGAAATCCTGATACCAAAGCTGCAAGAGATGTAATCCTGAGAGAATCAGAAACATTTTTTTAAAAGCTAAATTATGCACAAATATCCTCACATAATTCCATTCATAATTCCATTAAACCTTTATTGCACTTCCTTGTTAGTTGGACCAGGCAAGTTTGTGATGCCCTCAGCTGTACTGTGGTCTGCTTGTATTCCTGGCTGTGTTAATTTTTCTCCCAGGTATGTTATTTTCATTAGAGAGAGTTTATACTTTTGCCTGTTTAGCTTTCACAAGAAACGTCAGCTCTTTCTACTTGAAGTCCCCAGTCATGCACTTCTACTGTTTTTCCTCAGACCAAAACATAATCTTTGTATACCTTACTACCTTCTACAGCGACAAAAACATGTTGTATTTTCCAGTAAAACGTCTCAGGTGCCAAGCACAACCCAACTGGCAGTCTGAAGAAACTGTCTCCCAAAAAGGTTGGTGAATATGTGTAAACATGAGCTGTTTTTCTAAAAGCACTTGCCAGAGCCCTTCTGACACACCAAGCTTAGAAAAATATTTGGCATCAAGCCCTTCCTCCAGAATTTCTCCATTTGTAGACAGTGGAAAATGCCTTCTTTTCATGTGTTCAGATCTTCTGGGTCAATGCATAAGCAAAGCCTTCTATCTTTAGTTCAGCAATGGCTGGCAAACACACCCACTCTTTTAGCTTTTACTCAGGACACAATTATTTGTTTAGTTGGATCATTTCAGTCTCTTAGCTTCTCCCTTTAGATGAGAGGATATTTTCTAGGGCAGGAACCGTAGGATGGATGAGATCTTTTGGCTTTTTTCTTTACCCTGAGAGGAGTATGGTCCCCTGCACCTCTAACTTGCCAGTCTTCCTGTGACAAGGAACTTATGGCATTCCATAACAGAGATCATACACCTCTGCATAAAAACCATATGCTGCATACTGTGAACAGGTTCAAAGACTTGGAATGAGGATTTCTCAAAGCCAAGCAGACATGAAGCCTCATGGAGATGAGGGGAAAAAAACGAAGTAAGGTTACCCTTTTGTGCTACTAAGCTATCTCAGTAATCTGGCTGTATTCTTGGATGTCTCTGTTCCTTCCCATCTGGCTTGCAGGTCTTCCCGTAGACTTCCTGTTAAATTTCATCAGTTACCTATTATACACCATAGCATGCTGCGTGGGCTTTTCCTGTATTGCAAAGTGCGAATTTATTAAGTAAGCATGGTACAAATTTTGAAGCAGGTCACGGTATGTCCACAGTAAGTTGGTAAGTAGGTTAATAGAGCAACCCAAGTCTATATGAAGGCTTCTCCAACTATGCTTTCCAGGCATATCTGCCACCCAGTTCTGAACTACAACAGAATATCACTTGTTTTTACAACTCCTTCATGAAAAATGCAGTGTTGGTTTCTGTTAGATCATGGGCACAGCATGTGGACTCTCAGATTAGACTGAGTAGATAACACCCAAATAATTTTTGTAACTTTTTCCTAGTTTCATCTCTTGTTACTCACATTTAAGTTATTACAGAAGTTATGATTAAAAACCTCACTGGTTTATTTCTGCAGAAGCCAGGGCACAACTTCAGTAATCTTTTATTGCTAGAATCTTCATGCAAAGCAATACCTTTCTAGAAGCTCATCACATATTTTCTTTTGCCTAATTTCCTTATTCTGGCAGAAGCATGTGACCAAGAAATGAAAAGAAAAAATAATTTGGGGCTAAACTCCAAAGAACAATTCCTTAAACAAGACATACATAACTCAAAGCCGTATATAACTCAAGTGACGTTATAGTTATTGTGAATCATATATGGTCATACAACCCACACGCACCAGGGCCAATTTATTCCATTGCTTAAACATCAAATAGTTTATAATTACAGCACTTGAATATTAACAACATCTGTAGGGTCAAGTGATCTTGCAAATATTTCATGAAAATCCTTGATGTTGTAACTCTCCAGCTGCTATATTAATAGGCCAAGGTCCAAAGGCTTTGCTGCATCGCTATCCAATGAAAAAAACCAAGGGCCTTTTTCTGTACAGAAGGTAAATCTTCATACCTACTCATACCAACTAATAAGGCTCCCTCATCAATTAAGCTCCCAAGAATTCAATTTCTTTTTTCTTTTCTATTTGAATTGTTGTAACTGCCCAGAGCCCTCAAATGCTTAACTCTAGACTAGATGGAGGTCTGCTAACATATGTTATGTTCCTCCATCAGAGTGAGTTACTACACAGACAGGTAGCACCATACTCTAATGTAGGCAAATCCTGGATGTAAATTGTCCCATGAACATAATTTCTGGGTAACAGCAGAAATAATTACTCAAAGTTATTGCTGAGTGCTCTGCCTGATAGTAAATGAAATAGAAAGAAAACCTTTCACTTGTGGCTGATAATGAAATACAAAATGTCTTCTTGAAAGGCCCCTTCATAGCTATGTAGAACCACAAGAGATTGTGAGGTACAGTCCTTCCCTCCTCTTGATTTACACCCACCTATCATTTCTGGCAGCTGTGTCTCTAATTTGTTCCTAAAAATCTCCAGGGATGGGAATTGCACAGACTCCTTTGGTAACATGTGCCAGTACTAAACTGCCTCTTTAGCAACTGCCTGCTCCCCACTGCCTTGACACAGGTTTGGCTCTTCAATTTGTTCCCTCTCCAGACATAGCAGGACACTGGTGACTCATCTTAAAGCATGAAGATAATACGTGCTTTTCAGGGAAGAGCATATTTGGATGAACAATCTGTAAAACTGATGTTTCTTCCTTTTTCAATTAAACTGTTTGGCAAAAATAGATCTTAACTTTGCTTTCCTGTTAAAAAAACTGTTCAGGAATTCTGTGGGAACTGGTCCCACCCAGCTCGCAGTGACCAGCTGGTTGTCAACGACTCTAGAGTTCTCTGTGGGCCAGCTTTTTTTTTCATACCATCGCAACTGTCCTCCCTTGTGTGCTTGTGCTTTCTTGCAAGGATGTCCCAGCCAAGCTGCGTGCTTCATCCCTCCCAGGCGCTTGGGCTGGGTGTGGGGCTGGGCGCCCATTGATTCTGCTGAGCTTCTCCGAGGGGTGTGCGGACCCTGGGTAGGTATGGGCAGGATAGCCCTCCCAGACAAGAGAATTCCTTGCAGTTCATAACACGAATGTAAAATAAAGCAGAAGAGAAAGAGCAGAGAAAAGAAAGACAAGCTCTACGTGTCTGCCATTTTGTCTCGTAACAAACAGGGACTGGCTGCTTCACGCAGCTCGGTTGGAGTCTGTGTTTCTCATCTGTTTCCCATAGTAGTTCCCTGTCAACTACCAGATCCTTAAAAAGAAAGTAACTTTTGTCCCTTTGTTCAATTTCAGGGGCCTTTGTTGTATCCTGAGTGTGGAAATGTGGATTTTTGGCTTGTAAATGGAAACTCAAAAAAAAACCAACCCAACTTTTCCAGAAATTAAACCACCACAACTAAAGGATGTCTGGAATTTTTTTATATGGTCTTTATTCATGGATTGTTATGTGACCATACTTTAAAACTATTTTCTTTTAATAAGCTTACTTCTTTTTATATGGCAGGGAGACCTAAAACTCTCAATAGGCTAAAATTCACTTAGATATTTTGTCACAACTGGCTAAAGTAGAATTCAAGTTCCTGCAAAATACCATTTTCCCTGAAGACTTCTCTCTGTCACTGGCAGCTGAACAATTAATAGACAAAACAAGTGCTTCAAATAAGCTCGTTTGGGGGTTCTCTCCACAGGCAATGTGCAATACAATGGGTTTGGGAATTTTGTGTTAATTCCTCTTAGAATAAGCAGGATAAAACTGCGGGCCACTTAGCAAAGCAGGAAATTCCCTAAGTGCAAATACACTTTCAGACATCTCCCAGAGAAATTGAAAGTTGTGGTAGGGAGAGAGAGAGAGATTTTAGCATAGTTGGAGGTGACAAACTGGGCACTATGTGGCCTCCCTTGCCCCCTGCAGCCTCTCTGGAGGGGCAGTCCAGGGTGAGGATGCCTGGAGGTCCCAGGGCCACAAAGATGGGACTTTGAGGTGACATTTCATCCGCAGCAGTTGTAGCTCAATGCTTCTAGGTGGCACCCAGAAATGTGCGTGTAGGTCCTGGATGTCATTGCAAGCAGCATCTCCCATAGCAGGCAGGCCCGGGACGTTTGCTAGCTGGGGAGAGAGAGGGAGGGAACCCGGCATCCTTTTGGGGGCCGTTTCCTCTTGCATTGCTGCCTGTGGCCGTGGCGGGAATGGAATAGCAGGGCTGCATTTGTCAGAGTCCAGAGGGAATGGTGTAGCGAGAGCCCCCCATGGCAGCACCGCAGAGTGAGGCTGCCCGACGGGGCCATGCCATCCCAGGGTGGGGGTGAATCCATTTGAAGACTGGAATAGAGAAATGAGAGAGGAAGGAAAAAAGAGACGTTTGGTACAAAATGGAGACAATCTAGGCTAAGAGAGTGTCTCACGTGAAAATGGGTAGCGTAATGAGAGAGGAGGGAGTCACTTTTACTGAACAAGCAGCTGGGACAAGGGTGTGATGAAGGAGAGTAAATCCAAACCAGAGGTCTGGCTGGCAAGCTTTGATCCTCCTCAGAGATCTGGTCTTTTTTCTCTGCAGACCCGCGTACTGAAAGGCCTTGTGTAAAGAAAGCCATTTCCATTTTTCTGGAGATCAGGAGACTGTACAATATTTGCAGGGAGGCAGACCTCTAAAAACATTTATGGTGTCATGTGTTTTTTCATTTGTTTTTCCCAACAGGGTTACAGTTTCATTGATACGTGCTGCGTTTAGGGTTTGTGATCCATGGCAGTTGCACAGTTTCACTCCAGCAGAGTTTTATTCAAATATCAGATGATACTTTAGCTTAATGGACACGTTCGAAATCCTAGAAGTATTTTTCCCCTCTGTGTCTTAAATTGACATTGCCATGCATATGTGTGTCCTGAGTATCCTGCCATGCATATGCTTTTCCTGTTTCTTCAGGCATATCCTGATGATATGCTATGATAGCACGTTCTAGTAATAGACTGGAATAATAAAAATGCTTCCTTTTTTTTTTTCTTTTTTTCTTTTTCTTTCTTAGCCAGAACCACACTCCATTAGCAAAGATGTTGAGAGCTTATTCTTTACTACAGCTGGTCCTTTCAGGCATTTATCTTACAATATCATCAGTTCTTGGATGATGTTCCCTTCAGTCAAGCTACATTCTTGCCTTTCTAAATTTGAAGCTTGCTCAGTGAACACAGTCTCTGGTAGGAATCCATCAGTCGGCAAGTTTGCTAAAGGTGTGATGTTATCGGCAGTTCAGTTTCATGGTTTTCCACGTGCTGCGGTACTGTACAAGAAAAGCAAAGCAGCAGGGGAAGTGTGCATGTTAGGGAGGATAATAGCATAGCAGAAAGCTTCCTGATTCTCAAACAAGTGGGAATTCCTTCTGATAACATGGGATTACAGTGGATTTGCAACCAGGACATTGGTTTTTACTAAGTCGGTGTATCAAAGCTTTTTCTCCCCATTGTCAGCTGGTTGAGTGATGTTTGCGTGAGGTTGGAAGCTGGTGTAGGACATTACCTGCCAAATCTTGTAAAGTGACAGTGACTGCAAAACATGGGGCTAAATGAAGGGGACTATATGCACACTCTTTTTGTAGCATGGAGTAGAGAGGGGCTCTGTGGGGAGAGCAGAGACCTGGAAGGCACAGCATGCGTATGCAGGCTTCTGTCCTAGCTTCATACTGCTGTTTTTTGGGATGTACCTGTACCATGAGGTCTCATACTAAAGCACAGACTGTTTATATTTGTGTGGCATGATGCTGTGAGGTACTCATCCGCCATCATCCAGAAGGTAGATATGTCTAGAAAGCACCCAGTTTTCCACCCAGTCTGCCTAGGATTTATGGTGAGATCTTCACCATCAACTCTGTACAAGGAGCTCCCAGCACTTTTTCATTGTTTCCCAGGACAGAATAGTCCTTTATATCCTATAGCTTAACTCTGGAAAGTTAAAGTAAATGGAAAATGCAAAACTGAAATACAAAATTACATTATTGTTAAGTTGTGCCTTTAATTTCAGAACTGCGTGCTGTGGCAGACTGTGACTTCTCCTTTGTCCAAAAACTTAGATTTAGGAGGCTACATAGTGAGTATGTGTCCAGGGGAGCAAGGAGATAGAGGTCAGTGGCATTGATGTCACATTCACTTTGTCTCTGTAAGAGAATTAATTAAACTTCACACAGACAGAAAAGTGAAGCATCAAAATCATAAATAAAACCAGAATGAAAGGCAATTGCACATTTTTTCATGTTTTCTGCAAATTCAACTGAGTAAAAGACGGGCCATGTTCTCTCCCCTTTGAACCTAAGAACAACTCCAGTGAGTCAGAGCAGAAATTTGCCTATTCCAACGTCTCGTGTGTGGTATGGGCTAATAGTAGAGCCCTGGGTAAAGTTTAAATACTAGCCAAGCATACAGGCTTGTTTCTCGCAGTGTACCCTTCCAGATTTTGGAAGTCTGCAGTTATGGATTTCTTCAGCCAGAGATTGTATCCACATTTCCATGCTGAATCGTTTTTCATGGAGTTTTGCAGGGCTCAAAGTCAATTCCTTCACAGAGCTGTCTTTGGTCTTGAGGATGGGACACGAAAAGGCTGTAGAAATACAAACCACCAGTGCACCAAGAGCTGGTACTTATCAGCTCTGTGTTGTGGAAATGAGTTTCGCTTTGCTGTTACTCATGACTCTCACTTCAATCCTACTCATGAATCCTACAAATGCAAGAAGACATTTGGGCCTTTTTAGTATAATGTATATTGTTTAACAGGTAATGCCCGTGCACACAGCGAAACCTTTACATTTAGCATATGCTGTTTCCTCATCAGAAGCTATTAGCCTCCACCTGTTAACCACAAATATTTTTCAGGCACTAAATTAAAATGAAAAGCTGCTGAAGACTGCATAGGAAGTCTGTAATTGCTATGAAATGAGAATGAAATTCACTTTGCATCACTTCCTAAATGGCAACTTCTGGTACTTCTCCTGACCAAGGATTCAATGGAAGCAAAAATCTGCAAAGGAAACAACACTTCTCAGGAGTATCCACAGTATTGGATATGCGTGTACAAGACTTCTTACTGCTTAGTTCATTTACCCTTTCTAAAGGGAGGAGCTCTAGGTGATTTTGATGGAATAGTCAAATAATTCCATCAAGCCAAATACAAGGAGAAGCAAGATTTTATATTCCTTAATTATGCTAACTTTGCGTTTGGCAACATATTATAAATAATGCTGCATGTGCCCAGAAAAAAAAAAAAATTACATAAACCTACATACACCCCGAAGCCCCCCTGACCCCACCACACCCTCGACATGGGTCTTTTCCAGTTTATAAACTCTTCAGGTGACTCTTCAGGGACTGCTTGTACACTGTCATTATCACAGTACAGGAGCTCACTGTGCCCTTGACAAATTCCCAGAGATTTCCTTTCAAATCAGATTGCATGATCAGATCCCATTAAAAATCTTCAGCCTTTGTATTAGCATAAGTACTGTTCAGGTTTGAAATATAATTTGGTCCTTTATAGACAAGCAGAATTTTCAGAAGAAATGTAATGCTATGATCTAATGATTGAGACTCACTATTTTTGTAAAACATGAAAATTTGGCAGTATTCTCTCTTTGGTAATCCTTTCTCGGAAAAACTAAGCTTCTTAATAAATCTCAGTAGCCATGGATGGAAATCCACCAACTGCAACAGTGTTTATTGACCTTTCCAAAGTGTTAGATTTAATTAGTCTTCTATTAGTACAACTGTACATAAACTAGTCAAGTCAGCTCTTTTTCATGTTTGCACTGATGATGTTCTCAGCTTCTTTTAGCCTTTACTGGTTCTTCGCTTTTAAGGACACGCTTGCACTTCAGTCTGCAAGGTGTTGTGGAAATACCTGAGCTGACTCAGATACCATGATCAGTTTAATTGCAGTGACCTGGAGATGAGCAGAGGGTTTACCCCACTTCTCGGCAGGCCAGTCTGCAGTTTGACTATGTCCAGCATTTGAGCGAGCTCCTTTGAAGCCAGCTTAACCATCTCTGCGCTACGCTACAGGGGTAGTGCAGGTGCGTGTGTCTCGGAGGTTTAGTGCTGCTTGATCCTCTGCTAATGTACTCACTTGGTAAGCCTGCCGAGGGAGCATCTCACACCAAAGAAAATATGAGTGGAGTCTTCATTATATACCTTTCTGCTTTCTTTCATGCTTTCAGTGTCTTACCAAAAGCAGCTGAAGTCAGGGCCAGGAGGATGTCTGGTTTTCTCCAACTATATTATTAAAGCAGCGCAGCTATGGAAACAATATGACTACAACATTTAGGAGGTCTTTGTTTATCCAGTTGCAGTCTTATGGTGGACATGTATCTTTCAACATAAAGGGGAGTATAGAGTGGGAATCAGAAAAAAATATCTGATGTCACACCAAACACAGGTATTCAGACCTTTAGTTACATCAGCATATTATGAACACTTTGCTACCAAATTACTTATGGTGCCTTTTCAGGATATTTTTTCCCTTGGTAACACAGTCTGAAGTTCTAAGAATACCTTTCCATATTTAAAAATACTGGCCATAGCCTTATGCCCATGCATTCAAATATGTACAAATTAAAACTTCCCCAATGGTTTATTTAATTCTAGTTATGCAAACTTATAGTGTAGTAAGGGTTACCAAAATTTCTAAAGTACTTGGAGTAAAACGTTTCTGTTAAATTATTTTTATTATCAACACAGAACTACAATGCTTTGACAGACATTGTCTTGCTACTGAAAATCTTTAAATGTGCCTGTTAGAGAAGGTGTATGCATGTATATAAAAGTAATCATTAATGTACATGGTGCTCAGACTGGTAACGTAGAAGTCCATTTGACATCTCTTTCCCCAGAAGACCATACTCTGAAAAATGCTGCGATACAAGTTTGAAAATGTCAATCATGTAACTATGTACTTACGGTGTAGATCCCTGTGGCTCCCTAGGTGCTCTTCACACACTATGAAACACTCATTTAGATTTTCCTAGCTTCTCTCTTGGAGGCTTTGATTACTGAATTAATGCAATATGTTGCTATTTGGAATATCATTTTTCAGACAAGACGTTAGGAAAAACTCCATTAGGAGGGTATTGTGTGTCTGGAACAGAATACCCAGAGAAGTGCTGAAATCTGCTTCCTTGAAACTTTTCAAGACTTCACCAGACAAAACCATGGCTCTGCAGAAGTACTGCTTTCCTTTCCAATGGTGTTTTCTATTTTCTTATGGAAAAGACTTTGCTTTTCCCTCGATGTTTATATTATCTTGATCTTTTTTGGTATTTCATGTAACTTAAGACCAAACTTGACCAGTGTGATGATTTAGTCTGATCATCTGCATTACACAGACTGCAGAACTTTACCAGGATCTCCTGGTGAAAGGTGTCTCATAGTTGACTGAGGGTGTAAACTGTAAGGAAGCAACTCAGTCTTGCTTTAAGGATTTCAGGTGGTGGTGCATGCCCCAGAAATGTGGAGGGTTGACCTGAGAGATAACTATCCTTACAGCTGCTAATTTGCTGATGTGATTCAAATGATATTTCCAAATACTACTGTTGTGGGGATTACCATGGCCACATCTGAAAACTGCTCAGCTGCGCAGTAGATTCATCCTAGATTTCTGAAGCTAGCCTCGGGTTTGTTGAGGGTATATGTCAGCTATCATGGGTTTGTTCACCTAACACCTAGACTAAGGTGCAGGTCAAACCCAAAGCTACAACACTGGAACCTTTTAAGATGCCACAAGCCACAACAGAGTGACAGGAATCAGCTGTGCCGTGACACACACTGCAGTGCTGAGGGGGTAAGGACAAATCCACACATGGATGTGGTACCTCGGTGGGGGGTGGGAATTACTCACTGGTTTTCAGAAGATCCCAGTGTTGTGTTGCTGTACCATGATGAAATAATGAAAGCTTGATGTAATGCTTCTGATTAGTTTTTCATTGGTTAAGCGTGTTGTCATTTGATACCCTGATGGAGAGGTTTCTGGAGGGGAGGGCTTGAGCTCTGTGAAACCTCAAAGCACTTTCTTTCCATTGTGGGCAGCTCAGTTAAGCTCTTATTAAACTCAGCTTTTTCTAATTTTGTAATTCACCTCCAGACATTTGCTTTTGCTCCAAACACAATATTAGCTGTAGATGTTTGTCTGTGTTTGTGCTGTGGGTTATTTCATTGCTTCTTCTTGTCTGGATTATCCTTTTTCTACTGTCAGGTATCAATTAAATATTTGATCCTTCTTTGGCTATAGAATAGCTTGCTAATCATTAGACTCATGCTTTTGAATTCAGGACTTAATTGAGGTTTACTGGTGAAAATATATGTATTTAGATACATTGGAAATAACATATTCTTATCATAACTTTTGTTTATATATGATGGCCCATAAGCTGTGTAAGTTTTCCAGTATTGAAGATAAACTTAGCTGAAGTGAATTCATGTCAGTATTACTTCTTAATCCACCGGAATGTGTTTCCCTTTTCCTGGAAAAAACCTTTTTCAAGTCAGTTGCTCAAAATGTATCAAGTGACGAACTGCAGATAGCAAACTGAGTATTTGTTTGAGTTCATGCTTATTACAGCAGTGTTCTGGAAAGTGTTTATGCTTAGGCTTTTAATAAACTCCCTCTAGAGATCAATTACCATGATTTGTCTAGTTACTATGGATAAGAGGTTTTGGGGGGTTGTTGTTGTTGTTGTGGAAATGTTTTGTTAAACTGAAAGAGGCTTGAATGCTTTTATTCGGGCAGAATAAAAAGAGAATGGGAAGCAGAACACAGCATCTCTAAGGAAAAATAATAACTGAAATAGTCTTAGTGAAAGGACTCTGCACCATTACCAGTTCTTGTAGGACAATTTTGTCTGTGTGTTTTAGGCTTGTTCACAGGTAGCCCAGAATGTAGGTCAGCAAGAGATGTGTAGGAAGGAGGATAAGCACCGATAAGCTAATACTCTTGACAAAGTTTTCTCACTATAAGGTTTCAGTATAATCAAAACCAGTTTAGCATTTGAGGAAAAGCACCATGAAATGGAGTAATGGAATTAGCTTTTATGTTTTTCCAGGAACCTAAACCACATTTCCTGTCACAACTGTATATTATTAATACAAGGCATCTGCTAAATCGGAGCTGCCCTAAAATGTGCACAAATATCATACATCTGGTTTAAATCATTTATTTTTTGACGTTTGTGGTGAAAAACTAAAGCAAGATGCTGCCTCAACCCATCATAAAAAAATAAAAAAGAGTATGATTTGGAATACAGCAAGTTTTCAGTATGGTCTCACAGACAGATAATATAATTCTGTTAATTTAGCAGCCAGGACTGTTACTGCCTGCATTTTTATGTCTTGCTTCCCTTTCATTTTGTATTCTGTGGTCGCAGCAATTAGTTTCCAGTCACAGAGGGAAATGAGCAGCTATCTTAACTCACTCACTTTCCCAGCCCCCTGTTCTGTAGGACTGGGAGTAGAAAGCTGTTTGTTTTCTGATTTTTGGGGGGTGAGTGAGACAAAAGTCATCTTTTGTCACGTCTCTCTGCAGGCTTAAGGCAAAGAGCCCAAAGTCTGATAACAAAATGGGATCATCTCAGGAATATAATGTCCGGAATACAATTTCCCAGGGGACTAATACCCTACCCAGACATTTTTCCACATTAAAACCTGCTCTGAAAAATATCTATTACCGCATTTTGTTTTAGATTACTTCAACATATATACCAAGGATGACAGAGGCTTCTTTGGGAGCCAGACAAGCCTGGAAGTCTGGCATGGAGTCCTGGACTGTGAATCAGGACAACGAGACTCAGAAATTCCTGTGTAGTTTGCCCAGCCCTTTCCCAAAGGCCTGAGTGGAAGGGCTCTGGACAGTGTCACAGGTATCTGTGTCTGTGTGCTGCTTGTGCCACGCTAGCCTCTTCAGTCTGATGAACGGGTGGGAGAGAGTATCTAAAATCCCACCTGATTACAGTAGATGACTTACCAGAGGCCTCGAAGACTGGCATAAACTTTGCACAAAGGTAGCACTAAGCTGAAATAACATGAGAGCCCTAATGTGGAGATCAGTTCCCTTGCAGAGCTGATCAGCTGGTTTTCCAAGCCAATTCATTTTGTGCTGACACCCACCATCTCTACTTCCTCTCGTGCCAGTGATGCTTGACCACCTTAGCCTCGGTCTTTGCTTTTTGCTTTCTCCCTTCTCCTGAACAGCTCTACCTGTTCCCACAGATTGTGCCCGGAAAAAATCCCCTCAGCACTTTAAACTATTTGCTCTTAATGAAAAATGAAAACATGCTGAAACAAACAGTGGGAGGAGCCCCCCTTCCGCCTTCTTCATTATTGTAACTGTGCCTTTTTTCATCCTTGGTCGTTGTGATCGCTTGGCCATGTTGTGTCTAATTTAGGGATTCTGAGATCAAAGGACAAAAGTGTTAGCTAGTTCATGTCTGTAGTGCTGGCAGGTTTATACCAGCTGAGCATCTGAATTCATGTGTGCTGAAAACTCTTTTGTAGACTATTTGAGTGACATTTCACATACGGAGGGAGCAACTTGCCTATCCAGCCATACAGCCAGTTTGAGCCCTGAATATTTTGGCTGTAAAATAACGATGATATCCAGAACCAAAGAGTGAAAGGAGACTTTTTATAACCTGTTTCTTAGAAGCAGATCTGGGGATCTGAAAGCCAGGTTGGGTGTTTTATGGTTCACACATCTATAGGGTAAAGATTTTGCAATTAGAGTTAATTAATAATTTTGTTGCTTGATGAACCAAAACCAAATCCTCTTCACCCAGTTCAGATTGTGAAAAGAGAAAATATTGTTTGGAGTTTACTCTCCAATGGGACTAATTATTCTCTGTATTTCACCCATCACATTATAATCCTCTTCAGAGAAAAGAAAGAATAAATGTTCTCATTAAATTCTGAAACAGGCATTTTTTTTCTGACAAGTTGCTCTTCCTTTGAAGAGGCTAATATCCAATGATAGAAATTGTAAAGAATAAATAAAAAATCTTTGTAGAGAATGATTTACTTAAAATTACACTGTCAAAGAGCTTTTCATAATAATTAAAAAAATATTCACAATGTTTGTGATGAAAACACTATTGAAACTGCAATCTGCTTACTCACCTGGTGGTATTTTCATGTTCTTATTTAATGAACACGCTCTGTGTTTTGTTATTGTAAGACTGCCCGGGAGAGCTGGGCTGGTAGCATTGACTCTTTCCTCAAAGACAGAAGTCTCAATTGAGCAAATCAGTCCTATTCAGCAAACCACTTGAGCATGCTCTTAAGTTCCATTAATTCAAATGATTTTCTGACCTGGAGACTAAAGGGTCCCTAGTAGCCACACAAGGACTTTGCTTTCATTCTTTGCAGTAGGACCAGATGTTTTGGGTACAGTGTGTGCATTGGGGTGAAACGGCTCTTCTCAGCAGCTGTGTAAATGCATTTCTGGTTTCCCTGTGAGTGTGGTGTGTATTGATGTCCAACAGAGAATGAACTGCTGGGTGAAGGAGAGTTATATCTCATAGAGGGTAGAGAACAGTTTAATACCTTTAAAATCAAATTATTTTGGTACTATGCCAATTCAAAAGTGAACTCCCTTGAGAAGGTAGACATGGTCAAATGAAGCTCCTGTGGACAGTTATAAACCTGGACTTTTTATCTCAAAGAGTAATTTCATCATTCCTGGAACCCCATCAGAAAAGCGTGCCTGATGAAACACGTCTTGGTTGCAAGGTGAAGAAATAACTTTCCTTAGTTAAGGAATGTCTGTCCAAATGAAAAGAAGCAGTTCCACACTTAGCAGATCTACTTATATATATATCAAACAGTGTCATTTTGACCTGTGTGATGGTCCTACCTGAACATGTGACGAAAAACTTCCTTCTCACACCTAGGAAAAACTTGTCTTAGCTGGGAAGTAATTCATCTGGAGAAGTGTAGTCTGAAGAAGGGAATGATTATGTACTTATCCAGGCCTGTTTGCTTGCCAAAGTGTTACTGAGGGGCAAAAAATATCCCAGAGAAGATCATATCAAATTTTGGTGGTACTGTGCTTGTAGGTTTATACCAATTATATGACGGCAGCTCTAAGACTAAAAGGTGCTTGTACCCATTTGACCAAAATAGCCTGAACAACACGTCAGTGTTTTAATGATTCCCTATCCTGCTGCCACTGGCTCCTGCTATCTACTGTCCTGCAGCTGCAGAACTTCTCAGTAGCTCGTTCCACTCCCAGCCTTGGAGTTTGCCTCGTAGGTACCAGATCTGGATCCATGGACTGCTGCCATGTCCTCTGTGAGTTGTTCTGTGTTACAGCTAGTGTAATCCATCAAAACTGGAAACCCTGCTTTTCTTTTTGATCTACATACTTTTTCAGGCTGACTTAATCTAATTTTCTAATACAGCTATTATCTAGTATAAGTAAGGTGTTAGAGACTCTGGTACTTTGAGATTCTCTGATTCAGGCACTTGAATTGCTACATGGCTGATGCCTGCTGTCAGCCAAGTCCTAAAACAATGATAGAAAAGGTCTGCATTGCCCTGGGAAAGTGGTGTTATCCTGTCCTAATTTTTAAAACTACACTGCACCTATTCTGTGCACTCTTAACAAAAAATATGCTGCGGGCCATACCAAAGAAATATGTATCCCACAGCTAAGTCCACATAGTTTTATTTATTTTTTTTTTTTAACACACAAGTTCAGACATGGTTTTCAAGCATGATGAATAGAGAACAATGTCCTGTTTGTGTGGGCGTGTGCACTGTCAAGCAGGCGAGCTTTAAGTGACTGCAGATTTTTGAATGGGAATCAAAAAAGGTCATTTGGAAACGGACAACATTAGCTCCTGCGCAGTTTGCGACTAAACATCTGGGATTCACAAAGGACACTAGAAAAATGAGTTAGTAGTAAACAGGATTTTGCAGGTTTCTTCCACAGAAAGAGCAATACCAAGAATAAAAACAGTAACAGAGTAGAAAATGATCACAAATTGTGCTGTGTGCACTTAAGCTGCTTTTAACAATTATGTTCTTCTTTCTTTCTTTGTTTTTTTTTTTTTCTTCCACTCAGAGCCTTAAAAATTGACTAGTTCTAATGAAAAGGAAAAGATGCTGATGTTATACAGAAGTGGAAAACAAACCAATTTGTTGAAAATTACTGTTGAAAAGTATTCTTTGCTAATAGGTCACATTTATCCTCTTGAAACATTGTGCAAATTCCTAAATTCTTCTGAGGCTGTAGTGAATGTTTTTCATCTTTACAATAATGTTTTGAGGAATCACAGATAGCAGGCATCTCAGAAGGGGAACATAAGTACCCTCCCGAAGCAGTTTTTACCATAATATCATACTTCTCTACCTATTTTCTCCCCTCTTCAGAAAATAGAAAAAAAAAAATTACTTGCTTTCAAGCTATAATAACTTAGCAATTTCTTCATTTATGCCCTTCAAGAAGGTATATATTGTACTTACAGTTGTTTCATCTGCCTCTTTTCTGTTGATTCCCTCCGTTTCAGAAAATGGACAAAAATGAGAGTAGCTATTGATGTGAAGAATACTGATGCATTATTTTAACATATTTATTCCCTGTAAACATTCATTAGTTAAAAAGGACGCTTTTCTCAAAGCACTTCCCAGCACATTCTTAAAACACAATTATCCAAATAGACTACTCCAAGAGCAGGCATCGCCCAGGCGTTAATAACCCAGTAGCTGAAGGCTTGTTGGCTTTCTTACCAGAGCCATTCTCTCACTTTCTCTCAGATCAGGGAAGCAAATGTGCCTTGCAGCAAGCCTTGAAGGTTGATAAAGTCAGACTGTTATTGGCAATAGTTAGTCTTTAGAGGGGACGGATGAAATATCGTTCTGAGTGCAAGACAAAACCTGAAACTCCCAGTTCCGGCTCTGACTATGATTTTATCCAAGGTTTTGCATAAATCACTTGATCTCTTCACCTCAGTTTCTTTATCTGTAAAATATTGACAATATCACTTTGTTTTGCTGAGCAATTTTACAAGATGTTGGAAAATTAATGCTTGGAAAACATTTTGATGATAAAAAGTTCATTTTCAGTGTAAGATTTAATAGAAGCAGCTCATAAGAATGGTGTTTTGTACTCTGTTATAAAGTAATCAGGACAGATTAAATGCTTAAGTCATACCGCAGGACCTACAACTGTGTTTTTAGAGCAATCCACAATAGCGTTTCCTTAGATAAAGCTATAGAAAGTGGAAACCAAAAATGCTCCCCACTGTTTCCTTGTGGTAAGAGTGTTGCAACAGAAATGGAGAAGAGAGATATTGTTCAGAATACTTTACTCAAAATGTCCACAGAATGTTTCAGTTGAAAACAAACTGACAACTCAGTGGGGAGTTGTACTGGGCATACAGTTGCCTCTGAGTGTAGGTCAGCAACAGTCCTGCAGATGAAGTGTCTGCCTTTTGTGTTGCAAAGTAACCATAAATCAGGTGGCAGCAAGTCTGCAGCAGATAACGTGAGTAGCAAAAAATGGCTTTAGAAGGCGGAATTTTCTCAAAGACTACACTTTAAAACAAAAAGCAATTTCAGCAATGAGTGGGATGGAAGAAGTTTATTTTTTAGCCTTGTTGTCTACGTATGAGCTGCAACTCTGATTGATGAGGCTAGTTGAGCCAGGTGTGTCGTCTGTCCCTTCCTGTAGAAACTCCCTTCTGGAGAAAAAGCTGTGAACTGTCACAATTCCAAAGAAGGCCCAGCATCTCAAACAGAAATTGGGTAAACTGGAGGCTGCCTAACTGAACACTGCCACTTAAAACCAGTTAATGGCAGTGGTGCAGAAATGCTCTAACATTTCCCTGTCAGATCCAAAATATCTTCAGGCACCTGGAGCTCTGCTTTATTTCTTGTGCAGACTCCCCTTGTCCCCTTGTCACAGGGAGTGCTGCAAAAACTTGTAGGGTGTCTCTGAGTTCAGTGATAGCCCCTCTGCACTCCTCAAGGGCTGCCAGGAGTGTGTTTGCCCCAGCAGCCAGCGCAGGTACCGCTCCCCACACCCTCAAGACAGCCAGCACCACTTTCTATTTAAAATACAAATGATCTGGCCCCCTTTGGCGCAACCTAAAGCTCAGAGCAAATCTCAGGATGTGATAGTGGCAGATCTTGCGTTCTCTTCAGCCTTGGAGCTCCCACCTGGCTCCAAAACAGAAGCGAGCTCATGAAAAACAATGTGGTGGAGAAAGAGAGCTCGCCACTTTTCCATGGAAGGGCTATCACCTGACAACAACAACAACAAAAAATAAAACAGAATGCAGGGTACTTGGGGCCAAAAAGAGTAAAAAGTGCAAGTGTGGGGCTGTACCTGTATCTGGGATACTCACAAGGGAAAGGATTTTTCTGGTTTTCGGTCTTCCATACAATTGTTTTTGTATTTTGCAATACAATAGAATTTTTGTTATTTTATCTCCATTGATTCAGCTGTGTAAACCACTGTCTAGAGATGGTGACTCTCAGTTGTCTCCTCCAGGCAGCCTAGAGGATGATCTTGTAGGGCCTGCATCATTTGGATGGGCTGGTCCTTAGTTCATTTTCCATGTCAAGGTGGTGTTTTAAGGAGGTGAATCCTCTTCTCCTCGAGGCAGTTCAGGGTAGACGTGAGGTTTGCAACCTATTCCAAAACTCCAGTAGTCAATGAAGACATTGTGCACTGAAAGCAGCACCTTGTCCTGAGGCAGCAATTTGATGTATTTGCAAATCATGTTGCAGTTATAAGCCACAGTTGGCAGTGACCCACTTTTTTATTGTACACAATGTTACTCAGTTGATTTGTGCTAGTTGCAGAGCAAAATTTTGGCATATCAAATAGCTGTAAATATTTATGAGTTAAATGCAATTTTTGCTAATATTTTAGCGCCGTTATATGAAGAGATTATCTGCAAAGGGTGAGATGTTGCTGGCATTTTGCACAGGCACAAAGAGAGTTTGTGAATTATTTTTCCTATTGAAAGGCATAATTTCAAGAACAATCTACAAAGTGTTTCAAGTATGACAGAGCACTTCCTGTTGTTTATATACATTTATGGCCTTTTTACATAAATACAGAAGCAAAATAGAAGATGTCTGCATCCTAAAGTCAGTTTTTTTGTGACTTGGAAGCCCATCCTGGAGTACCAGGAAGAGCAGGTACCAGTATCTGCTTCCAGTACCATCCTGGAAAACCTCTCTTGAAGAAAAGGTGAAACATAACATGGAGACATATTAGGAGGAAGTCAACGCACAAAGGAAGAAAGCTTCTCAGACAAAACATACAAAAGCATTTGTTTTCTGAAATATCCTTAGAGGAAGGCTCCTCCTGACCAGTAATATAATGTTAGCTTAGTTCTGAAGGTGTCATCCACGTACTCAAGTAGAAAACCAGCTATAAGCTTTTTATTTGCAATACAATGTGGAGGCAGCTGCAGACTGATCTAAGTGTGTATATGTGTAGAGGAAAAAGGAACCTGCAGGCATAAGGCCATGAATATACTTGCATTGACTTTAGTATTCGGTGACTTTTTAATATCCATGTTGTGGTAGAGCTTAGAAGGAACAATTGGCAACTAAGGCATCATTGAACAGGCCCCACACAATTATGGAACAAAACATCCCTGAAGAGAGGGCAGCCTGAATAATAAGGAAAATATAGGCATTGCATATGAAGCTAAGATGTAGCAAAATCCGTTCACAGAAGATATCGGAATGTATCCAATCCACTTAGAAATGTTTTTAAGAAATATTTCTACCAGAAAGCTGACATAAAAGACTAAGTTGTATATCTTTGTCTGATTGCTATGAGGGAGAAGTTTCTGAGTCCTCTGCTGGTTTTTTCTGGACAGGGCTGTATTGGCTCCATTTGTGATGTTGTGAACAGTCAACTCCACTGAGTCCTCTTAGTTTCATAGACCTTAAAAAGACCAAAAAAAACCCCAAACAACATTCTGCCAAATAGAAAGAATCAGCCTGGAATGTATTCCCGCCCTGTCACAAAGATACAGCAAACAATGGGAAGTAAGGGATAAATTTGTAAAATACAGGTGGTTGTGGTAGCTGAAATGATCCTTTACTGGCTGTTCATATAGCAAAGTGGTGTGAAGAGATGGAGAGTTTAGAAAATTTGTTCAGTAGGCAGGGAGAGAGAGCGTTCTGTCTGAATATTTTTTGTCAATTATCATATAGTAATCTCACATGTTTTGTTTTGGTTTTTTTTGCTACATTTATTCCATTCACTGAACTGATTAAAAACGCTATGTTTTCAGGAATATAACTATGGATTAAATATAGACGTGCACAGATAGGAGTAATTTGTTATGCCACTGAAAAAGACCTGTATAATATGGTATGATAGAATAAGATTTGCATCTGATTTACAACTTCAGTATAACTAAATTTAAAACACCTTTTGGATCACATTTTGTCAGTTACTGGCCCTGTTGGAGGTCAGGTGGGAGTCTTTCCATCGTTTGTAATAATCTACATTATAATTGAGTAAACTGGCTGCGATCTGGCCTTTATTCTGAATTTCATTCCTCTTTTACTTAAAAATAAGTAATACCTGAAGTAGGGATTTTTTTTGAAGAATCTCTTGTCCCATGTTTGGAGTGGACCATCCATTCTGCCCAAGGATGATTGAAATACTGAAACAGTGAGGTGTTTAAATACTCCAGTAGTGGATTACCCACTTCCTCGCTAGGAATCATGGGAGATTTCAATATGATGGCTAAGGTATGTAGGATTTGACTCGCCATCCCCTTAACTTCTGTCATTTCACACTTAAAGCTATACAACGTCTAAGTAATACTGTGGGAAAAGGCCAAAAATACCTTTTGTGTTTAACAGTTGGCAACTTAGAAACTAAGACTCAAGCATGATTAACCAAGCCTCAGACATGATCAAGGTAGCACAGTTGAACCTCACCCCAGGTACGGTAACCAAACACAAGTGGACTCTACATCCATGGTGAGAGTAAGGCTGTACGACTTCACTTACAATACTGTTTTCATTGGAGGGAAGAATGGGTAATCAGTAAAGAAATTCATTAAAAGGCTCAGACAAGGAGCGGGTGAATGAGGCTTGGTTCACTGATGTGAAATACCAACCTGTGAGGGAAAGCCCTAGGGCACCACTTGTAATTCCCAGGGGGGCTTTACATTCAGAAAAGCAGTGAGAAGCCCTATGCTTTAGCCTGCCTGAGGACTCCACTGCTGGATTCATACTCATTTTGATTTCTTAATGGCATGTGAAACAAATGACAAGTTGAAAAAAAGGGTTTCCTCAAAAATGCACATTTTGGTTTACTTTCCCTGCTGCAGAATGCCTCAGTCGCCCACCTCTTTGCCTTTTATGGTCCCACCCTGCCCTGTCCCCATGGCCATGACAAGGCCCTAGAAATGAAAGTTCTGAAGCAAGCTCACCTCAGAACTTGCACAGAAAGGCAATACTAAGGGCCTCTCTAAAAGGCCTCCTGCTACTTCCGTCCTCCTTGATTCTGGAATCGTTTGCTGAAGTTTCTGATGATCACATCTATAGCTGATCGCATAAGAAAGGGAGACTCTCACCAAATGGCATTTGAACCTTACAGTCAAAACCCAATGCTTCCAACTGAGGTGCTATACCAGCTTCAGAAGACATGGAAATAAAAAAAGGTGACATGAACATCTGCTAGACACGGACTCTCTTCTAGTGGTGCTTGAACTGATCTGCAAGAGGCTGGCACTGCACCCTGCACTGTTCATCAAGGCCATGGTGGAGACTGGATGCCTTCCAGCTGGCTCCCAGCAGTGAAGATGGACATGGACCTCTTTGGCAGGTTGTTGCCTCTGCACTCTGCCACCATTGTGGTGGAGAGTAAGAGTAGTGCAAACCTTCAAGCAGGGGTGATACTCTGAATTTGTCCCATAGAAATAGCTCTACCATCACAAATCATCATTCTGCCCAAGGTGGATTGCTTTTTTGGCCTTGGAGAAACCTGCCACGCATATTCTCAGCATCATACCACTTTCTTCCCAAAAGGCAGATGCCTCGAAGAGGCTGCCAGGCCTGTGCAGCTGCTGGGTCACTGGGCAAAAGACCTTTAAAAAACTTCACCTTCTTGCTGATAAATGAGAAGTGGGGCTTTCTGCTGCCACTTTTCTAGGGTTTTTGCTCTCAGGTTCCTCTGCTGCCTGTCAGTGACTATAGCAGCAGCAGGACTTGCTTTTTAATTGTGCCATCTAAAATGGTGAGGGCCACGTCGATGCGTAGGTGTTTGTGCCAATGATGTTCAGCAGCTTAGTTTACAGCTGGTCTTGCAAAGTCATTCATTGAGTTTCTTGTCACGTTTTACTATATAAAATTCTTTGAATAAGGGTGTGTAAAAAACCCCCCAAAATCATCTAATGTAGAAGTCCAGGCAGTGAGATCTTCCAGCTGGGACCATTGTCAGAGTTTGTCAGTGTTCCTGCTCCATGGGCTTGGCAGTGACCTTTGTGGAAGGGTAGCTGCTCACCCGGTCAGTGGATGCTTGGGCTCCTAGATGTCACCACATAACTAATGACGAAGATGTCCTTTTCAGTACAATCTGATGTAAAAGCTGTAACTTGTTATACCTTTTCCCTTTTGGAAGCTGCAGTACCACTCCTGCGTGCATACTGTTTGTGTTATGCAGCCATCTAGAGGGCCTGCTGCCTATACCAACTTCACACTTGACCAGAAACCACGAAACTGCAGGAAAATACAAGCTCTGCTGACCCTTAGCGGCCATAAGTCGGCTGCAGTGCTGTGGGAATGTTTTTACAAATGCAGGAGTGCTGTTCTGGTGCTTTTATGCAGGTGATGTAATATTTTTTGTGGGGGGAGAAGGTACTGACTAACCTGCTGAGGGCAAAAACTGGGGAAGCCCTGTCAGCAGAGAAGAGGATCTGGGCATCATAGAGGAGAATGTACCTGACCTTGAGACTTTACAACAGTTCCACAGAGCAAATACAAGATCTTACACCTAGAGGCTATCAAAATTGACACTGTAAACTGAAGTTAAGTAATTTCCTGGCGAAGAGAGATGAGAAGAAAAATTGAAGGCAAAAAGAAAAATTATTAGAGACCCCCATGTGGCTCTGATGGAAAGATGTGACTCTTGGAGACACCAGGAGATGCATGTCTGGTCAGGTAGGGAAGACTTAACCCCTTGTACCAGTGAGACTTCACCTGGAGTATCAGACACATGCCTGGCATTCAAAGATCAGGAAACAGGAATTTGAATATGCAAAGAATGCCTCAAGGTGGTCAGGGGAACTGAAACCCCATTTAAAAGAGGAACTTAAAGTCTATGGGCAGTCTATTATGGGCATCCTTTTTGTCTAAATACAATTCTTCACTTTTACTTAATCGTTAATTTACACAACATCTCTTGGAACAACTTTTCAGAGGCCGATACGTTTAAGAAAATGTCTATGTTTTCACTCTTCCTTGCAGCACCTGACTGTCTCCCAGTGCCATCCCTGTGGCATCCTCTCCCAGCTCCTGTAAAATCGTGAAGCCGGCACCCTTTTCCAAGGTCACCTTTATGCAAGTGATACTCTTACAATCCCTCAGCTGTGAGGGTGCCTGCATCCACGGTCAGGTCCTGATAAACGCTACGGAAACAGAGACCAGAACAGTAACTTCTTACCCAAATGGTTCATGTGTTTGATATAAGCCAGCTGATAGGTTCTCAGCAGACCTGTATTACACATTTCATGCCCAAAGACAACAATGTTTCATACAATCATAGAAAAGTTTGGGTTGGAAGGGACCTTTAAAGGTCATTTAGTCCAACCCCCGTGCAACGAGCAGGGACTTCTTCAACTAGATTGGGTTGCTCAGAGCCCCATCCAACCTGGCCTTGAATGTTTCCAGGGATGGAGAATCTACCATCTCTCTGGACAACTTGTTCCAGTGTTTCACGATTCTCATTGTGCAAAGTGTCTTCCTTCCATCTAGTCTAAATCTACCCTCTTTTAGTTTAAAGCCATTACCCCTTATCCTATCATAACAGGCCCTGCTACAACATTTGTCCCCATCTTTTCT
>KZ505752.1:575474-594132 GCA_002844005.1 Limosa lapponica baueri | reverse complement strand
TCAGGTATTTTGAGGTGATTTGTTTTGAGTCTGTCCTCTCCTTCTAGACAGCTGTGTTCTTGAAAGCACTCAACTTCATGCCTCTGATGGGACTTACCCAGCAGCTGGAACTGACAGACAAAAAAAAGGAAGGACAGACTTATGCATATTTCCCTTTCCTCTGGAGATTAGCAGTGTCACTTCTGGTATATTTCCAGCCTTTGATATTTTCAAAGCAAAAGTTGTCCAGTGTGTTTTAGTGTATCAGGTAAAACAAAAATGTCTTCTAATGATCTGGCATTTCACTGTATGTTAATCACGCAACATTTCTATCTAAAAATCAAAAGGTGCCTTTTCCCCACCCTATATTTTTAGACAAGATCTCTTAAATATGAAAAATGATTATTTTAAAGGATAGTGAATTAAATAGAATTGCACCTGCAGTGTTGAAATGGCCTCGTGCTCCAGATCTCACTGTATGTCCTTCCCACCTACAACCTCTATGGTACTTTTAAGCATGCTCCCATATGAAATACACAGCTGCTGTGCAGAGTAACAGCTGGACTCAGGGTGGTCTTTTGAACAGGAGAGCACTGCTTAGAAAGGTGTTATACACAACCTATAAACATTACATCTGCTTGCCAGTGTCAGAATACTTAAGCTGTTTGACCAAAAGTTGGGCATTTAATTGCAGAATTAGTGCACATTTTTCAGTAGTGGAATAACTTGTTTCTGAGTTGAAAAGTGACACTCTTCCTGACTGACTTGTTGTATTTTTCCATTAACTGTTGTGATGCTTAAAGCCGGGCATTGATCTGTGACGCATTGTTTTTAGCTGGCGTGTCACCTGAATATATGAAAGATGCTTTAGTTCTGGACTGGTTAGTCATTCTTTCACTGATAGAGACAAAAGATTTAACTGCTTTTGACGTCAGCCAAATTAGCGCATGCTACAGTTCTTATCTGCTGTACAGCTCAATTTGCTGGTTACATTAAAGCTTTAAAAGACTCCTTAAATCTCTTCAGTAGAGAGGGAAAAAAAAAAAATCTATTATTTGTCTCTTTGGAGTGTAAAAAGAGGCAATAATAAAGCACCCTAATCCTTCTTGGGTCTAAACTGCATAATTACTGAAAATTTATTTGTGTGGTGACTGCTTTGCTACTGTAATCTGAAATTGCCGGGCTTTTATAACAAACAAGCTAAGCCCACCTACTGCTGATCACCCATGAAGCCCATTCTTCACAGTATTTGACATGAGGTCTGCACAGATACAAACTGTCGCTGCTGCTCACATTTGGCAAACAGTACTCTGCCTGCTCATAACCGCTGTAGAAAATGAGTAATGGCTATTAATAAACTTCTCTGTTCTGTTTGCAGTAAGGATAGGGATCTCATAGCGATTGGACAGTCACGCTGCATTGCAAGAGTCTTACTCGAGGAAAACCAAAGGAGAATTTACCCCATGGCAGTTTGCCACTAATGGGCATTAGGTTTCATCCACTCACCACGGGCTTTTGAAGAATCAGGGAAGGTACAAAATTAAAGTAATATTTCTTCGGAAGAGTTCTAGCAGAGATTAACAGAATATAAATGAGATTTGCTCTTTTAAAGAAAGCGTTCTGCTAAACCATATCACCAAGATCCAGTGTGAGGGAGATATGAGAAACAGAACTAATTTCTTGTCTTAAAGCCTCCTAAGCAGGCAGACCTGTATGTAATCTTACATCAATGCTGGCAATGACTGATGTCTCCTTAAAGTTCTGCTTGTCTCCCTTTCCAGGAGATTGCAGAGGTGGAGGGAAATCACTGCCTAGAATCATTAAAACTTTCCTCAGGCTTTCTCATATAATACAAGTTGTGTGTTGAAATAGAAATGAAACAACAAAACATATTAGATCATGGATCCAATTTGTTAGGCTGGAGGCCACTACCACTTTGTGAAGTCTTTTTATGTGGTCCTCAAAAGCACTTTCTCCTTGCAGCCATCTTACTGTAGATTATTTTTGCTATGCAGGTCTCCAGCCTGAGCTCCCAGCTAATAACTGATAATTCACAGAAGCAGCTTTGGGACTCTTAGTGATGTTTTCTACTCAGAGGTGAAGGTGTCCCTAACAAAATGTATACCAAAATTGGACTCTATCCTGCATTATACAGGCTGTCAAGAGTCAGTCCAGGTATTTCTGCCTCCGTTGAAATCAGTGAGGATTTTGCTGCTGATTTTGGCTGGGTCAGGATCTGATTGTGGATTCCTGCCATTCTTATAGGACCAGAAAGCCCTAACTTTTCGTGATGCTATGCAGGAAATATTTTGCAAGTAAATGCTTAGGGTTTGCTCTCTTCAACCTTAAAGTAATCACATACTTACAAAGTACTCTTTTGTGGAGTAAGGTGAATGTTTGTGTGCTGGCCGTACTGGTGCTGAAGAGCTGTACAGCACTGAGCAGGAGCTCTGGCCGGAGGCGTCCGGCACAGGCTGAATGCAGTGGCAGCTTTGGTTATTCTAATAATGGAGGAGACCAAAAGGCAGCTTGGTACTGCAGAGTCATGCCAGGAAGAGACAGAAGTGCAAAGTGTTTTATCTAAGCGTGAAGTGTTAAAATTCTGGTATGTCCTTAAGCAAGTGTCAGAGAATATGATAAAGATATCTTCATGTATATACAAGTCTTGCTTATTATTACTGTAACAAGAAATTGCTTGTCAAAGACATGATATGAAAGCATTTGACAGTCTTCATATTTTTTCTTTCGAATAACATTGGTTTTCCTTTTTACTCTTAGTTGCCTTTTTAAACTGAGACAAAGAAAGCTGCTACTACTAGTTTGCTGCATTGCAGATGGTTAAAACTTAAAATCAAAGCTTGCAAAAAAAAAGGCAGTCCATAGAAGCTTGAGATCTAGGCTTAAGCAGATTCTTAAGATCTTGATGTTTAAAAGAATGTTGAATTCAATTAAACAGGAATTTTCTAATTCAGTTGACCCAGGGATTGTTTCACTGTATGTTGCACAGTAAGATCTGTTTTGTTTTCAAATAGGAAATGATAGGATTTGTTATTGTTTATCCTGAAGGAATGCCAAAAGAGCTGCATATATCTATTTTTTCCTGATTCCAATACCATGTCAGTGGGCAGACTGTAAAATCCTTATGTGGGTGGAATTCATCAACTCTTGCACTAATTGAAAGGCTGGGTGAAAATGAGAGCTCCGAGAACATACTTGTATGTGGCAAAAGAGTCTCCAGAAAATGTTACAATGTGACTTTCAAGGCTCTGTGTCTGAAAGCATATTCCATAGTTTGGGTAACGGATAAACCCAAACAGGTTGTATTGGATTGCATCTCATTTTTCTGGGTTATCTGTGTCATCATCCATCTTCCCACCTTCATTTGAAAAACTAACAGCACTAAACAGTCTGGGCTTTTTAGCTGAATATTTTGAATTTGCATGCTATATTTATCTCTACTGTAAGATATCTTGTGACAATTTAATTGTTGTTTTTCTATTTTAAGTTATGTATCTGCTTTCTAAATAGTGTATCCTTGAATGGTGGCAGCTATATTATTTAGGAAGAGATGTGCTGGTTGTCACTGAAGAGATAAGCTTTGCTGTGAAGGTGTAGGTTTCAAGTAAACTTGCAGAAAACAGTATGTTTGAGTCTGTGCAAGCTATAGACAGATAAAAATGTCTTTTAAAAATATGGATTGGCTTTTTCAGATCTTTATTTAATAGTGAAGATGATGATGAATCAATTGGTAGCAGTCACTACTTGAAAGGCATACTTGGTAGGCATACGCCCTTGAGGAGATTTGCTCTAGCAAAGTTTTATAGTTCATTGAGACATTAAATAATAGAACTTAAAGTCTATATGCAGGGTTTGTATCTGCTTGCCTAGTACTAATCTTATTCCTCAGACAAGACTCTAAAACATGTTTCAGACTTATATTGCACACTTGTAATTATTTGTAATTTAGAAGCTTTCATCTTTGAGGGATTGCCAGCTGGGGAGGTTGCCACAGGCAGTGCTGGAGGAAAGATGAGCAGAAGTAGGAGGATCAGGAAAAGTAGTTTAGGACTACTAAATGGTGGGTTTCTCTCTTTACACAGTCTTCTGGGCATCCCTGCTGTAAGATACTGCTTGTGAAAGAAGTACAGTGAAGCAATTTAAGAGCATTGTGTTGGTGAAAGCAGCTGTCATTCAATGACCTCTCAGTCTCCAGTGCAAAATGTTCTGGTGTGGAGAGATTCTTAGTCAGCAGTTCACCAGCAAAATGCCAGATTTATTTGCAAAGAGTGCTAATGGAAGTGCTGGTCTTGCAAACACTGTTCTATGGTTAAGTAGGATGGGCTTCTCTGAGGATAAGTGATTGAGTTAGACTTTCTAATGCCAAGTTTGGCCACATTTGTAAAAGGAAGGGCTGAGAACCGTTGTTGAAACACTGCAGCAACTACAGTGCTGCTTTTAAGAGATGGTGAATACCCACAGGGTACAGAGTACTGAAGCTGTAATAAACAACTCACTTGTTGGATTTCAACAGCAATGTCAGTGACAACTAGTCTCGCTGATTTGAAGAGCTCTAATTACAGTTATTGTATTGTTTGCTAAAGGGAAATGTGGGATGTGCTACTGAACTCCTTTCCAGTGTGTAGAAATTATACTATTCCTTTCTGTGTTCAAAAGTATTTGTGTCCCAGGCAATGTGCCTGGGATATTTCTGTCTACAATACAATACAGTCCCTGGGCACACAGTCTCACGTGTACCTGTCTCCATCTAGCTTGCTGACTTTTAACTCATCACAAATGGCAGACTGTCCACCTAGATCCATCCCCCTGAAGGCAGAGGCCAAAGTTAGAATTGTGCCACTATCCCTCTGCATGCTGCTGGTGTGAATTGTTGTCCTATTGTGTTTTAGCTGCTGCAAAAAGGGTTTATTAGTCCTTGACAGAACTGACACAGATGAAGAAATGTTCTCAATTCTTAAATAAAAATATTGATATATAGGTGATTCTAGTACTGGTTCTCCAGAATTATGAAGTGTTGCTATTCTGAGTGATGGATTTTTTTTGTCTGTTCAAAAAATGTGCAAAATATACCTCATATTAGCCATATGAGCTCTCCTTACGTCCTTTCCCTATTAAAAATTCATTTATTTTCCATGTATATGGCTGACGTATGCAGTTATTTTGAGTTCACTAAGAGTGTTGGATATATGCCAGTCTTGATATCTAACCTGTTACTTTCTTAGTATGGAAGAGATTGTGCTTTGTATGTGAGTTTTCTCCACATAGTACTTTATCCTGTAACAAAGAAAAATCCTTTGAAGTCTTACTCTCTCTACGCCTTTAGACTGATCAGAACCCTGATGGTGCATATAAGAGACCTGTACAGGTGCTGCACATGTTGTGAAAATAATTATTTCTTGCTCTTTAGGGAATGTGGATTTGGTTCTTGTCCCTCATCTAGTGATTTCAGGGCACTAACTCTCAACATTTATTTTATTATTATTTGTGTCTTGATGAAAACCAGGGGATAATTAGCCCTCACTTCTTTCTCTGAAGTCTCCTGTCTTTATGCATAAGGGTTTTCAGAGTGGTAACATCCCATGTGCTTGCAATGGGAACCTTTGCTGAAGTGCACAGATAGCCAACTGTTTCCCAGATTATCTGACAAGAGGTGTGATTTTTGTGCTTTGTTTCCAGGAATAGCATGCAGCCCAACAATCCTGGGGAGGAACTAATGGAAAACAAAGCTGTGCTGGTTTCTTTTCTGTACTTAGTTTAAAAAAATATATATATATACAAAATCAGGGTTTGACAACTCAAATTATTGCAATTTAGCTTCATAAAAAATTTTTCTAGTAATGAGCTTAGCTTTAAATTGATTCATATGTTGCTGACATGTACTTGGCACTTATGTTTTTTTAATGCTGTAAATCATTGGGAATGAGGTCTTATAATCAAGCCCTGTTGTGAGATGGGGTCCTTTGGCCAACACAATGGAATCATGGTCCCTAACACAGCTAATGAGTAGCAGTTTTCATCTAGGTTGGTGCCGGGTCAGGTCCTTAAATGACATAAGCTGGCGTAACTTCATTGAATTCAAAAGTTATATTCTAAAGGCTCATACAACTCCTGTGTTAGGGAACCACAGTTTAGACCTCAGTTAAAGGAAGGTGCAGGCTTGCAAAGCAGGACCATTAAAAGTCCATCAGATAACACATGCATGTAGTGCTGACCAGGGTGGGTATTTGGATGGTGATGCTCAGTAAAGAAAGGTTTGTCACTGCATGTCAATCTGTAGCTCCACTGGGAGCCACCCTGTCTGCTGGCCTGTGCTGGGCTCAGAGCATGCAGTCAGGAAAACGTGAAACAGCTCCTAGGAGAAGGTCCTGACCAGTTTTTGATCCTGATTTTATATTAGTATGCACCAGCCTGCAGTAGGCAGATACAGTTGGAAAACAGTGCTCTACAGCGCTGTTACGTAGCAAGTGGCAGGCACAGGACTTCAAAATAAGTACAGACTATAAGGAAATTGAACACATGGAAATCTCGGAGCAAGTCCAAAGTATCCATGACACAAGGAGGAAACAGGTGACGGGCTCCTCTGGAACCCTAATTGCAGCACGAACAAAAAACTTATCACAGTTTTTGCACATTTTGCTTTCACATATGTACACATGACTCTTGCATCCTGGGGACAAAAAGAGGGGGCTTATAATTTTTTTTTTTTTCTGAGAACCATCAGGATTATAATTGCAGTGCATGTGCTATTGCTGCTGACTGTGGTTCATACCAGCATGTTTCTGCCTTTTCATATCTCTTCTGTATAAGAGGACTTTTTTTTTTTCCTCTTTCCCCTCTAAGCTTTGTACTCAATGCAAATTTGGAGGCAGCTTGTTGCATTATGCATTTCACTTTCAAAGCAGAAACTGCCTGTCTGAAATAATTTTAAAAATGTACCTTGGGGAGAGAGATGTATGCTGGCAGGCAGAGATTTCAAAGACTGTATTTTGGAAAGGGGCCTTGTTGGTTTAGTATATGTATATTGTTGGTCACTGGTTTCTAGTTAACATACTGGGAAAAGATTAATTTGATTAGAAAGGATTCTATGTATAATCTTTCATCAGAAACTAGAATTTCAGTGTTTAATGAAAGCATTAAAGTTGCGTAGAGAACAGATTCAAAACTGCCCTTTAGAGGAACAGAACTAGAGACACTTTTATAAAGAAAATAGCTATCAAATTGTCTGCAATGAGTAACACTGTTATGAAATGGAGATTAAATACCTCCCCTTTATTGTTCCACCAGCTAGTCAAGATTTTTCCCTGTTTGAAGACTATTACTATTAAACTAGATTTTACCCATTATTTCTCAAAAAAATTAAAGTAATATGTTGCTTCTGACATCTGAGCAGTATAGAAAATTTAACTGGCAAATCAATTTTTACTCGTATTGCAGTGGATATCCTTTCCCTTGTTTTAATCTAAAATAACCTTTCTTTCAGAAAATGGTGCTCGTTACAGGGTTTAAAAAAGCATTTGTGAAACTTATGTAACCGAGGCACCCTAAATTGCAAGGGCTACCAGATAAATTCTCTATTTTGCAGAACAGCTCAGGATTGAATAAGCTGTATGAAGTTGATTATAAATTATGTTGCAATAACAAATAAACATGGGTGTACTTTATAGGCAGTAGATAATCATGTCCATGTGCATATGGCAGATGTAATTCTGAATTAATCATGGGGGGCACTCTGTCATGCCTGAGAGGTAGATTCCTGTGGTATTGAAGGGATCACTATGAAATTTTTAATACAAGTCCAGTGTGATTACTTCTTCTCTTTTTTCATGTAATGTAGTTGCTTATTCCACCCCAAGTTGCAGTCTGAACACTGCTATACAGACCCTTTTTATCCCTTGTTCCCTTTTTCCATCTGAGAATGGAGGGATTAGTTACATCCATCAGATCTGTTTTCATTGCTACTGCACTGTATTTTCACTTCACTTGTAGACTTGAATGCAGTGCGTCTTTAAAAGTGAACAAGTAGAATAGTTGAAAGTGTCTGTGGTAGTGTTTTGTCAAAACCAGCCTCCCAGAATCAGTATTTCAGTATTTTTGCCATGCACAATGTCTCTAATAGTTATCCTAGGTGCGTAAAAATGTAGGTACCCAATATCCATAGCCTTAATTAATGCAACTATTTCTCCCATTTAGAGTTTGAAACTGTTTGGCCTTGTTGTTCTTGCTTTTGGAACTAATCAACAATACTGTCCTGAGGTGTCTTTAAGACCGCAGTGCATACTCTGATGCTTCTGTATATTCTCATAATTCTGTGGACATAGTGTAGTTACATCTTTAAATGACCGCTTACACTGCTGAGAATTCAGGATCTTGGGCAGTCAGTTGAAATGTATCAGTACAGCATCAAATTGAGGAATAATGGGGCCTGTCTGTCTGTGCCGAGTTATACCTAGTGAGGCTCTGATCTTCTTTCCTCCTTTTCATTTAGTCTAATAAATTGGTTCTATGCATGTTCATTTTTTCAATACTTATTGAAGATTTTGTGGAAATATTTTAATAGGTATAGCCTATATGAAATAAAGTTACAAATCTTTTTTGCTAACAATTGCATTATGTTTTCGAAAGAGTGAAAAATGAGAGGGAAAAAATGGCATGTAGGTTCACAGCAAAGTGTCTCATTCTCCCTCCCTGTCTCAACTCACTCTGCCGCAGCTTTGTCCACCCCAACCTCCTTTGGCTCTGATCATCTCAAGTTAGCAGGACCATTCAGTTTCTGTGCCTGTTGTACCCTAAGTCCTTTGGCTTTTGGTTCAGTGCCAAAAGTGGTGATGTTTTTATGTTCTACGTCACTGTCCACAAGAAGCTCAGATGTGTCCCAGCAGAGACTAGAGCAGGTTTGGTCATTGCTGTCAGGGGGTAGCCAGGAGAACCTGAGAAGATAAGCTGGGTGATGATGGCTGTGATGGCTGTTTAGCATACAGTGGTTTCCTGGAACTGTACAAGTTTCCTCTTCTCCCCATCCCTGCACAAACATACTGAGCTGCTTGGTCCTAAGAAGAAAAGTGGTGTGGTTTTTTTTTTTTAGAGCTATAATATGGACTGTGGCCAGCTCTGATATAGAACGTTGCCTGCATGACACAGAATATTTTAGTGAAGGGGGAGGGCCAAATTACAGTATGCATCCAGACAGGAGGAACGCAAAAAGATAACTGGATACACTTCATGCAGAATAATTACACAATAATATAACAATCATGTAAAATGGGGAAAGATTTTAGGAAAAAAATGTGAAAATTCAAGTTTAATTATGACCACGTGCATGTTTTTGGAAGAATATTTTTTTTTTTTCTGTTGCGAAGCAGCTCTTGAGTGAGAAATTCTCTCCCCTCCTCTCCACCCTGCTGAACCAGTGTGGACTTTCCCTTCCTGGTAACTCCTAGAATTTCTGCAGCTTATTATCTATCTGCTGTTACCAGGATGCCATTAACTATCTGATGACTTCTCTTGCTGTTTCAGGTAGAAGGCACCACACTGCAAGCGATACTGTTAAAATTAAACCATGTTGTACTCAAATGAACAATTAGGTTTTTGGAACAGGATGCTCAAGAGCTTAGTACATGCCAAAATGTTTTCTGTGTACAGAATGTAAGCCTGTTTCAGGGCAAGTCCAGCACTAGAAAGAGCACGTTTGCATTTTCCAATTGTGCTGTTGTGCATGCTGTTAATCTGGGATTATATTGATTGATAGTCCTGTAAAACCAGCACATATGTCAGATATTAGATAAATATCTCAAATCAGCAGATACCTTCCTGTAGTGTCAAGGACTTGCTGGTATGTTGTTCATGAGCTTGATTCTCCTGAGCTGGCTGAGGTAGGGAGGAAACAGAAAAGGGAAAGAAACAGTGTCAGTAACTGCCAATGTATGTTGTTAGTGCTAAAGTTTTCAGGCATGGTTCTTGTATTCTAGTCTGATCTAACTTGTACTTATTATTAAAAGTCCTCAAAGTTATTTTCCTCACCAGATTTGTGGAACACACTTGCAAGGCCCACTCTTGGTATATTCTGCATATCTGAAGGAGACATAAGGAGATTCTTTGATTAATCTGTATCCTGGAGAGAATGCACAGCAATCTCTTGCGTTTTAGTACAGTCCAGAGCAGAAGAGGGGAAAGAAAGGATTCCGCAGTAGTATTTTATAGAGGATGTATCTGCATATATGGCAGGAAACATGTAGACTCTCTGGTCATCAGGATGCTTAAAAAATTATTTCCAGTAATAGAATATACACAATTTATGCTTTATGTGGGTTATACTACTCTGAATGTTACTGCTTTATTGAAGAGATACTCAAACAAGGAATTTGTGAGCCTTGTAATATGAATCTAAATCTTTCTGTATGATGATTATCTTAAATTTCACGTGTCATTACAGAAAGGAGATTGCATATTACACTTTTACTTCTGTTTTTATCAATTCAGTAATCGTATATTTATCTTTGGTATTACTGATTGTTTTGAAATACAATGTTGGCACAATACCCAAGTAAGCAGTGAGTTTTTTATAATTAAACTATGGTAAATCTTTTTTTTCTTACAGAAGCTTTGACGTTGGGCTGCATCGCTTTCTGGTCAGGTAAGCTAATGTTTGTTTTGAATTGCAATTCTATATTAAAAAGCATTTCTTATTTGAGTTCAGATGGCCATCTGAACTCGATGCTACTTGATATTTTCTGTGGCAAGATTCTCTTTAGTCTTCCATTTATATATTAGTTTGAGAAACTTTAACTATTTGGCTTGGATATCTACCCAATGTCAGTCTCTAAAGGACATCTTCAAGTGTCATTCAGGAAAACCTTGACTCAGGAAATTTCAGTGGCAATGTTCCACTCATTCCTGAGGAAATCTTAATTTTCTTGCACTGAAGAAAAACCGTAAAAAGTTTTTTCCATTGGAAACTCAAGTACCTTTGCACCTTCTAATAGGAACTTGAATTTTGTAGAAAATTTGATTGTGGAGGGGATTTTTTTGTTTTTCTTAATAGAAAACTTGATTGATTCAATGCTTGGGAGGGACTATGTTCAAAGATGAATAAGGAAAGTGGAATGATTGTTGTGTGCTTTGTTTGCTGACATTTAGAGGAGTGCAGTGATTAAAGCAAGATGGTTCAACAAGAAAAGGGAGGTTAATGCATTTGAATGTTACACCGAGGAACTTTTTTTTGCTGTTCTTTTGTGTGAGCAAAGTCGCAGGTGTTCACTAAGAACGTGTTTGCGTTCGTTTTTGATAACCTACCTATCACTATCTACTGATCTTTATAAAAAAGTGTGATGTGTACCATGAAAGATGAAGTTTGCCATGGTCATCAGGCCCTTAGAAAATACGTTCTATCAGTTATTTCATCCCGCTGAAATGTTGCAATATCCACCTGTGAAGAACTTTACCTTGGAAGAGTGAACCCAGTATGTGAGCCAGGGCATGCTCTTTGGGTCCTACTATAAGGATCAGGTGATCTTAGTCTTCCTTTGATTTGGCCTTGCTACTGAACTCATATTTTAGGCTACTTTGTCATATTTCCTGGGCAAAGACTCTATTAAGCCTTCACATCACAAGTCCTTAATGCAAAGGTTTTCAGCACTGTTTCACAGGCTCGCAGAACTCTAACAGACTGGTCACTCCTGATCTGCTTTTCAGTCCTCTGGTTGCTCACTTGAAGCATGTATTTTTTAATGTTTTCAGAACCCTACTAATAGCTGTTGATTGTAGCTAGTACAAGAAGCCTGCAGCTCCAGACAGGATGACAAATGCCTATCTCAGATCCCCCTTTTGGATTAATCTTCTGATGTAGGTTACCAGTACCATGGCAAAATCCAGGAAAAAAATAGTAATTCTCTGCCCCGGTTCTGGGTGCCAGTAATACAAAGCGTGTATCTTAAAGGGAAGAATACAAGGTAGTATCATATTGAACACCATGCTTTTGTGGTTTAAACTAAATTCAAAAAACATGAAAGAGGTGGGATCACACAAAGCCTCTGTCACAGGGAAAGTCAGGTTTGTTTTAAGGTTGCACAGGAAAATGCCCATCCTGACATCTCATAATCTTTGAACAGTAGGCTTCGTAACATTAGGGTTATCTTATGTATTACTTTGCGTGTAACATGACAGCTTTTAACAGACAGCTCTCTTCACTGAAGCCATAGTGTCAATATTGCTGAAGATATGTGAATTTCAGTCTGTAGATATAGTTTTTAGACTACTGAAAGTATTTAAGTTCTGGTATCAGTTCTACAAAATTAGTTGCATCTATATTTTGCCCAGCAGATTGATTTTTAAATTTTTTTTTAATAATCATATAAGAAATTGAAGTCACCATGTTAAGAAATGGTTTAAAAATATGCTGCTATTGTAAAGGGAATACAGTGCACAATAAGGTCTTCTGGGGATGTGGACAACTACTTAATCAAGAAGAGAATTGTGATAAGCATTGGTGTACTAAGTTTGAGCCCCTGGTAAAGCTTCTGCCACAAAATTTGCTTTCAGTTGCTTCATATGAAGACTGTAGTAAGATATTACTCTCTTATACTGCATTGTTTTACATCCTGTGGAGATGCTGTATTGGAATTGTATGCTCATGCAGTCACTGGACCGCAAATAGCCATTGAATTTGAATGAGTTGAGTGTCACTTTTGACTAATGTGCCATTTTTTTCAAAGCCCACTGTGGGTTCTCTGCAGTGTGGTATTCTAACCTTAGACAGCCTTAATATTTCATTCTCAGTCTGTCACCTACCCCTGTTAACAACTTGGAGCCATCAGATACCTTTTCTGTAACTGTGCTACTAAGGAGGAAATATTGTTCCCTACTGTTGCAGCAATATGAGTTTTGCTTGGATTTTCTTAACTAAAAAAAACATTTCCCTTTGTTTAGTAGATGAATTTTGGACTAGGAAACGGAGGACTTGGTGTTACATCTCTGTTGTTGGTCTGCCATGTGACCTTTAGAAAGTTATTGCCTTTGGTTTTGTCTATTTAGACAGTCTCTGCTCCTGAGAACTTGCAGTTCTTCTCTTCTGTGTTCACATAGTATCTGTCATAAATGGTTCTCTTCACAGTTTGGGTTTTTATGTGTGAAATACAAACAGTGGGGAAAAAAACACCCAACACAAGCCCCAACAAAACCCAAACAAACCAGAGTTGTAGGAAGTGTTGAAAATCTATGAATTAAGATTTTAAATGTTCAAGAGATAATACATTGTTTTAAATAGAAAAATGCCACCCTAAAGTGGAACAGGGAAAGAAGCATGACACTTTGAAATGTAAAAGTGAGGCCAACAGCAGTAAACCCAGTCTCTGCTAAAAGGTCAATCTATGCCTAATTACTTACTAAAATACTGATTGAAGGCACTAGGACAGTACGTAGCCTGGCATACACAGTGGCTTGCCCAAGTGAAGCATGACATGAAGTATGACAATTACAGCTACACAGCTTCCTCTGTGTTCTTAGGAAAAAAAAAAAAATTCTGTCCACCCAGCTAGTTGTGGCTTGAACTATGCTTCTGATGGTTAAAATAGCTCAAAGTTTTAAAAATCCCCTCTTTTTAAATTTATTTGTTATTGAAAAGCGTATATGGTACTGAAATGGCTAATTATGTGGTGTTTACTGCCTTGGGCTGAACTGGATTGTAGGACTAGATTTCTAATCACTTGCATGCTGAAATATGGTGGCATCATGGAATTACTATATGTGAAATTAAAGTGTAATTAAGCGTGTCGGGGTCTGGGCCTTGAACATTTGTTAGCTACACCGTTGTGTTTAAGTGGGGATCCTGGAAATTCGTGGGGGAAAGATCAGTAATTTCATGATGAATACAGAGTTTTGATACTACCCATTAAAAACATACTACTGCACTTGAAAGGCCATTTGCCCACTGTTTTCACACAATGATATAAAAGAAAATATTTGTTACTTCTTTTAGGATCAGCAAAATTATTAATCAATGTTGTTTAAATCACACAAGTACTATATAAACACAGTAATTTTTTTTTCCCACTACAGGAAAAATATCCTGTGTTTCCTAAACCTAGGCATTCTCAGAATGAAGCAATAAATGTATTTTCAGAGTTCAAAATGTGCAAAAATAGCCTTTGGGGTAGCGGTTCAGAGGGGAAAGAGCAAGAGAGGCTACTTGGTACTGTTTGCTCACTGAAGCTATTTTGTCCAGGCATTTTATCCAGTGCTGAGAACAGGGCATTGGATGAAATAGAATTGTGAACATATGAGAATATTTACTGTCTTAATGCCAAACAATGCTTCCTTTAGGGCAGCGTGGATGAGGGCAATAGAGAAGAGTGATGGTTCCTGGAGGCATGATCCTTTTGAAAAATCTCCATGCTTTCAGCACTGCTGTGCCTTTGAAAAAGTATGAATCATACTCATTCCAGTACAGATCTGGCTTTGAAAAGAGCTGCAGGACCAGACACCCCCAGTGTCTCCCAAAGGTGTCCATCTGTTAGCAGCGCTGACAGCTCACCCCATGGTTTGCAATGACTTTAGCTTGTTCAGAGTTGCAGGTTATTTAGGTTTAGCTTATTACCTGGTGCAAAGCATCTTCAAATACAAAACTTGAAAACCATCCCCTTTTCTGATTTTCTCAGGTGAATCAGGGCATAGTTTAGCTCTGGGATCAGAATTTAGTATGTGTTGCCACCTGTATTGATTTTTAGTTAGAAACACGGCACCTCCATGTAAGAGTAGAATGGTCCCATGGCAAAAGAGGGATTATAGTTCTAAATAAGATACACTCCTGAAAGAAGATCTGTAAAAGTCTGTTCATCAGCTGGCTCAACTCCTGTTTTTGTTCTCTGTGGTATCCCATAGGACCCCACATATTTCCATGCTACCCGAAAGAAAAACAGAATAATGATGTTAACAAACTATCTTGTAATTGATTTAAGTAAACTTTTTTAAAAAGTCCATTTTTTTCCTTATTAATCTAACCTGTTCAGAAATGTACTGCTGAGATCAGTTTCTGTGAGGTCAAACTTTTCCTAAATTGCAAATATTTCATCCCAAAAGACATTACAGCTCTTTACTTAAGATAAGTCGCTAAGTGTAACCCCCATGGGAAGTGTAGACTCACTGAGGTGCACAACAATATTCAAGCCATCCCAAGCTGAAGAAATCTATGCCCCTGCTTAAAAAACCAAGCAGTTCTTGCTATTGCTGTTTCTCCAAAAAATAAAATAAATCCAACATTCCCCCCACCAACAATGAATAAACAAGAAACCTCTTTCCTCCCTTCCCCACGCCCACCCCCCACTCAAAAATAACCACCACCACCACAACCCAACATATCTGAGCTTTATCCTCTTGAACACACCCAGGTCTTGGAAAGTCAACATCTGATGCAACTGTCCCTTTCAGTCTGTGTTGCATCCCCCCTCTAACTCCATTGCTAGAGAAGATCAGAGGTGGTTCCGGGCTCCAACAGCTAGACACAGGTTTTCTGCTGGGGTGCCACGTAGGATGCAGCATAAAGCATGGCTCTCTCTTGGGAGTCAAATACCAGTGCTAATGCTGTACAGTCTTGCTCCTGCTTTGAATGTGGCTGCTCATAAAATAATATTGATGTTCCAATATACTGTAGCTGTGCCAGGCAGCACAGTATTAAAGAGATTCCACTCTTCTTGCAGCAGGATCAAGAGAGGTATTTGGATAACCACATCTACCTTTGAAATCACTAGGTGTAAAGTCCCACAAGGATGATTTCTTTCTCTTCTGCTCTGCCAAGAAGTTTGGCTTTTTGGTTCTCTCTGTGTCCTGGTCACTCAGTCATCCTTACTGCATGAACAGCAATGTAAGCACAAACTCTCTTCTGGAGCAAACCAATCATTTCCTTGAGAACAAAAATCTGAGTGTGGTTCTGGGGATCATTCATGCTACAGACCCTTTGCAGTAGGTGGTATGGACGCAAGTACAACAACTTTGTCTTCCTGCACAGTTCCCTAGCATCGCCCAGTAGCTTTCAGCCTTACAACTTCCCTTCTCTTTTCAAGTCATGCTTTTAGTCAGCACTTGACCTTAGTCTTTTGCCACCATAAATGGGCACAGTGCTGCCCTCACCTTCCTTCAGCCACCTTGAGAAAAACACAGTGCCCTAAGGGGTGATTTCTGCATTGTGTGGATTTGGCCGATCTGGTCCAAACAAGGTTAATCCAAAACAGTTTTGCCATATCTTTTTACTGCTTTGCCTGGGAGTCCTGGGTGAGTGGTTGGAGTGGATGCGTTTGACCTTTTATACATAGCCTGTGTGTCTATGGGAGACCCACTGAGTAAGCAGTGCTCTCTTCTTTAGCGTTACCTGTAGCATTTCTATAACAATTTTATGCCTCCGACTCACTTGGGTCAGTGCTGGCACAAAGGTGCTGTATCTGGAGGAAGGAAAACAATTTATATCTATCTGTAGTCATCAGAGTAATGTACTGGGTAAAAACTGCCAAAGACACAAGTCGCGCACTGCATCATTTCACTTAAATCTACTGATACGCTTTCTGGGGAAGAATCCGGTGATGCTGGCACTTAGTGCACATGCAGGTAGGACCACTGAGTGTAGGATGCGTGCAACTGCTGTACTTGCTTTCTCTTTTGGGTCCTTTCTCCCTCCAATCCCCAGCCTCTAAACCAAGTGAGGACTAGTAGGGTACAATGCTATGGCAAGTATTCACCAGTCTTGACTCCCTTGGATCGCTGTGCCCTTCAGGAGCAGTGCAGATAAAGCCAGTGGAAGTAACAGGAGCAGTGATTTCAGTCAAGGGTGTCCAGCTGTGAAACAAGCTTCTAGAGCAGACTAATACAGAAACAGGCTCTTTCCAAGTTGCACTACAAAAATATCCTTTTGGACAGAAAAGCCCCACTGTAACAATACCTCCTTATTCAGGGAGCTAGGAAAAACAAAAGGTGATTCTTGCCATCTTTTGTATATCTTGTGATGGAGATATGATATGCAGCAGATGGCCCTTGAAGAGACTTATTTGAAATTTTGTGATTGTCAGCACACTAAAAACCCAGGAATGTAGTCTTGTTGCTAATAAAAGGAATTGTAATAATTGCTAGATGTGATTGAATGGCTTTGTGTCTAATTAATAAGTAGTTTTAAGGTTAAAGTGTTTATTTTATTACTGTAAGGAGTTATTTGTATTAGCACAGGAATTATTTCTTGTTTAAATTTACTTTCAATATGAGGCCTTAGGGTTTCTGCAGAAATCATTTGAAAGTTCTAGAATACAGAAGAGAACAGTAATCAATCTATCTGTAGAGACCCCTGCGTGGAGGAGCTGAAAGCTGGAGCTCTTTTATAAAATATTGCAGTTGCATCCAGCTGCATCACAGACTCCCGTGAGCTCTGCTTCCAGATGTGCTGGAAGTTTTGCAGTGTTTGCTGGCCTTGGCAATTTTTGAAGGGGTCAGCACCTGTCTAATTGTGTTCATATTGAAAGCAGTGATAAGATTGAAATGATATTAAAAAAAAAAATACCACCCCAAAAACCAACAATCAAGTTGGGCAGTGCTTGGAAGCTTCTAAAATATTCCCGACCAGAAGATCCAGCCTTACCACCATTAAAGACCATGGCTGAACTCCCATGGCTTGTGGTGGGAGGCTCCGGGAGTGTTCTGCCATGTGTATGTGCTGGGCTTAAGTATGAAATGTACGAGTGACCCTGATGTATAAAATCAGTTGGGGCACTTTGCTTAGAGTAGGACAGTGTCCAAAAACTTCAATTTTTTTAAAAACACCTAAAAACCAAACAACAAAAACACCTTGATCGGACGGTAATGAAGAATGATGCTGAATTGCTTCAGAGCAACTGCTGTATCTCAAATGCTGCCTCAGAATTAACTTTATTTTTTTTAATAGAGAAAACAATCTGTTGTTACATAATGAATTAGCATTGAGAGTGTTGCAAAAATAAGGCTGGGTTTTGTATAAACAAAACTGAATCTTTATGTAAATGTTATGTAAATGTGACATTTAACTTAAACTGTTGGAGTTGGGAAGTCGGGATTAACAAGGTACAGATCTCATCGTGTTTATGTGTTGCAACTGTGAATTAAAACAGTTTGTTATTTTTGTTGCGGGGTGTTTGAGTTACTATCTGTGAGCAAGAAATACTCTGTTTGTGGAACATGGAGTATTTTGAGATTCAGTTCAGGCTGCTTTTAAATAATTTCACTGAGTAGTTTAATGGAGCTGGATCAAAGGTTGTATTTCAATATAATAGAAGAAAGTTTGTTCCCAGGAGTCTTGAACCACCTGAGGTTGCAAGGATTATGAATTTATTCTTTGTGAAGTCCAGGAAAGTATATCATGGGAACATTTTTGTCCCTGACTCTGACTATAAGGGCTTGAATTTGGCAGAAGTTTACATTTTATTTCACTCAGAGGGACTTTGCCTCTTTTATAACTGAAGGAACCTGTATTTCAGAGTCACAAAACTGAATATATAAGAAAAGTTATTTATACTAAAAATATCATTTATATAGTGCTTCCAGTTCCACCCAGCACTTGTAGTTAAAGCTAAGTCTGTGTAAAGATTTCATACGACCTACAGTATAAGTTTACAGATTTTTGCTTAACTTTCTTTTCTTTTTCATTCTGTCATCTTTCTCA
>KZ505752.1:506962-574890 GCA_002844005.1 Limosa lapponica baueri | reverse complement strand
GGGGGCGCCCTTGCCCCGGCGCTGGCCGGGGAGGAGGATGGCGTCGCTGCCGCACCGTGCCGGGGCTCACCCGGCCCGTCCGGAGCCCGAGTCGCCGAGAGCCTGCTCTAGTGCCTTCTACCGACGTGCAGGCTCCCAGAGCCGCCTGGCAGCACCCGCAGAGCTGCAGGTTGTCTCTTCTGCGTTTGTAGCTGGCTAAGCTTGGCAATGGATGAAACTTTGCATGTTTAAGCTGTGCTTTCTCTGTAACATCTTTCTCTGCCTGGCAAACGTTTCAGGGAATGACCAGGGAGTCCATAAGGCTGCCTTTATGTTTTTTGGAAGACTGTCCCAGAAGATGCAGTCTATTATGCGACCTCCTGTGCTTTTGTGCCTTTTCTTCCTGAAAGAAGTTCAGGCAGTAGGTAGTTCATGTAACACATGGCGTTCTAGGAACAAGCGCTCCAGGTAACCCACCTGGGTTAACACAGTGGAACACAGAATGACTTCCTCCATCCCCATCGGCAGGAAAGCTTGCATGCGTTTCTCTTCCTTGGCTACCTTACTGCTTGGAGCGCTCTGGGGAGTGAGGTGCTCTGAATCCTCTCCTGAAGATCGTGGCTCTTCGGCTCAAGCTTGTGCTCAGGGTCAGCTTGCTTGACTTTGCCTGGGTCCAAAGTTTTTTTTGAGGTTGTTTGTGATATAGTACGTCAAAACAACAACCCCTTAACTTTAATCTGAAGTCAGAAGTTACAGTGTGTTCTCTGATCATCACACCTGGAATAGTACATCATCAGATGTGTTACTGAAGTAGTTCACTGTACTGCTATTTTATGGCACTGCAGTAGCATGCAGCAGTTGCAATCAGATCGATACCCCAGTAACCTGTGTGGTTGTTAGCACACAGTCTGCTTTCAGTCCTTTTCCCTTGCTGGGTAAGCTCCAACACACGGACATGGTTCTAGATTCTCTGAATAGTCCAGGGGAGTTTATAGAGTTAAGGAAGTCTGAGTTTAAACATGTGCCTTAGAGCAAGGTGCAGGAGAAACAAATCTAAACACAGGGAGGAAAGGATGAAGGCAGGAGGCTTGATAACTCATACCTAGTTACCCATGGATTAGGTGTTTTGAGGGTTTCAGTGTGGAAATGAAAATACTTTGAGACACCTGAGTGGCATCGTTAGACCTTGATATCTGTGTATCTGTCTGCAGTAGTATTGATTTCAGTAGTAAAGCCTGAGTAGAGGACTTGACTGTGGTTATTTACAGCACTGATGGTAACATTACTGTGTTTAAAGCTGTAAGCAAGATACCCGGGAGAAGGTGTAGAGTACACTTAAAAAGCGCTGCCTGTGTGGGAAGCCAGGCATTTTAGTGAATGTCAAGCTGAATAAGATACCGTATTGAAAGTCATATTCTCTCTGGATTGATTCCTAAATGATGTGTGGAGTTGTTGAGTGCCATTCACAGGCCACCAATGTTATGGAAGGCTCTGGGATCCATCTGAGGACATGGATGCTGTTCTGGCTGAGCAGCGGTACTGCTATGTAAAGTGCAATCCTACCTTCACTGTGGACTGTAGGAATTCAGTGAGATCTGAATTTCACCCTGAAGACCTGCATGTTTTTTCTTTTCATCGCTGAAGCAGGATAATGATCATCCTTTGTAAAATGCTTTGAGATTTATGGATTAAGAATGCTATATAAGAGCTCAATGTTGATATTTAGTATAAGCTCTTTACGTAACACCAAGAACAGATGATAAAACAGGACAGGAAGTAACTATTGGATTTGGAATTGTTCTATCACAGATATAAATTTAGAGTAAAAAAAAAAAAGAGGATATACTATAGGTTTTTTGCAATTTGTATGTGCTTTTGATTGCATTTACTTGGGCGGATTATAAATGTAAATAGCGAACTGTAATAAAAAGTGATCTTTTAAGCAGCTAAGGAAAAATCAATAAAGCATGTACAAACTATGTCTGTTAGCATCTTTGCAAATATATGTTGTTTACGATGTGCAATTTAAAGGGAAGCACTCCTCCAGCTTCTGAAGAAATTAGCCCATGTGAATCAAAATCTCATGCAGACTTCCATCTTAAATGTCACAAATATATAATTGGGTAGAACTCGTATTTTTGAAGGAATGACAGGTCAAAACCTGCAAACTTCTGTTTATCTCACTGTCTTAAATAAGAGAGTAAAGTAATATGCTGTAGGCTTCCTAGTATATCCCAAAAATGTAATTGCAGTACCTCCCTGCAGTGCTGAAGAACGAGCTAAGGTCATGGTAACCAAAGGATAATACTCTTTATCAGCCGTCAGACAGTTCTTGTTTGCTTTCTCCTGGAGAAGATTTGGCATTTCCTTGCAAGCAACAGAGCTGGATACTTGAAAAGTAACTCCGCTTCCCAGCCAGCCTCTGGTGTTCTGCTCTATGGAAATAGCAAAATGCAGTTTGCTTGCCTGAGTTATGTGATGTTACCTCACACTTAAAAAGCATTAAATAAATCAGAGTTCCACCTTGACTGATGTAAAGAGAATCAGGATCTATAAGTATTGCTCTTACTATTTTTGTGAATACTGATATTATATAATGAACATTATCTCCTCTAGCTATAAGGATAATGGCATTCTGTGTGCTAGTGCTTTTCCTGAGACAGTTCTGGTAGATTTAGAGATTATTTCAAAATGTATCTAGCATTTTGGTACAATGAATTGCTTTTCAAATCTGGATTAGACTTGCTCTGAAAATATTAAATATTAGACATTTACAACTTGCTAGTGAGGTAGAATAGATTCAAATATTGACCTTTAATTTTTTTGATCAGTGATAGGAAGCTAACATTAGAATGTAAACTTCAGTAGTGTTTTTCTTTGAGTTCTGCCAAACTCAAATATATACACACACACACACTTATATATATAAAGTATCTTTTCTGGTTTGATTGAAAAGGGGAGCCAAAACAGGCCACGAGTTGCTCAGGTAAATTTTGTCATTTGAGTGCCCTCAGAGTGTAGCAACAACTCAGGAGCAAAACTTGTTCAAGAGTAACCTTGGTAGAGTTGATCCTGCCATGGAGGAGAGATTAGCTGACCTCGGCAGGGTTCACAGATTGTCTGAAAGAATAATAGATATGTTCAGTGATAGAAGTTTTTGCAAACACACAGCAACAGTGAAATGCAGAAGTTTGCCTGTAGGATGGTGGAGAGGCTGATTGTGTTCAAGTTGCACAACAGTTTCCAGGACAATTTTTGGCTAAAACACAGCAGAGAAAAATGCTTCCTCTTAGAAAAATATGTCTGTCTTGGTCTCTGTGTGCTACTTAAATGGACTGTACTTGCGTCACTATCCCTGGAGGTATTTAAAAGATGTGTAGACATGGTGCTTAGGGACATGGTTTAGTGGTGGGCTTGGCAGTGTTAGGTTAACGGCTGGACTCGATCTGCGTGGCTCTATGATTCTGCTTACCACTTTGTACTGAAATCAGTGCTGCAGGACTGCTGTCAGCACTGGAGTTAGCTCCCGTGGGTGTATTTGTGCTTCGTTGCTGCGTGATGACTGTGCATACAGGACCTAAGGCTGTGTGCTGCCTCTTAACGGAGTGCAGTCAGTATCTAAATACCATGGGCTCCAAAATACCCCCAGACTTTCCTGTTCTGGGGACTCTGTATAGGACTTCTCAGCTTTTGGGTGCGTGCGTCTGGAGTCTTCCCAGTACTAGCGGTATCACAGAGTTACTTGTCATTCCTCACCCAAACAGTAAGAAGCCTCACTAAAATAAAAGTTTCCAGGAAATCAAAATTAAAATGACCTGATTTAGATGTCCTTTTTTGCTGAAAAGTGCTGTTATACAGAATTAACCTTTCATTTAGGGTGATGACTCAAGATAAGAGGAACTTCTTTTGCATTAGAAGTAAATGATTAGAACTGCAGCTGTTGAAATTGATAGAGCTTGAGAGCAGCCTTTGGTGGTCAGGTTTAGCTGACAGCCAAGCAAGAGCTTTTGTGTATAAGTGAGACACCTGCAATTTTATCATTAGTCTCAAGGCAAGGGATCATCTTCTACTGAAAACAAATTGCAGATGAAGTATTAGTAAATGAACTTGAGGCAAGGGCTTCCTCTGTGCATGTTCAATAAGGGTTTGTCCTATATAATGTACCCAATAGCATCAGTAAGTAGTAGATGTCAGTGTGTCTTCTAGAGCTTCATCAGACAGTCAGCTGTTGAAACAGACGTGACATGGTGGGAGCTTTGTGTAAAGTAGATCCTAATAAATATTTCATTTCTTCTTGTTTACAGTGTCTTGTAGTTTTTAAACTATGTAAACAGCAAAATGGAGATGGTTAACAAAGTAACCATGGAAACCTGCTCTATCTTCTTTCTCTCCCTATCTCGGTGGAAATGTTTTTTGATGATGTTTATGATTTCTTTCCCTCACTGTGATTTGAACTGAACCAACAAAATAACCCATTAGAAATTGCATTTTAAGATGTTGGTTATCTAGTCACAACCAATAGACCAATATTAATATGATCAGCGTAAAGAGAGAGTTTGCGTTCATACTCTTTATTTGGGGTTAGCACTGCACAAATAAAGTAAGTGGTACCAAGTAACTGTATGTAACGCAAGTGGCAAGCCATGACTGGACAAAATACGTTTCTAAAGAATGGGATCTTCAAATTTTTGATGGCTTTTTCCATTGTGAAATGCTGGATGAGGAAAACAGATAAGCAATCATTTGAAATTTTTATTGATATTTCAAGTGTATGAGTGCTAACTTGCATAAGATCAAAACACCATTAGACAACATTATTGTACCTTTTCAAGGGGGAAGATTCTTAAACTGGAGACACTTGGAAGAAATAAAAGTTACGTGAAGTCTTGTTTAGTTCCTGTGATTTCGGGACACCTTCCTTTGGGGAACCTGGTAGGTCAGAGCAAAAGTTGATTACGAGTATAAGAGTAGCCGTGCGGGGTCAGAGCTCAGCTTGCCCTGGCCAAGCCCTCTGTCTTTGCCGGCACCTCGCCGCGAGGTGTGTACAGCCGGGTCAAGCCTGGTCGGTAAACTGTCTTCAGCAAATTTGTTCATGAACTTCCACGTCAGGAGTGGCAAACTCATGTGTGATGGTTTGTAGCGTGGGCTGGCTTTTGGACTTTATGGGTTTAGATGCGAATTACTGCCATGTAGGTGTGATGCCCTCTGAGGAGGGGGCCGCCTGCAGCACTCCGGTCTGTTTAACTGTGAGGGCAAGAGCCGTGCTCTCAGCACTTGCAGTCACTCAGCAGCTTTTAGATGGCGGAGCGTTGCTTACTGGTAGGATCATACAGCCCATTGCTGAAATACAGGCAGGTTTAGCAGAGCTGATCAACCCTGAATCTACAGAACTGACAAAGAGGAATATGAAAGGAAATAATGTTTTATATTTAGAAATCTCTAGGCTTTATCATTAGAAGTGCTGGAAGAAGGAAAACCAGTGTTAGGTATAATTTGCCTTTCCAATTACTTCCTGAAAAAATGACAATTGCAAATACAAAATGCACATTTTACATAATCTGAGACAATTGTAAGAAACATCTAAGTATATTAAAACTTGGTGACAGTGCTTCAGATCCATATTTTAATTCTGGAGTATTATTTGAGGGTGATTCTCTGTGTATTGCCATGATAGTAAGCTTAAACTCTGCAGAAAGGGTTAGTGGTCTTAGTTTTTGTCAAATGAACAACTGATTTCAGTAATATAAAAGTATTTTATAAAAACATTTTATTTCTTAGATTAACTTATTTTCAGTGATTAGGTACAATGAGACATCTATTACCTGAATGCTTTTATTGTCCTTTGAATTCCATAATTTGGAGTTGGATAATAACTTCTTAGTGGTCCTCCTGTGGACTGGAACGTTGTTTGTTACAGTACTGGTTGTACTCATTCAGTCTGGTTGTAAGAATTTCAGTTGCCAAGATTTCCATCACGTTTCTTGGAAATTTTGTCCTTGCTCATAGGGGCAACAGTTCCATTTCTTTGAGATACCTACCTTTGCAAATTTTTCCCTGTCTTCTCTGATTCCTGATTTCAGAATGGAAGATTTGTGGATGTTTTGAGTTGTCTGATTAGACCTTTGCATGGTTCAAGAGCAGTGGTTAAGGAGAAAAAGTTATAATAAATAATTTTGCAATTTCTTACTCATGTTTTTGCCTAGGGTTTTGCTTTGTGGCACTGCAGGGCATTCTGTCTTATGCAGGTTTCCTGTTGGCTAGAGGATTTGTTATAGCAGGTAGGAGTTAAGCCCTGACTTAAGTAATGAAATTGTATAGAAATCATCATTATTTCGCATCTGTATAAAAAATAGCCTAAATAGGGACAAAGTGTTGAATACACCAGGCAGAAATTGCTTCTGCAGGCCAATCTTCTGTTATTTGTACTCTTCTGTAGATGTGATACCAAGCTCGCTTTTCTGGTTTTTGATTCTCAAAAATTAATAGTGGCAATGTTAGTATAGCTATAACTAAGTGAAGAATTGTGATTGAATTGTCTGTGGTTGAATTTCTAGGCACAATCTGTGAAGAAGTGTTGAGGCATGTGCCAACAAAACTGCAGATGTGATACAGTGACACAAAGATTGCTCAAAGTAAACGTGGTGTTATTTGCTTAATGTTACCAAGTTAAAAGATATTTTGGTGCTAGGAGGCAAGTATCTATTACAGAACATTAACCTTTGCTGCTTTTGGGGCAGTGCTTAGGGAAGGGTGTGCAGGTCAGAGGTGTAGTGTTAAAAAGTGAGTTTCAAAAAGTGAGTGTCTAGTACCATACGTGCCCTTGACTCCTCTCCAAATGATTTTTTTGATTTAAATGTTTTCTGTCCTCTTCTGTTGAACTGAGAAAAGATGGAAACTTGATCCACCTCAAACAAGGAGCAGTGACACAAGGTTTTATGAAGTGCCGTCAAGTGCACAGACCAAATCAATGGGGAAAGCCTGAAATTATTTTTCTCAAATTTCTTTCACCTTAAGCGTAGCTTATAACAAAGCGTTCAGAAAGCGATGTTCAGGCAGAACTGTCTCGCTTCAGCTGATGGTGTCTCTGAAGAGTTCAGAAGTAAATTAGAAAAATAATGACTGCTTTCATTAAGATGTTTCAGCTGTGGAAGCAAATGTGTTGGAGTTACATGCTTAGAGCTGTAGAGGCACAGGTCGTTTTTAGGAACAGACTGACAAATCATTTAATCACAGAAAGCGGACATATCTTTGTGCTGATTATGATCAGTGCCTGGGAGGCAGCATACGTCTAGACTGGATGATTATTGTTTCACTGGAGTAGTATAGGCCCTCCAGAACCTGTGCAAAGTGGTCACAGCATGCTGGCTCCTCTCGTGTATCCTACAGAAATTTCTTGAGGGCAGTATGCAGGAAACATATTGTTATGACCTATTTTGTAGATGTTAAATACTTATATCATCGTTCCACAGAATTCCTGACTTGACACTTTATACCAGCCTATAGTAAGAAGAGAACTTTTTAAAAAGTGTAGTAACATGCGAATAATGTGCGTGTGTGAATAAATGTTAGGCTGCTTTACACAGGAGTAAAATGATTTTTTTTTCCTCCTCATTATTAAACAACAAAGTTATTAATGCCATGGTATTGGATCAGTATTTTGTGCTTTGTTTGCGTCCTCGTAACATACAGCTTCAGTCCTTGAAAATAGAGTTTTCTTCCAGAAGATACTTGTGCTTGTGTTGAGATCATCAGACTTTTTGTTCTGTTTCTATGTGTTTTATAGAAATAAAGATTTTGTTTCTCTCTAAAAAACTGTGTGACTTTAGGTCCTGATGCTGCCCCCAAGAACTACTGACGCAAAAGTCTGCCCAGAGATGCATGCAGTTGGTCCTAGTTTTGTCAGAAGCATCATTTAAAAATAAACGAGCAATCAAAACATCCCATAGCTCAGACTCATAAGGCCTCATAAGACTAACAGTGAAATTAGTACCTCTACCTCTTTTATGCTTCCTTTTGATGTCCAAATTCAGTTAGAAAGCTCCTTGCTCATCCATGCAGGCTTCTTCCTACCTTTGCTTGATTTCTTATTTGTCAGGATGGACCTTTCTTGAGCTTGGAGGAGGTGATCCCTGGATATCAACGAGCTTTTCCGGACCCCTCTTCTCTCCAGAGCCATATCCCATGGGGTTCTTTTAAACAGATCTCTGAAGAGGATGGTGTATGCTCTCTTGAAATCCAAGGCTGTGGTCCTGCTTTCTACCCTGCTCCCTCCTTTCAGGATCGTGAAGCCCATCATCTCATGATTACCGCAGCAAAGGCTGCCTCTGTCTTTCCCATCCCTGGCCAGTTCTTGTTGTTTGCAAGCGTGAGGTCCAGCGGAGCACCTTTCCTTGTTGGTTCTTTGATCATCTGTGTTGGGAATTTGTCATCAATGCACTCCCGAAGTGTGCTAGATTACTAGAGGGCTGCTGCATTGTCCTTCCAGCAGATATTGGGGTGGTTAAAGTCCTCCATGAGAACCAGGGTCTGTGAACATGAGGCTTATTCTGGTTGTTTGAAGACCTTATTTCCTCCTTCATGATCAGGAGGTTGATACCAGATACCCAGTGGAGTAACACCCATCCCAAGGCAGGGCTTCAGCTGCTCTTTCACATGCTGGGCAGGTCCCCTTCCTGGCCTTCGCATCCTGTCCTTCCTGAAGAGTCTGTATCCGTCCATCACAGCATTCAGTCATGTAACTGCACACAGACTCCTATTTCCTATTGTTCATTCTCCATGCTACCTGCATTAGCGCAGGGGTGTTTCAGAGACCCACCCGAGCAGGCTGAGTCCCCAGTGCAGGCTTGAGAGCTTTCCCTGTAAGACTGTTTCCTATTGTTATTGTTGTCTTTTGAAAAAAATGTACTGTAAAGTATACAGAATGTACTTCAGTAGTCCTGAAACAAATTACTGAAGTGCTTTAAGCCAGTATCCTTTGTTGGACATATCTATTTTTCCTACATTTTTATTTGTTTTTAATTTATGATCAACGCTTAAGAGTTATGGGGTTCTTTCTCTATGTAATCAGTTTAGTACTAGCCCTAAGGAAATTATGGTAATGAAGAAAGCTCCCAAATGAGTCTGTGTAGATGTACATTGAATGATGAACATGGCTTCCTCTGTTTTGTTGGTTTATCTTGGTTATAATTATCAGAGCAGTGTGATTTTTTTTGAAATATGTCTAATTAATGAACACTTTTTTAATACAAAAAAAACAAAAGGAAGCTCTAAAGAGAGCTGGTTTATTTGCATTCTTTTATATGTAATAAACCAGTTTGCAATCTGTCTATATTAATTTATTCTGGGTTTAATATCATTCCATCTGTGCTTTTTTGAGTTGTTGCTACTAAACAAAAAGGGATCAATGAAATATTTATATACGAGCACCTGGCAACCAGTTGTGCAGTGCAGTTCTGCCAACTTTGTGAGAAATCTCAGGTCAGAAAAGTTACTAGTGGCAGCCTGCAAGGAGGGTAGCAGTGACACAGCAGTGTCAATGATCTTCCAGTCTTGATAAGAGTGCATAATACATGTTGTCAGTCACTAGATTTAGCAAATGGGAAAACAGTAAGGGAGAATGAACAGAGCAATCAGGTCTAGTGTGAGGTGTCCCTGCCCATGGCAGGGGGGCTGGAACTTGATGATCTTTAAGGTCCCTTCCAACCCAAACCATTCTATGATTCTGTGACAGTAGCATAGTTTTACTTCTTGTCTTATATATAGTACTGGCAATATAGTTGTCTTGGAAAACGCTTCTGTATTTTCAATAACTTCATGATTAATGATTATTTGTAGTCTTTCATCTTTGTAGAAGCACTCCTATCTCACAACTGACATACCTGGAATCAGGATTGAGTGCATTGTTTTTAAAAATCACTGTTTACCGCACATAGGGACATAAGTATTGGTTCTCCTTGTTTTTGCACATTTACCTGTACATGCTTAGTGTACAGTGCGCAGTTCCAGCCCTGATGAAATGCCTGAACATAGGGCAAAATACTATTTAGTGACTGTAACTTTTTCCTAAATACCTAAATTAGTACTTTTTTGATTTAATCTGAAATGTAAAGCCACACTGTTTAGACTTCTCAAATCAGAGGGGGAAAAAAAATTAAATCTGTTCTTACTATGCAAGCTGTCTGAGACTAAACTTTGTCTCTCGGTGGTGTATGTGCTTGTTTCTCTGTCCTTTTTTTGTATGCAAGGTAATGTTGCCAATGTTTAAGATCTTGGAAAGTGAAGATAAGAGCCTAAACTAATCCCATCTGACTGAAGGCACTTTATAATGCCATCGTACCTGCCCCTTCACTGATTTGAGGTAAATGACGCTAGAGGAGGTAGGAAACTAGAGGAGGTTGCCATGGATGGAGGAGGGGAAAACAGGACTCTTCATTCTCTCTATTGCATACACAAATGCCTTTGAAGACATGATCTCAAGGCGGTTGGTGCTTCCAAGAGCACTGGGCTTTGATTCCATTTCACTTTACAGAAACTGTAGCCACAAAAATGTACAAATAGGCTGAAAATTGCTATCGTTTGCTTTTGGTAGTGTCTCCTACCCACGCTGCCAAAGGGTAAATCATAACACTGGGCACTGGAGAAGCAATTCCTCTGTATTCAGGGGAAGAGTGAAATGATGGGGGGTAGGAAGAAGGCGGTGCGTGGATTGAGTTCTGACAGCGCGGCAGGCTGGGCTTCTTGGCAGCAGATGGCATTAAAATGTCAGAGCATTAAAATATGCCTGTCAGGAATAGGATTGGGCATGTAAGAGGTAATTATTTCACAGAAAAGTGGTATTTCTGTGAAACAGATTCTGAGAGGATTTAGGATGGTTGCTGCTGTAATTAGCTATGTTAGGCTTATTGCCCTGTCTTTCAGCCCTGGCAGGAGACTGCCACAACCACTTTAGTTAACAGACACTCAATTATTTAAATAATGGCAGAAATGAATGAATCTTTCAATCCTGCCTTTCTGATCTGGGAAAGGAAAACCTTCTTTGCTTGGAAAAGGTTTCCAGAAAGTCTCTTTCCATGTTACTCAAGAGCTCCTTTGAAATAGGTTCTTATTGATTGTTTCAGGTAAGAGTATTCTTCCTCAGCTGATGTCCAGCATCTTTGCACCATTTGCTGTTATAGCAGGACCATCTATTTTCCTGGTTCTTAAAGATAAAAGCCCCACTCCCTAAGAATGGTGTTCATATATTTTGCTGTCGGTATTTTGCTAACGTCTGGATTCTGCAATCCTGGTAAATCATAAAGGCTGGCCAATAAACACTATATTAATAGAGAAATGTGTTGCCTTTATCTTCTAAAAACAGCAGATAAGCACTGCTTGCTGGGTCCTAGCTGTCTGTGTCCCTGGATGCATTATTTATGTATTATCGAAACTGATGGGCCTACTGAATACTGTAGTAGTAAGTGTTTGTGTGTGAAGGTAAAAATACTCTGTAATACATTACCTATAGATGTGATACCTGCTTTACTTTGCTTTACTGTGACTTTCCATCTGAATCTAAAGCAGTTCTTTGGCTGTGAATCCTTGTCTCAAATAGGTGCCATGGGACAGTTTTGTGTCAGGAACACTTGGCTCTGGTGTCTAATTTTCAGCAGTCTGGCTGTTAAAAAATTCTGGTCATCCACCTTCCTGGTGCTTAATTCATCCTATATATTATGATGATTCTTTAGGCCATCATGTGTGTCTCCTCCTTGAACCCTTGTTTGGAGCCAGAATTCCTGTATGGCGAGGCCAGTGCACTGGGCTGTGTAACTGTCTTCTGCGCGGAGAAACATGAAAGGCTGATGGAGTTTCCTTGTCCCTACATTCCCAACTACTGTGGATGCTCCAAGAGAATTCTTTAGGATTCACAAGTTGATTCAGGAAATTTTCTACAGCCAGGTCTTGTATTACTTGGTTATTTTTAGTATTAGGATCTCTATCCATTAATTACTTTTAACATTGGTCATTTAAACATCTCATTGAATCCTAAAGAAAGTAGCTTCTAAGCAGATTACTGCATTTGCCTGTCTTACTTTAACTCAATGTTCATACCAGTCACTTTTACTATGAACTATACATATAACTGAAGCTGAGAGTGAAACTTCCATTGTCTTTTAGTTCCTTTGCAGCTGTTTGTCTTAAGCTATCTGGGAAGTCCTCCAATGACCAATATTCCTTTGGTCATCTGAGCACCCTCTCCTCATTTGCCCAGCAACTTGCACAAAAAGGGCAGTTCAGTCACTACAATGCAGCTGCCACAGTAAGGAAAGATGAAGAAGTTGGTAACGTGATCTTTGCCTGCTCCCTAGATAATTACACTAAATTCAAGCTCAGATTGCTCTGGCCTGGCCCTTGAAGTTCTTATGGTATATGTCAAAGACTGTGATGAAAGAAATCTATCTTTAAGGTGAACTACGTTTTAAACGTGGCGGTGTTGTGAGGCATGTATGTAAATTTGGTACAAGATTTGTTATCATTATCCTGCCCTTTCTTAGACTTGTCCAAAATCCTGCATATATATACTGTAAATGGAGATACCTATTAAGTACCTTACCCTGAGTTTAGGAATTGTAGGGTCAATATCCTACTTTTTGATGTGTTTACATAAAACAAATATCTGATGTTCTTAACATTGAAATGGGTAGACTATTTTCACTTAGACACCAGTTACATAAAATTTTGTCCCAGTCGTATTTTTCTGGTACAACACCAAAATTTTCTAACATCTTATTTGCAGCAGGTACGTCTAATGAATAGAATTATAGAAAACGAAATGCAGTAGGTTTTGACTGCAGAAAAAAAATAATAGCATTATACCATGTTTACATGATAGAGAATTCTAGACAGCCAAACATTATTAACTTATGTTTCCTTGCTGTCAATCCCAAATTTTGACTGAGATTTTTCACAGGTTTTGAGGCTTTTTGCCTAAAAAATGAAAACTGCTCATGAAAACTGCTAAAAATTACGTTTTTGTATTGTGCACCTGAGCTGACTTGTGTTGCAGTGCAATCTCTCTTTGTTTCTGTAGCTTGTGTTCTTCTGGTAACTGCTCTCTCTCTGCCTTTTAAATCAGTTTTAATTCTTTAACATAGACTTTCCCATTCAGTGCATTTAAAGGTTTGGAATTTTGAGGGTGATGGGTAAATTTATTTTGCCTCTTTTTAAAACCTCTGTTCATGTTATCTCTGCTTTTCTCTTACTCTCAGTCAGCTGGGTTTTTTCTAGTCTTTATAATTTCTGCCACTCTTAGCTTTTGATTTTGCCCCTTCAGCAGGCCTGCCAAGTGCTGTGGTGACCCTAACTGCTGTCTCAAAATAGTTCTTGATGATGATGATTATAAAACGAACAGTAGCAAGGATGACCAGTAATTCCAGCTAATTCCAGTGTCTGCTCCCTGTCGATCAGCCCTACTCTGCATTCTCCCCATTCTCTTTTCTTCCTTTCCAGAGGTCCATCTCGTTAACTCCCGTGTAGGTGCTGGAGCAGACGTAGCCCTGGTGGACACGGTACACGGCATTGTTGGCTATTCTGAATGTGTTTGTTACGTCACTGTGTTTCTATGATGTTCTAGGAGAAGTGTTCCTGTGTCCTGATGAACATTTCAAGGTTTCTCTAAAAATATCTGTGTCGAGCAATGTATATACATCCAACGCATATGGAAACACTGTAAATGTAAACTAGGCTCCATATGGCTCATGCAGGTTATTCGCTGTTACTCAGTGCAGGGGCTTGTTTGGGTGGGAAAACGGGGGCAAGATCTGCTCATTTTGTGGTGTTTCAAGTATTTATCTCCCTCTTCTCCCTGCCTCCAAGGTACATGTTTTAGATACAAGTTACAAATTATGAACAATTGGCTTTAGCCCTGGAAGGGTGACTTTGAGGACGGTTCTTATTATCCCTGCAATGGAGTGATTTAGATTGTTTACAACCTCCTTGTCATTGGATTTGGTTTTTTTTCTCCCTGCTGGCATAATATGTTTGTGGGCTGTCACTATGCAATGTTTCATATCTATAGATGGCATCCCTATTTTCATACATAGTTATTGAAGTACAATGGGTAATATAATAAGCAATTTCTTCCTTTGGTGCAGTCAAGTACTAGCACATACAACTCAAGTGTCAGGGGAGGATGGGACAGGATTTGGAACTGGATTCTAGAGCAACACTGCTTGATTTCCTATAGGGGTTAGGGTTATTTTTTTTAACGATTGCTTTTTTTACCATGCAGATAGCCTCTAGCTTAGCTATCTTCAGCAGCACAATGCAGCGTGCCTTTGAAATGGTATTGTTACCTGCAGAGAGTGCTCTGTCTTTTAAACTTTCATTGCTGAGAAACTTCTATTATTCCTGGATAGTGCTACAACGTGATGATGTACATGGAACGGTTCAGTTGGCGCTGAATACTCTAGTGCATATTTTCACTACTGTGAGCTACCACTAACACATAAAAGCTAATCTGCATTCTCTATATTTTCTTGTACTAAGTACTAATCAAGTTCAAGGTTTGGGCTCTGTGGGGCTGAGACACCCAAAAGATGTCTTTGTAAAGGTGTAGAAGGCAGAGCAGGGTCAGTAACCCTAGTCTTCAAAGGTAACGAGGCCTTCTACCGGCAAGTTAAAGATGATCTTTTCAGGAGTTTATTCTGTCTAGTAATATGACAGAATACGTCTTGGTTTTGTAGTGAGCAGCTATCCAAACTAGGAGCCATGGTATCACCTTTTAGTCTATAGGCAGAGCAGTGTTTCAGGCCTGCCTTGCTTAATTTCCAAGTGCACTTTGAAAAATGTATGCACAGTCTCCTTCCACGCCAGACTGCTCTGCTACATCGCACACGTTTTTCCCTCTGTGGTGAGGAAGTAGACCACAGTGTATGGTGAGCTTAGGGTTTTTTTGTTTTCTTTTAATACAGTACCAGAATGCATTCAGATACTGTAGTGATGGGGATAGGGAATAGCATTTTTATAGAACAAGTAAGAATGTGGTTTGACAAGCACAGACTATTTCAAATAAAATACAGAACGCTTACCAGTGCCTGAAAATAACTTTGGAACAAACAGAAATCTTTTGAGTATTGTTTTGAATAGATATACTATTCTGGATCACCTATGACATGCAGAGAATAAACGGTATGTTAAGATGACATTCAATGTAACTTTCTTGTCTAAGTAGAAATAATGGAATCTGCATTTTTAACCATTACAGTTATGACAAATCTTCTTTTGTTTACCTTTTAGCTGACTTAATATGGCTTTCCATGCCATTCCACATTTATGCAGACAATGTATGGGAAGCTTCACTGGATCTTATTGAGAGAATGTGAACCACCTGAACCCTATTAGATCAGATTGCATATTTTAAAGATACTTTTCTGTGCATTTTAAGAGTGACTGCAACGTGATAATTTAACTACCTTCAAAGCAACTCTCTCTTCCCAAGTACGCAGAAGGAAATAATATCTTTTTATAAACATAATGAGAAACTTATTAAAAATAATCTTTAGCATCAGACACATCAGTACAGAATTCATACGTAAGCTGAAGGCTCTAGAGAATAAAGGGCTATTAGCTGTGTTCTTCCTATATGTTCTTTCACCCACGAAGAGATACGTATTCATACAATGAGAATAATGACACTTTATCCTTAAATCACTTTATAATTTCCAGGTGCTGCACAGATTTAAATTAGTGTCTCACCTTGCTTCCAGTCAGTTCATTCTCACCGAGTCATACCACATTATTCCTTGGTATGCAGTGTTCGGCATAATCAACTTCCAGCTTGCAAACAGTCTAAAATCTGCTCTTTCTAGTGTACAAGCAGTTCTTAAGACTTACACATGTCAAGGTCACTTGCACTTGAATAATTATGATATAATTTGAAAACATAATTACCATCTGGGCAGTAAAACCATTTCCATCGTTATCGGTCAAATGGCAAATTTCGAAGATACACTTAATTTCTGTCTCTCATTCCTTCTTCAGCTCTGCTTTAATTTTCATAAATTGAGTCTTGTATTTTAGTTGCATAGGAAGAAAAAGATGCTGAAAAGGAACAAAAAGCATGGTGGTTTTTTCCCTTCTGCAGTTCATTTCTATACAGACTTCTTTTCTCTGGTTCTGCAAACCTGCTGATGAAAACAAGAAGCTTGCCAATGGTGCCAGCACAGTTAGCAAGATCCTGATCTGTGTTTGCTTTGAAGCATGTGTGTTCAATCACCTTGCTATCAGATGAAGGTGATCCCAATGCAATGTAGTAGGGGTTAAAACTTTGGGTCTATGTAAAATGCTTGTGGGAGTTTGTTTAGTTGTGTTATATCTGTTGTTACTGTTGGAATCACGATGACTTAAGAAAGCCTAGAATTTGAAGGTGAGTATGTCAAGCAATTATTTTCTTATTGTAATAGAGCTCTTGGTCATGTTTGACAACTTGAATATTTTGCATACTTGATCATCTCTTGCCAGCAGCAAACATTAATGAGAGAAATTGATTCATGCCTATCTTTGGACTGGTCAAGTGTTGTCAGTAAAACATTCTCTTCTTTCCTCTTGGCCCTTTTTCTCTCCCACAAGCATGCAAAAATGCACATGGAGTTAGCTGAATGGTAGCTGGGGGGGTGCAGGCCTTGCACTGCTTGTTAGTGCTCTAATAAGCCAAGTATAGCCTTACCTGGCATTAAGCTATTAAGTATTCCTCAGAAATAGAGTCAGGATAGTGTTGTAAAATCCTGCCCAGGGCTTACTGGTTTCCTGCCAAAGCATGAGATACGCTGGGTGTTGAGCCAGGGATGCTGGATATACTGGCAACCCGGCTCTTTCCTGCAATGGTCTGCGGGTCTTAGAGTTTGTCAAGGACCAGTGGTCAGTACTTCTGTTTTCATTCTCTCTCTCTCTCTTTCTTGCATAGTTGATTCAGTCCTTTGAAGCATACAGAAGGTATTTGATACGTGTTTTGTTCACAAAACCAAAGACTGATCATAAACACATAAATTCTGAGTAAAATTGGAACAGCATGGTGGTTTCTTATATTGCTATTCTCTTTTGGAAGGTGAAAGAGCACAGCAAAGGTGGCTGAAGCTAGAAGATGGAGAAGAATGCCCTTGATATTGATTTAAACTCTACCTACTCAGCAAAATAAGGGCCATTGGAATCACAGCTAGGCTTCCTTCACAGAATGTACTCATATTTAATATTGAACTCTAGTAGCAACATTAAAAAAAATGTTGTATGATAACTACAACCAGGTTTTCTTTCTCAGATACAGCTAGCAAAGAAAATACCTATCCTGTCCAAAGAGTCTGTCAGAGTCTGACAGGGTTTATCATTGTTAAGAAATATGTATTTCAGAACTAGAATTAGATCTAAAACTCAATTTGCAATTTAAATTTTGCCTGCACTCACTTTTGTCCACTCTTTGTTCTTGTTACTTTAGGAGTTAAAATCACCTCCTGTTCTGAATGCCTAAAATCCACAACCTTCTGCCAGCAGTGGACGCTTCAAAGGCTTTAATACTGAGTGTTACAGTTGGCTTTTTACTGTCCCCTATAGCTTTAAAGGGATGTTGGAGCTTGATCAGATCCTTTGCCTTCCAACCTTACTGCTTTCTCCTCTCGCCAGGCAGAAGCAGAAAAGCCCTTATCTATTGGGATCTCAGGAGTGGCCCCAGCAGCTTGTGCTTTCCGGCTCAGAGGGGAGGTGATGAGGGAGCGAGGGAACAACAGCTGTCCGAGAGGGATTACCTCAGTGTCATACACCCATTTTATCCCACAAAGGCACAGAAGAGAGTCTGAGATACAGAGAAGAGTGTCTGTATGTTTGTTCTTTAAATAAAATTTGAACTTAACACTGACACCTCACAGCTTAGCTGCAAAGTTAGTACCGTGCATGTTCTCAGAAAAGTATTTAACTGGCAGGCTTGATGTTTAGGACTGCATTTCAGTTTGTACGATTTTTTTCTTGATGGTTTCTCCGCCTTACCGGAGATGATTACTTCTCAATCAATATGCATGTAAAAATATCAATAGATCATGGAAGCATATGAATTCTCGTACAGGAATGCTTAGAAGATTAAAACTGGACAGCAAGGTCATAATTATGTATGGCTATTCTGCTCAGCATAAAAGACAAGAAAATCATTGTATCTTGCACGTGGTATCAGGTTTTTATAATAAAGAATTTTTAATGGAAGAAACATTGTTTTTTAACATAAAAATGGAAATCCTTTAATGCATATACTCCGGAAATTGAACAAACTGAAATAACATTTGAATTGGAAAAAATATCTGTCAAGTTCACCCTGCTAAATCCAATCTCCAGACTAAGTTAGTGCTGAAAGAATTTATTTTGTCTTGCTGCTCTGCTAAGTGTATGCTCTGCTTAATGAACCCCACCCCTGCATCCACAAGTCCCACAAAACGTCCAGGCATCCAGCTGAAACATTTGCATGAACGCATGCAGAAAAAGAAATATAAACACACAATTATTCAATAATACTTTTTTTTCTCTTAAAATAACAATGAGTTGTGGCATCATCGCTGTAACTATGGAAAGGTCAAGAAATCTTTCTGATTTTTCTGTGCTCAAATTTTGAAAAGGTTTTGATTTGGCTAATTTTAGGGGTAGAGCAGAAGAGGCTTGGTGTAAAAGGTACTCGGCATTGAAAACAAGCGCAGAACCCAGATCCCTATCATCTGAAACTGATGAAGAAAATCTTGCTGGCAATAAAAGAAAATATGCTCTGGCCTTTTCTCTTAGGAGCAAATAAATAGATTTTAGTTATCACTGTCCAAGAAATCCAGTGCTCACCTTGGTAATATTTTGGTGCATATGCATCAACAGAACACTTGCATTTTTCCCTTTGTTTTATGAGTAACCTAGCAATCTGAACTAATGATTTGTGTATCCAGTAAAGTGTTCGTAGCTATCAATCATCATTAATGTTTTTCAGTCAGCAGCTTCAGCCTGTTATTGTATCTACGCTTAGCGAATCGACTCTAAACTTTCACATTACTGTGTTTAATCTCTGTTCAACAGTGTTAAAGTGTACAGGATAGAATGGAGACTGAGGCGATCATAGAAGAATTGTCTTTTAGGACAGATGGTAATGAAGAGAGGATGGAGTGGGCTGCTGTTGTGGGACTGGGGCCTCTTTAGTTTGTAGAAAAGGTGAGAAATACAAACGAAGGCGACCAGTATCACTAATAATCAAATGCGTGAGCAAGTAGAAATGAGAAAGTATCATTTTATGGCCACTCAATTTCACATTAATTCTCACTGAACATCAGTAAACAGTACTGTAGAGATGGATCATCATGTCAATCTCTGCAGTGGCGCTGTTAAACAAAACATTTGCAATGTAAACAGAAGATATTCCAGGACATTGTCAACACGCTTGACCCCAGACAATTATATTTGACTTTTTGGTATGCATGAATTCTGTCCATATGGCTGTGCTCTGCCGCTGTATGAGCTCATAATTGAGAATCATGAGTTTTAGGTGAAAGCTGGGGGAGAATGGGAGACTCCTTCTTTACCTGGCTGAGCATTTCTAGTCTACTTCAGGGCAAACAGTCAAATAATCACTGGTGAGGGTGCACCTGAAATTCAGGGTCCTTTTCACTGCCTCTCAGCTTTAGGTCTCAGTCAGGAGCTGATGGATGCCTAGTAGCCATGTAAATGCTGTACCCCCACATCCTTACTTCTGAAGTAACCCATCTGTGAGAGGGAAAAGTGCTCCTGGAGGCAAGGGTCTGTCTTAGCTTGGAGGCAGAAATCACTGGGCAATATTGTTCTGCTTGTAGCTTTTCAAGTCGAGTGACACCTGTGCGAGAGGTGATTTGTGATGGGGAGAAGCCATTTTTCAGTCAAGGAACAGCCTCTGCAAGATGGTGGAAAATCAACAGCTGAGAGCAGTTGGTTGCCCACTGCCTCCCAGTTGAGGCTGGAGTCAAGGACACGTGTTCCACCTCCATCTAGTGTCACCCATGGTTTGTGGGTGTCTGATGCTCTCCCAGGTATGGAGCTTACAGCCCTTGGGAGGTGCTCACGCTCTGTTGCTGATGGGGTATGAGTTACTGAACACTGAAGCAGTTTAAATGCTTCATTCAGTATTTGGTGAATAATTCAAGCAGTTTCAAAGCTAAACCATAGCTATCCTACTATGATGTTCTTTATATTGTTAGGCTTTAACTGACAGATTTGGTTTTAGTTGAGGTTTTTCGGGGAAAACATGCCAGTTTGGTGTTACTGTTTCTATTTAACTCTTTGAAGGTACATGCTATTTCTTTGCTGGCCAACCCCAAGTACTAAGGGTGATGTGAGCACAAACTGCTGCTTCATGTACCATTTCCAAGCCCCATCAGGAATTTGTTGGGCAGTCCCCAAGCTGGGTGGGGTTTTCTTGCTCCTGCTTGGTTCCCCCCACTTTGGAAGAAAGAAAAGGAGTTTGTTTGCTTTTTATGGTCTGTTGAAATCTTAAGAAGCAGAAAAGAGGAAAAACAATCACTGGTGACCCAATGGGTAAACTAGATGCTTCCTTGAATGCCTTTAAGAGAATTTAATGAAGGCACACCGACTGGAATACTGCAGACAGTCTTAATGGTCTTTAACCTGTTTTCTCCCTTTTCTGACATATACTTGTACTTCCCAGTTAAAACCAGTTTTGTTGATTTGTCGTCTTAGGGCTTTTCGTGAAGAACAATGAAGAGAAGTCATTCTTTTATCAATCATTACCTATTCTTTCTTTGTAACAAACAGACTGCCTTTAGACAACTGGACAGATATACAGCTAAGTGTTGTAGGAGAATAAGAAGATATATGGTACGTTTTCTACTTACCTTTCTGTGATACCCTAACTGATGTTTTTCCTCTGACAGGCTTTTACCATTCCTTTTTCCTCGAGGATGCACCTTTTCTTTTCCCATTTCTTTCCCCTCCTTACATATATATTTAAATATATATTTAAGTATTGTAGCCACAGCATTTCTTACTCAAGTATTACATCTGTATTGGGATAATTTGTTGCTGTGTGTTTAAAATATACTGGTTTGTCTAGCTCTGGTTCCCTGTCGCTGCTGACTTCACAGGAACTGACATTTGCCCCTTAAGTTTTTGTCTGGATTGAACTGTCTTCCCAACTGGTGTTAGGAGGTTGTGTCTATGCTTTCTTTAAAAATGAGAAAAAATACGAGATCATCATTATTTAAGGATGCTGCTTCAAGAAAAGTAAATATTTTGCTTCACTCTGCTTAATTAAATTTGATATACATTCTCACATATAAAATTAAGCAACATTGATTTGGGCTGATAAATAGGGATTGAACTCTACATCAGAGAGGATTGAACTCTGCTGGTGTTTGAAGGGGTTTTGACACAGGCTGGAAAGTGTATAAAAGTTCTTTAGTGTGGAAGATTCCATATAATCTTAATTTCAGTCATCCCAGCTTTGCATAGACATCTCAATGTCTTGGCTGTATTTCATAAATAGTCTTTTCCTGGAACTACAGACAGTATTTTCTAAGAAATGTGAACTCAGGAGAGGAGAGTTACTCAGCTTGGAATAATGTCAAGAGTCTTAACTCCTCAAATTGTGCACATGCAACTTGGAGGAATATGCAATGCTACTCAATGTTTTAGCAGATACGTTGATATTCATCAAGTATCCTGCAATATTTAAGCAACATCTCTTCTATATTTTTGCTTTTCATTAATTACACGTCTTCACTTCTTTTCAGAGATACATTTGAATTACGTTTTGTTGACGTTGATTTATAATCTGAAGGTTGTAATGCTTACCAAATCTTCACTGACTTTGAAACTTAGGATCTCAAACATTACTCTAGTTCTCACAAAAATTTGTATTTTTGATGTACCCAGGTGAAAGTCTTCTGATGCCCTGTTTTCTGCTTATCTATAGAACTGTACAGCCCAGTGAGGAAAAGGTATTGCATGGTTTGGTGAAACTGCTGTGTGGATGCTAAATCCTTTGACATGCATGTGTATAAACCGATATATAAATGCAAAAGAATCATCAAGCTCTCCACAAAGGGATCTGTGAAGATTAAACAATCTTTCCTGTTACCTAGCAAATTGCAGAGGGCTCTTTAACTTTTATCACCTTGTCCCTAAGGAAAAATATTTTAATAACAAAAATAATATAGATACTGTTGTAGTGACTACATTTCATGCGCTTCTTTGACAGAGGCGTGCTGGAAAAGGTAGCTGTTAAGTGCATGGTGATGAGTGTCTTTTAAACATGTGAATCCACAGATGCAAATGCATCTGCATTTTGTCTGATGTACCTGGCATAGTAAGATTAGCAGGATGGCTAAATAGCTTGTGCTTACACCTATGGAATTTAAAGTGGCTTCCTAAGAGGGGGGAGAAAACGTAGCACTTTATTCTTGGCGTGGTCAAAGCAACAAATGACATGTACTTAACAGTTTTTCCCTAACTAAGCCACACATAGTTCAATATGCGCAGACACAAACCGGAAGAACTGGTCTCTGTTGCTTTAGCTGTAGTTGAAAACTACTGTAAAATGTGCTGTTTTGAATGCATGCTTATGACGAGAGGGGAGATGGCAAGGGAAGAGATTTGATGCAAAGGGTTTATTTGTGTGGGAAAATTATGCCTATTGAGCCTCCAGTGCAGATTTGCAGAGCTCTGAGTTTTGATGTGGGCCCTCCAATGTAAGAGTTGGGAGAAGTAAAGAAAATGAGGGGAAAAAAAAAAATTCTTTTGTTCATGGTGTTGCTTATGCATTTTGTCTAATGATTCTTTAGGGCACAGCAAGCAATTCCTAGTGCAGGGAGCAGGACTGGGATCTCTGTGTCTCTCTGGGTAGTGCTCCAGCCACAGACTTGTTTTTTCTTGCATATTCACTCTCTGAATCTCATTTTCTTTTCTGCCTGGTGGCAGCCTGGTAACAGACAGCTGGAGCACTCCTCTGGGAGACAAGATATGTCGGTCTCCCTGGCAAAGAGCCTGACCTCTACTGTTTTATAAGTAAAGAGTGACAGTGCTATTAATAGATCCCTCCTCCAGCCGGGTTTTCAAAGGAGTACAGCCTGGTTGCTGTGCTTCGTGCTGAGCTTAGATATTATCAGCACATGGTAGGTGTATTGTGAGTATCAGGAATGAATTGGGTCCCTGAGGGAAGTTAAGTTCAGAATGGCTTCGGGAAGCTCTGCAAACTCTGCATGGGAGGAGGCACCAGCTTCCCAGCTCCATCAGCCAGCTGGGACACAGCCCCCGCCCGCCCAGTAGCTGAGCTGTAGGCACTTAACTCTAGGCTGTTTTGGCAATAACATATAGACTCCTACCGTCAGCAAAAAAGTTGGGGCCCTGGTTTGGACTTGGTGATTTAACCGGTCTTTTGGCTCTTTGGTCATCTGGAACCTCTCCCATTTCCATTGCGATCAAAGGTAGATGACTGGTAGTTTTGCGTTTGACTGATAACAGGTGGTGGGCAGGGTTTCTTTCTTTCCTAGATGTGGCTGGGAGAAAACTAAACACAGCAGTCCATCAGTAATGAAACTTTTTCTATTAAAAGGAAGTATTATGATTTAGATTAAAATTTCATTTGAAATAAATGAATCTCTTTGAAAACATGAGCTTCCTTGGAAGAGTGAATTCAAAATGATTTGTTCAATATTCCCCACTTATCTGCCCTTTGACATATGGACTTGGCTCAGATAATTTTTGGTGTTGAATGCAAGGGAAGAAAAATACATTAAACACTTTTCAGTTTATTAGTAGGAAACTGCACATTCAGTCTTTGCTGGGAAACATGCTAGTAACTGGAAAGTGAACCAAAATTCAGGTCATATTTGCAAAGCCGAGTATTCTTGCATATGAGTATTCTTATTAATGCTTTGTAACCCAAATGGACTTAATTTCTCATTAAACATTTTTGTGGTAATTTAACAAGGCTTGCCTGGAGCCAACATTAGCTTAAATATTTTAAAGGGTCTGCATTTGTCAAGGTCTCTCTAAACATCACATTAAGCTGGTGAGGTGAGAGAATCTTAAAGACCTTAAAAAGCTTTGCCAACAGCCCAGCAAAATTATTAGACCATGTAAAAAATTGAGTTTCACAGTAAGAACAAGGCTTACCTCTCCTAATGGAAATTTTGCCAAATGGTATTCCAAATACCTCTGGTTATTACTCCTTTCAGGTGCAAGTATGCGGGGCTCAGCCTTCAAAGTCTTGTTTACAGGACATGTTTCTGTGATTTAAAGCAGATTTATTAATGTAGGACAGTAATGATGCATTTATTAATGTATCAGTCTTGCAAAGACTTACAGGTGTGCTTTACATATGCACTCTGCGTAGCTCCATCCAAGTCAGTGAAAGCTTGAACTGACAAAACAGGAATTGTAAGACCTCACCCAGAAGTAAGAACTTGCAGAACTGGACCTGAAATCTTTTTCGTTATGCAGTAGAGAAAATGTTTTAAATCAATGGTCTAAAGTCACAAAAACAAAGCACAGTATTAAAAACAAATAAATGAAGAAAACCCAACCCCAGTTGTAGAGAGAATTCCCTTCTAGTTCTCACCTTATGTTCTGCCACACTTTTCATTTCAATCAAATCTCCTTTGTGGTGACAATCCTTGGGATAATTTAGAAGCAAAATGAATGGTAACTCCAAATTGTTCACACTCACGTTGAGCGTTGATTTCATAAGTAATGATGAAGAACTTTTTATTGACTTAAAGAGTCAAATTCTCCAGGCATAACGCTGCCCGGGTGAAACTTTGTATATATGTCCACGAATGGACACCATCACTGTACAGAACCTCAAGTGATTTCTGTTGTCGGGATGTAAGATGGAAGGGTTTGTTATTGCTTTTTTAACTTTTACTGTGTTGACTGTGTAACTGTCCAACTCAAAACAGTATGGTTAACCCTTGAAAGTCAGAGAGGCATTGGAATTTTGAACATCAAATATTCCCTGAAATGAAACACAAAAAACCTCTTAAATTAATTTTATTTACATGTAGTTTGCCATTACAAGCAAATTAACACCTTTCAAAAAATTACATTTCACCTGGTTCTAATAAGACAGTCAAAGACCAAGAGCTAAGGAGAGGGGAAGAAAAATCATGGATAGCATGCATCTTGCTGTATGGCCTTAGTACAGGAAGAAATTTAAGCACATGTTAAAGAAATCCCCTGGACAGAATAACATTTGAACAGGTGCTTTACTTGCACTTACTTCAAGATAGAAATATGTTTAAAATTACATGCATGTGGAAGTAAGAGCAGTGCATTGAGGCCTGAAGGAATAAAAGCCCTTCAGAGTGATCCTTAACTAGTTGCAAATGCTCCTCTTAGTGGTTTTCTAAAGTTATGAGAATAAAAACTTTATAATGTAAAATAAAAGAAAACAATGTGTTTTCCAAGGGAATTATTGTCAGATCTCTTAAGAGTGTTCTGTAGATTACAACTTCAAGAAAACTAACAAAATGGTTATTGGATTTCTCTGTAAGTAAATGTCACTTTTAAATACCTCAGCTATTATGTTTGTGTTTGCATTACTTTAGGGATTTAAATGGTACCATTTACATATTTTATCCAATTCTCCAATGTTCACTTAGTGAGTTAAAATTAAGATAAGTTGTGTAAATGGAACAGCTTCCTGGCTGTAGATAAGATGATTTAAGCTACTGTAAATGGGACTAAAAGTAAGGCACTTGGTTATTCAGAAGACACATACACAGTTAAGCTTTCTTTGTGAAAATAACATGTTTAATAGCATGTAAGTTTTAGTTTGAAATCAAAACAGTCTATGGATATGTGGTAAAGACTGAAAGCATCTTTGCCTTGGGAGGGGAAGGCTAGGAATGTATGTGTAGTTGTCTCAGGTGTATGTTCAAATAATTTTTACTATATAACATTCTCTCAATATCTATTTGTGTTAATGTGCCTCAAATGCTCCCCAGATGTTTTGAGATATTTAATCTACATAGAGTTCTCTTCCCCCTTCTCTTCTCTCCATCTAATATGCACAACTTTTTCTTCAGACAAGGTGAAGTGCCTTTCCTTGTTGTTATTATAGGAATGGTTGGTAAAGCCTGGCCTGTGGCATTCACAAGTTCCTCTTTGACAGACGGACTGGAAATCTTCTATGTTCTTTCACCTTTGAAGTTTTGGCAGGGATTGACTTTTGATCCCCTAAGTTGATGTTTTATTTTTATATATTCACCTAGCCTGCAATTTTTTTGATCCTAAGCATCTTCCACAGGTCTAATCTTCCTGTCGGTAATTTTCATGGATCTTAAGGGGGACCAGTGTTACCCATCCCTCTAAAATACCTGGTCATGTCCCATGGGACATGACCAATTACCATCCTCAAATCTACCCCCCTTAGGCCCCTTTTCTCTTTGCGAAATACTTTGTTGCTTCTTCATTTTTCTGTCTTTGGTACATTGACCACCAAATAACTGTTGAGTTTTCTTTTTCTGTGAGTATGTGAATTTAGATAAAGTTATTGCACGTTGGCACCACGTTTTTCAGCTAAATCTGCCTTCCTTGAACATCTACGCTAAATGTGTAATCTGCTTATGAGCTGTTAAGAAATTCTGCTACAAGGGTGTTCCTTTGAGTTGTGCTAGTCTGCCATGAGGAACCATGATTACTTTCATGTGCTAATAGTCTCTGAACTGGGGGTTTTGAGCTTCTCCATGGATTTTCTGTGATTAGAAATGGAAATAGTCTTAAAAACTGCGTGGAAGCTTAAAATGAGATATTTATGTAATGCTATTCTGCATATGGCGCAGCAGATCGGCGTGCTTTACAGCGATCTCTCTATGTAAACCCTGAGTTTCTAATCGCAGGACAAGAAGGACTGTAGGATAGATGGTAGGTAGATGGTAGCATTGGTAAGGAGGAAAAAAGTTGGGAAGCATGCAGATATATAAGACATCAAATTGTAGTAGCCGTTGCCCCTTAGTCTCTCTCTCTCCCTCCTTTGCTTCTCACAGATTTTCTTAGCGAACGGGAGGACAGAAAAACTTCCCTTATGCACTGTAAGAGACTCCTTTTCTTCCCTACGCCACCAGGGGAAGTGAGTGAGGGGCTGTGTGGGGCTTTAAATCAGAACAAATTCTTAGTTTGAAAGCAGGAATTATGTCATAAATGATAATACAGAAGTAACACGTTTCTTCTATATTCTGGCTTAATAATACTGCTCACTGGTTTATTCTACCTCACAATTTAGCGTAAATGTAGCTTTCTGTAATCAAATGAGTACTTTCCCTGTGTAAACACACAGGGAAGGTATTGAGAAATTAGATTCTAAACTACCACAATGCTCAAAAATAAGCAAAACTCACTTTTGTAACGACAAGGGCTCTTGCGGTGGTTCTTTTGCAAGACAGTTTTGGCTGCATCAGAGAGTAGAAAGAGGCTGTCAGGGAGCCGGGGGCTGGCCCCCGCTGCTCGCTGGGTCGCCCGTTGCTCCTATGGGGGCCTGCCAATGTACAAGTGTGAGCACAAGACGTGATGTGTGGGGGTGATGAGGTAGCAAAGCTACTTTTTCCCCCCCTGCTGTGTTCTGTAACATAATAATGGATTTTCATGAATTTTGCTGTGTAAAAAGCATTGGAACATACAGAATTGCACTTCACGCTGCTTAAGAGAAATGACTCAACATCCATCAGCCCTTTATACCTACTTTAAATTTAATTTCCAGTGGGCATGCCCTGGCAGGGGAACATAAGGCCACACCGTCTGAGGGGCGTTAGTGCCCTTGTGACAAAAAATGGCAGCCGCCTTTGTTCTATTTTCTTATGGCAGCCAGCAGGGGAGGAGAGAGGCGTTGATTTCTGCTTTGCATTTCTCCTCCGGGCGAGGGGGGACCCTCTCCAGAGGGGTCCTCACAAAGTTAGCGCAAGTGAGTTTTCAGTTGCACAATTGCCGTGGGCCTTGCTGGGAGCTAAAACTTGACTCACCTGGCGCGTTCATCGGATTTACTGCTGCTCAGTTATCTAGCTGCTGATGTTAAACACCAAAAATCAGAAAATAGCCTATTTTTCTCTGCAGAAGTAGTCTGAAAGCTATTCAGACCAACCTAAACGGAGCTGCAGTTGCAAATGCAGAGGCTGGTGCTGCCGGGCCGTTCCTGGCCGTGCGGGTGCCAGCAGAGGCTGCCCGTGTGGACACGATGGCTTGGTGCCTACACAACAGCAGATCTGTCTCAGTGCAGGCAAACCCAGAGCTACTTCTGCAAGAAAAGCTACCTTTTGTGCTGTGGATTTAACCCAGGACCCTATGAGGTCAGCAGAAAGGCTTTCTGAGGGCTTAGAGTAAGGTCTCCATTGCAGAGATATGTCTCTTCAACGGTGTCTGGGTTAATTTTAAATGCCGTGTTTCAGTAAATGTGTGAGAGTGAGCGTTGCTGAGATTGGCAGGGCTGGCAGTGCCCTGTTCCATGCTCCTGTGGGTGAAGATCTGCAAAAGGAGGTTCTGCCACGCTCACAGGGGCACCGAGGTGCTGCGCTTGGGGTTTCTCGGCAGCAGAGCCGGGCTGCCAGCCCTCCTCCAGCCAGCCTTCCAGGGGAACCAGTAACGGCCATGGGCCCTGCCTAACATATAAAAGTCAGCCTTTAAAAAGGGAGAGGGAAAGGTGTTGGGAAAGTATGTCCTAAGAGGGGATGAGCTGCTTTGGTCTTTCATTTCTGTAGCCCTTTGCGTAGAAAGAAAGTGTGCAAAGCAGCAGGGTCTGTGGCTCTGCTGCCTTCAGCCTCAGTGCCAGAGCCCTCCAGGGCATCCCCCTGGTTATGGGCTGCTGAGACATACCTCCCTGCTATCAGACTAATAGGTTGCAATTGCAAGTGTCTATTATGGCCACACTGTTTCTTTATATATGTGAAGAGAAAAGACTAGACCCGAGAAAAACATAGGAAGGGGAGAGAGAAGAAAACCACAACATAAATAAAAACTATTGATCTTAATTTCTATTTATTTTCATATACTTAAGAAGCACACTTATACTGAAAATCATGATAAATGTAGTCAGATGTTCCCTGTAGCAGGTTTAAATGAAAAGTTGTATTGATGTTATGCTTAGGGAGAATTTTGAGTGTTTGACAGTTATATTTTTAATGACTTTTCTGTTTAATTACTTTCATCACTTTATTTTACCCTCTTACTTCATAAGATTAGGAATAAAGTACTATGCTAATTTCCCTTTTAATTTTTTAAACTACTGTTTATCTCTGAATATAAAAACTGATAACCAGAGATAAAAATTTCACTGCAAAAAAAGTCCTTTAATTATCTTAGCAAGTAGGAATAGTGTCAAGTATGAGTACAGAGCATCATGCCAAGGGAATGACAGCTGAGGAGAACTGTCACTGGCAGTTCTCATACACTACATCTCCTTGCCGGTACCCATGAGCTGGATGGTGACTCCATTGCCCGATGAGCTTCTTTAAAGTGTTGACAGAAATATGCAACTTTTTCAGATAAAGGCTGGCCAGTGGCCATGCTTAACTTGGAAAATGCCAGGAGTGGATGTAGCTCTCTAGGCAGGAAGGAAGTGGAGTGACCCAGAAAAGAGTGTCAGCTTTCAGAATCACATTGCTTCTGGTATTTTTACTGAACGAGCACTGCTTTCTGGACAATTAAAGACTAAGGTTTTGACTCCTGGATTCAGTTTATATACAGAATATAATTGCATGCAGGGTGCTTCATACAGGTTTTGGGGATATTTTTGGTACTTGTGCTCTGAAGGTCATTAGGCAGACATGATACTGAGTGTATAATAGGGGAACCAGATAGGAAATATTTTCAGTTCATATAATTTTTAATGAAAGATTTTAAAAGAAAGAAATTGCAAGCTTTTAAAAATAAAACATGTTTGCGTGTGTCTACATTTCTGACAAGTGGAAAACATTCTGTGGGCTATGACTATATGTTTTAAATTTTGTAAAGAGTCTTGTAATTTAAATTCACATGAAGAATACATGTAATTTCTGTATATATAAGTTGACTTCCATCTACTGCAGCTTAAAAAACCTGAACATTAGTCTTTTGTGATTTTGAGAATATAGTTTATGCTATATATTTGCCTAATGCAGAGTTCCCATGACCACAAAATTGTCTTTTTGCCAAATGTTATATGCACATATTTCATGAAGTGGTCTACAGCTTTGCAGAAACTAGGGCAAGCTCTGTGAAAGAGAATGCCAGGTAATTATTCAAATTCTTTTTTTATGCCAAAAAATAACAAATTTGTTCTGTAGTGGATTCTTTTCTTCGATTTCTGTGAAATCTCTAATAATGTTGCTTATTTGTTGTTTCACCCACAGGTACATTTATGTTCCAATGGGAGGATCTCAGTCCAGTCTGCTGGGAACACTCTTTTCCACAGCCCTTACTTTTGCCTTTGTAAGCTATTGGCACGGAGGACAGAGTTATCTGTGGTACTGGGGTGCACTTAATTGGCTTGGAGTAATTGTGGAAAATGGTGTCAAGAGGATACTTTCTATTTCACTTATTCAAGATTTAATTGTAAGTTGAATCTCTCTTCATTTCATGTTCTTGTTTCATGGTGCCATGCTCTTCTGAAATTTCTGCTTGCTAGTTTGGTTTAATCTAGATTGAAATTGTGGATAACAGATAAAAGAGTTAGCATTCCCTTGCCCATCCTCTAGTATTTGAGGTAAACTCTATAACTAGGACGTTCCAAAGTATCAGCAAAGCAAACACTGTAATATGCACAGTCTTAAAAGCTTCCTCTGCAGTTCTGGAGTAAGCAACTGCTTGTCACTTTGTATATGGCTGAACAGAAGCTGGATTTAACATTTGTATTCTGATTTCACTCAGGATGTCCTTAAAATATTCATCTTCACTAAAATTAGGAGTGTATATTTCTAACCATGTGTTTCCTGGACAAATGTGTGTGTAGCAGCTGCTTGCATCTGGGAACAAGCTTACACTGGGAAATCTTATACCACTAAAGAGCCAAGTAAAGAAAATACTGTTTTGCTTTGAAGACCTCTGATATTTTCACTTTTATGCTTTTGACCTATATACTGTCGTTTCCAAAGGACAAAATTGTCTTTGACATGCAATCATATGCAAAAAGCCCTATTTTAATTTTGATGGTCATTTTAGTCTGCAGGTTTGCTCACTATTAAATCCCAAATCTTCTAATAGCTGTTTGTATAGAATAAATAATTCCTATGTCTTGCTTCCTAAGTCGTGACAAGTGTACAGATTTCCTACTCCTATATAATGTGGTAGTGGTGACTCACTCTGCAGCCTGATGAAGTCCTGATGCTCAAGTAGTTATGCTTGTTCTCCATCCCACCCATTTCAGTTTTCAGTGTTGTGGCATCCCATGTGTGGCAGCTGATACAGCAAGTAATTTAGTAGCCAGTAACAGCCAGTACCTTATATCATCCAACTGTCCATCACTGCAAATTCAGTGACAGTCTGGAAGCAGCTTTTTTCCTTCCTAGAGAATGAGTTTATCGGAACCATTAATCCTCCCTCAAGGGTGAAACTGAGCTTCACCATCTGACCGGCTGCATACGTTTGTCTCTGGACTGGAAGACAACATAGTTTTTTAGGCATCCAGCTGTATGAGGAAATATAAGTGTAGGGGCTTTTTGTATTTGATGTCACTGTATTAGAAATTTTGAAAGAACTCTTAAGGAATTAACTGCTTAAATACCATAGAAATTATAAGGAAGTGGCATTATGAAGGTGGGGTTATATATACTGGATTAATTTCTAACACATAGTTCTAATTATAGTTAACCTATGCTGGCAGTAATGTTGGTTCCCTAACAATGAACCATGTGCATTTTACCCGTTTCCTCCCCTTTGTTTTCATGCAGTTTTTAAAGGCCTATCCAATGTCTTCCATGTCTCCCTTGGTAACATGCCTCTAGAACTTCCTTAGAAGATACTTTCACATCTTTCCCTGAAATATTTCTGAAACCAAAAATTTTAATATGAATAGTTTTGGCATCTAAATTAGTGCATTAAGCAGATCTTGCTGCATTTGGTTGTGGCTGAGTCATGCTTTGCCTTGTGCCTTGAAGATTTCTCTACAACATGAGCTACAATCTTTGCAAAATACCCCTCTTTGCTCTGTCCTCGCTTTTCTAACAAACTCCCATTTTCTTGAACGCTGAGATTTGGGAGCAGATGAGCAGTTGGACTTTGACCCTTCCTTATCAAGGGGTGGAGTGATGTGACATTCTCTAAGAAGTTTTATGTTTAAAATTAACTGCAATTCCCTAATGCCCTGTATAAATTTAATTTTTTCCCTTGTAGTCTAGCTTTTGGAAGCATTCCCATAATCCTGCCTCAGCCAGAGGTGTGCTGCAAGCCTGGTGACCATGGTGTTGAGAACCCCATTCCGGGGGATGTGTTTTTCACTTAAATTTCATCTGTTGACAAGCTGAAATCCTTTGCATTCTTGTGCTTCGCTCACATGTGATGTTGGCTCTTGAAGGCTATTTTTGAAAAGAAAAGTTTATTTTTGTCCATGGAATAGAAGATGAGTTTTTGAAAATATAAAAAGCACAGGTTTATGCTTTTTTTAACCCATACTATTTACCAAACCTCCTCATATATGTTAAAGTTGAGTTACATAATTCAGTCAAGCAGGCGTGTTTAATTAGTAAAAGATACATTAAAAAAATCTTGGAGAATAAGTTGAATTTAAATTCTGCTCTGTTTTTAAAATTGAATCGATCAAAAGAATAGCAAGAATTTTATCCAAACTGCTTCCACTATATTGTCTCAATTCTCTTGCAAAGGAAAGATTTAGAAATCTAAATAAAGCCCATTTGAGTCTTGTCCTTAGCTGAAGCCCTGTGCTGACAAAGAATATATATAAAAAGAATTGGACCCTATATTTATGCATATTTTATGGTAGTTTAAATCTCAGCACTTGAAACCTAGCACAATATGGGTAAATAACACTTTTGTAGCAGCCTGACAGGTTTTAAATGTCATCTCAGGCATATTGAACTAGAATGAACAAAGAAGCATGGGCATTATTTGTGAGAAGTAAAATTAGCATATAAACCAATATTTACTGAAAACGGTAAATTTCCTGACCCAGAAAGTTGGATCTGAAACTTTTCATTTGGACTGGTTGCAAACCAATGCCTGGCTTTCTGATTTCCTGATGCTTCTTCTTATATACTTTTCAGCTTACACTGCTCTGAACTTTCATGTTTCAGTGAGTCGTGTTGTGAGTAATTATCTACATATCTTTTTTTTCCCTAGAGGTTACTTATTAGATATCAGTAAATTAGAGCTCAATTAAGTAATTCTGTCTTTTCATTAAAACATTGCATATGAAACAACAATAAATGCTGTATATCATAAGCTACAGCATATCTGGGAACTTTTTATTGAACTAGAGAAGTTTTATTGTATTTTTATCAGTTGGTTTATTTTTTTACTTTTTCAGGAGATGCTTAGTCCTGTACTAAGCAAAGTAGTGCTCTGTTTCACTGATTCTATATTAAGGTCTTACAGATGAACAGAGACTCCAGTAGTAACTCATTTGAAATCAATGACAGAATTTTTATTGATTTTTAATAAATAATGCATAAGAATTCTGAAAGAAAATGCTAATGGCTATCATTCTTCCAGTGATACAAATTTATTTCCTACTGCTTTTTCCTTAAGGAAAACGAGATATAGATCTAGACAAGAAATCAGGTCTTGGTATAAAAATAGATTTAGAATAATTTAAACCTTAGAATAGCTGACAACATCTTTAAATCAATAGATTTTTTTTAAAAAGAAATATTTGGAAATTTTCCAAAAGAAGAGATGTAGCAAGGGAAGTGAAGTTGGCATTTTGTTAAAATTAGTGTTTTGATCTCAGTTGAAACAGTAACATTTATCTTCTTAGTTCTTTTGTAAAGTGAAACCATGTCATTCAGTCTATCAAGAATTTTTTAAATTGAGACATAAAGATCTCGCTTCTAAAATCATTCTATGATGAATTTCTTGTTTAAGATCTTATTTCTAGCTTTATTTAGTAATAAACGGAATGCACCATAAACAATTCAATTTGAGGATCCAACTAATTTTAAGCATGAGTTATTTTAAAGTAATTTGTACTATCATTGTAAGTGTTCTGGTTTTTTTAAAGCATAAAATACTTTGATTTCAACATTTTCATTTATGGCTGTAATGAGGTGCACTAATTAAGTCCATTTCAATACACTGTAATTGCCTTCCCAACCCCCCTTTGCAAAAGGGGAAATATTTTGTATGATGTCCATGTTTTTCATTAACGTGTTAGATTAGATTTGATGAGTCTGATAGATTATTTCTTTTTTCCCAGAAGAATGAACTCCATACTTTTGTCTCTGTAGTTAAAATATCACCATTGTTTTGGGTACCAGAGATGTGGTCAATGACAATTGGCATCCTCAGCTTCACAGAGAAGAGAATTTTAGATGTCTTTCAAAAAGTTTGCTGTGGTGAGGGGTTTTTGTTCCTTTTTTTTTCTGTTTAATTTTGTTTGCCCTGTTTCTTCTGCTAGGTGCATTATTATTTATAATAAAATATGCATTATGCAGTGATCCTGCTGACAGCTGGTGTGGAGCATGGAAAGGTACTGACTGGTGAGCCTGACCTCTGGGCTGTGGTTTGACAGGGAATTAAGCTGATCTAACAGCTCACTGCTACTGAAGTGGGAAAGGTTTAATTTCTCTTTCATCCCTTCGTTGCAGTCTCACTGCTTCTTCCTCTGCATGCCTTCCTGCTGGAATTTTGCTGAGCTGACCTAGCTCTTTACCCCAGCAGAAAGCCTTACTTCCTCTGGTTATTTTACTGCTGGGTGATTTGCCTCATGGAGAGGAACCTGACAAGCACCCAAAGCAGTACAATGTAAGAGACAAAAGCCAAGGAAAGGAAGGGGAGGAGCTCAGCTACTTGGAGTCTCCCCCCTTGCAAATGTACATAAGCAGTACAGGGTACTAGGCTGAGCCTCTGTATTTAAAGTCAGTGGGACAAAGAAACCAGTTGGGTTCTGCTGTAGTAGTTACTTAGCCCTATGTTAGGGGCCTAAATTCAGCCTAGCCAGGATAAAGATTCCTGTGAATTTCAAACTATACCCTGAATATATATTGAGCAAACGTATGACTATCTCCTTTAATGACAAAATCTCTTTTTTTAAGTATAACTCACTTAAAACTGCCATGAGATAGCTGTAAAGCTTCCTTCTGCAGCTGACTGAGGCAAGATCTGACCAAACATTAGGAACTCATTCAAGGGAAGTATGTTTGATGACCACCTTGCAAGATTAGATCTTTAATAAGATCTCTATAATAAATAGAGACCCTTCTCAGCTGTTCTTCACCACACAGTAGGCTTTGATCTTTATTTTGCTTCATTTGGTGGAAAGAGTATTTATACCGCTGGTTTGCTAATGTCAAGCCTGTCTGGCCTTTTCTTTTTTACTAACAGTTTTGTGTCATTCATACATACTTTTATTGCAACATGGTGATTCAGTTAAGTGAGAAGCATTGCCAGTGATATTTTCTTCATAACATTTTTATGTGCTTGCTGTAGACTTCTGTTAGGCTTGTCACTTCACTCTCCGAGAATCTGTAAGAATGTAAGGTGGGGTAGTTGAACAAAGTCCCTTAATCAGGTTCTTACTCTTTAGTACAGAGTTTGGTTTTGAGATATAGGCATCACCTGTAACGTCACAACCCAGCCCAGTGGATGGGGCTTACCCCTCACCCTAACCTTGAGTTAAGCCATATCATTGCTCTAACCAGAAGTCTCTACTATCCAAAATAGATGTACTCTGTCTCAAAATAAATGGAAACTCCTTTCCCTAGGAGTGAACATCAGCCAGGGTAGACTTGTGACAACTGGTCTTTGTGTTTGGTACCTAGAAGCAGCAAGCTAAGTTATTGAGGTGCTCTTTTGTACTGAGCTGCTGAATGACCATCAAAGGTGAATATGGGCTGGCTGATTCATTCTGGGCTTTTTCCACTGACTTTTAGCTTTGCCAACAATAATTCTGAGTCAAGTAATTCTTGCCATGTTTCTGTTTTTGCTTGATTTTATTTTTTTCCTCTCTTCTCCACCCTCTTGTTGTAAGGGTCCATTTGTCTTCATGGAAGTGGATCCCATAACATTTTGGGAGCCTTGCTAAAAATGTACACACACTTGCACTCTGTTGGTTTTTTTTTTAACCAAGGGAACTTCTTGCCTCAGACCCAGTAATAAAGACTAAAAATCTAGTAGGTGTTGCTTTGTGTGAGGAACAGACATATGCGATATGGTACAGCCTTTTATGCCATGAATGACAAAAGTGGCTGCAGTAAGATTTCAGAGATAACAGACTATCATTTCCTACCTTTTGAGTACAAGCATCCTTTTTTTGTCAAATCTGTGCAAGAAATATTTTTGATGTCAGTAGTGAAGAAACTATCATGATTTTCCATCTGTCTTTAACCAGATGATTGCTGCTCTCCTTCAGACTCCAGTGCCAGCTGGGAAGCCCCTTGCTCAGTTGTCATAACAAAAAAACGTTTCTCCCGCTTACCAGCATTGTTTACTTCCTCTTCTGTTTTGGAGACATCAGGCAGTTTTCTGGTGCTCAGGCCATAATGCAGTTTGAAAAGCAAGTAAGTCATGATACAGGGTGAAAACACCACAGAGTGATGCTGGTTACATGCTGCTTTGTTACTGTTACATGAATGCAGCCTCCTTCTGTTGTTCACCTCAAAAATTAGTCCAGACAATAGACGTCAGCAGTTACGGAAATGCAAATTAAAGTCCTGAGGAGCGGTTGCACTCATCTTTCTGCTGTGTCTTGAGCTACAGAAACTTGCCACAGGGAAAGCGAGGTCTTTATTTGCTGAGAGTGTTTATCAGATGTCTCCATGGGGATTATTACTGTGTATTACTTATTTGTTAACAGTTTCACAGTGGCCGTGGGCCTGGCTGTAAAGGCAGGTCCAAAATGCAGCACTAAAGGTTGGTGAAGTTAGATCCTTTCCCAATTTGAGTAAAATTTAAAAGGTAAAAATGTTAAAATGTGGATGAGGGAACTGAGAGAACTGGAATGGGCAGAAAGGAAACCAGAAAAACAAAAATTAAGGATGTCAAGGACCTAGACATAGAGGAGAGTCCTTGTCTTTCTCGACCTGTCCTCCCTGGTGACAGCTGAGACACATTTATAGGAGTACATGCGCTGCCATTGCTTGGTTAAATTCCCTGCTTTAAACATAAAACAGAAAAGAGGATGGTGCATTTCAATGCTGTTCATTTCGCGCTTTTCACAAGCTGCCACTTTTTGAAAAAAAATATGTTTGGGCAGGTTCTTTGAGGGTGAAGAGTAGGTGTAGGAGCAAGTACAGAAATTTACTTCTGTGTATGTCAAACTTTCACACATGCATCTGTAAGTGTAGTGCATACATACGAGCTGGTAGGAGGCTTTCTTCCAACAGAAGGGGGGGTTGGCTGTTTGCTGAGAGATGCTATAAATGTAGATCTTTTGGAAAATCTAAAAATGAACTGGTGCGAGTGCAAGACAGCGTTTTGTTGAGTGAATGTTTAGTAAGACATCAATAGAGAAGATGAGTATCTTCTCAAATACTATATATAGCATTTATTCCTAAATTCAGAAACAAGTTCTATTTATGAAAATAGATCTTAACTGACAGCTGCTTGATTTTAATTGTGTGGTCCTCTTTTTATAGGAGTGATGTAGGGAATTACAGGTCATTTGCATCATCCTGTCTCTTGGAAAAATGTTGTCAGTTCCCGCCTTCATGTGTGAACCTTCCAGGAGCTAATTTTTGCCTTTGCTTTGGAAGGATGGTATATACCTTGAAAAGAAACAAGAGCTGACCTCAGGCCACAGTTCAGCTTGGGGAGAAGGGAGGGAATAACTGCAAGCAAAATATAATGCCAGAAAAATAAAGCAAAGTAAAGGGAACTGGTTCTGGGTTAGAGCTAGATGAAGAACGGGACAAACAGGAATGATTGCCATTGATTACTGAAGGGTACAGTGTATGTTGATGAGAAATTAAATTTATTCTTCCATTTGGTGTGGCAGTTGTTGATGCATAAGATCTGGTACCACATCTCATTCACTTTCTGCTTGTTCCTTTTCTTGTTACTTTTACAGCTCTGGGAATTCCACAGTTTCTTTTGGATTACTTTATAAATGGATATTTTGCACGCGTATTCAACCAGAATTCTTTATTTTTGTTGCTTTTCTGTTCTGTGGTACGGTCTCTGCTCTTATCCTATTCAACATCTGTCCCTCAGCTTCAGAGTGCAGGAGTAGGTTTTATATTGACATGTCAGCCTCTCATCAGCTGCCTCTCCCTTGCTCCTGCTGCTCTTCGAGCCCAACTTCTACCAACATTAATGAGCACATGTAGTCCCTCCCTCCGTTTCTGCAGTCTCCCAAACACACTTTTGTCATTATTACCCATTGACAATGTGTATTAACAAACATTTTTAGAAGTTGCCCCACAGCTTGGACCCAACCCATCTTCATTTCTACTGCTCACTTTAAAAATTAAATAAATTGACATTCTGTTTAGCAGAGCTTTGTCACAATTTTCAGCCTTTCCTCCGCCCCATCTGCTCCCCCAGCTGCTCTGTCACACCCTGCCCTCCATTTTCAGTGTGCCTAACTGCAGGCAGATAAAATAGCCAGGAACTGTTAGTCAGGATGTGTCGCTTCCCTTCCCACTGTCCCATCTGCTCCTTGCTGCCTTTCAGCTTTTCACCCGTGCTCTTGTTTTTATGCTGGCCCGTTATTTTTGGCAAATGGCTGCATTGCGGATGACCCAGATTCAAGGGACGCATTGAGGTGTTCACTCCTGTGGTAATGGGTTGATTACCAGGGGTCAGGGATAGACATTGAAGAGTTGTCATTTATCTAAGACCATTTTCTAAAAGGAAGCACTTACAAGTGCTTTTAAGATAGACTGGCTGGTCTCTGTTGCTTCTGTGGAGAAGTAAACAAATTTGGGCCTTACTCTTCAGTTGTGATGCAATGGGGGTGAAAACCAAAGTTCAGATCCTTAAATTGCACTGGTAAAAGGAGCCACAGCAAGCGATTTGAGGTTTTTTCCAAGCATTTTCCTGATCCGTGTAATGGCACCACCTGTGTCCCTCCTGTACTGCAGCAACCTTACCCACAAATATTTTATCCCCTCCCTCCCTAAGATCCTTCTAAACCCTATATAATGGGCCATTGCAAAGAATATTTCATTTAGTTTGTGTGATGTAACCAGGACAATTACATCAGCTTTTAAGCATTGTTTCTCTAGTAAAAAGCTTCAAGAAATCGAAAGGATGGAACTTTAATAACTGTAGAAAGCACACTTACTCCCCTCTCATACACTAGGAAAGGCAGTGAAAGATAATGCAGGACTAGGTGTAACATTCATGGTAGTTAATTTGCTTGATTTTGTCAACACAACAAATAGTGCAGTCTATGTATCTTATTTTAAAATTATCATGGATAAGTTGGCTGATAGGTCTAAGTGGGAGAGGATGAAACCCATAGAACAGATAGTAATTAAATATTATACATTTAAAAAAGGCAACTCTTCTAAAAATTGTTCTAGATTATTTTGACCCTTTAAAAACTAAAGGCAGATGAAAATAGAATAATGTAATCTGTAATGTTGCAGTTTGTAGTAGCAAGCACATGTTTCATGTCACTCTGGCCATAGTATTTGACAGTCTTATTCCACAGTGCATATGTTCCCATAAAAAATATTCAACTGCTTCTCCAATTTTACCATACGCTCTTACTTTACCATGTGCTTGGATTATCAAGTCTCTGGAAGGGTAGTTAAAAAAGAAATAAATGTTGTGAATCTCTGTTTTTCTCCATGAAGATAGACTCTTGTTGAAATTGCAGCAAATTTAATTTCATTACGTGGCACTTGTTGAAGTATTTTTAGTATGAGCAAGCTTGATAACTTCACTGACTTATACAGAAGTTTTCTTTAATCTGCCCCAGAACAACTATATAAATGAGATGCATTACGAATGCAGCAGACATAGATAATTTCCATCTTCTCAGCACGTGCCAAGAAGTTACCAGCAGCTGATGTCTGTCAGGGGAGGCTTTTTGCCACATGTCACCCTGTCATGAGGCTGGGTTTGCAGTGCAGTGGAGGACAGTTCCCAAGCCCTCCCTAAAACAGCATGATGTATGTGACCTGCTCCCAGAACAAGCTACTGCAAATGTATTCAGTAGCCCTCTGAATAGCAAGCATTTGGGACATGCCAAGTCACCGTGGGGCCACCACTATTGCTAGAAAAGGTTTAAGAATGATTGCTGTAGGAAGATGTAGGGTTGGGTCCCTGGTAAAATACTGGGGAATATATTTCTGTAGAAGACTTCAGCATGATATTTTGTATAGAACTGCCTAGTTTTGACTGCTGTACAGAATTCAGTCTTGGGTGGATGACTTATTCTGGTCAGTAATCCCCAAAGTATTATCTCTGTCGTTAGCTACCTAGGAGATGTAATGCATTTAGGAAAAACACTTCTGGACACTCAATTTCATTTCTCCATGCCATTCAGTAATATTGTTGTACACAGTCCTGTAAATCAGTGAAAATGCAAATTTATTGTTGACTATCTCTAGCTCACCTTAGAGAGAAGTTCTTTTAAATTATGCTCCACTGCCTGAAGCCACTTCTGCCACGTTTCTTTGTTTCACACTCATAGTGCTCTAAGTTCCTTGCAAAGCAAATTAAATTAGTATTTTCTCTAACATCCTCTCTGACTTCAAAATTCCACCGTGTGCTTTAACTTGACTCTTAATTCTAACCTAAATGATCTATTCTTGTCCTTCCTATGCTATCTTTCTCAAGAAATAACCGCTATACAAATTTCCTATTTCTCACTTAGAGGCTAAGTGTAATATGCTTGTGTAACTGGAAATGGATTTAGGAATGGGAATGTTTGGACTATGCACATCCTCTGTGGCTGAAGGATTGGGATGGATGGCTCTCGGCTGTTTCATAGAGACAGGCAGGGAAGATGAGGTGGAGTCATCCTCTATGTTAAGGAGAACCTTGAATGTATAGAAGTCAACTACAGTGATTATGGAAGCCCTATTGAATGCCTCTGGGTCAAGATCAGAGGGGTCATCTCCAAGCGGGATCTTACAGTAGGCATCTACTACCAACCTTCAAACCAAGACAATAAGGCCAACAAAGCAATATTTGGGTCACTTAAGCAAGCTTCAGGTCAACAGAACCTGGTTCTTACAGGGGCCTTCAACTGCCAAGACATTTGTTGGAAGAAAAATACAGCAGCTCATATGTCATCCATCAAGTTCCTGAAATGTGTAGAGGACTGCTTTCTCACAGAAACGTTAGATCTGCCAACCAGGAATGAGGCACTGCTGGACTTGCTACTCACAAACCAAGAAAACCTGCTTTGTAATATCTCAGTTAGTCATAGCCTTGGCCCCAGTAATCACAATATTGTGGAGTTTGGGATCCTGCTGAACACAGTGAAGGTTAGTACGAAGACAAAGACTTTAGGTTTTAGAAGCGTAAACTCCAGCTTGCTCAGAGCTCAGTTGGGAGGGATTCTGTAGGAAACTTCCATGGAGGATAAGGGAGTTAGTGAGTGCTGGGAGTTTTTCAAGATTGCTCTCCCAGAAGCACAAAAACAGCTCATCCCCTTTAAAGGTAAGGGAAGTAGGCAGAGCAAGAGACCCCCTTGGCTTAACTGCGAGCTTCCGAGTCTGCTTAAAACCAAAAGAGAAGCATACCAGAGATGGCAAAAGTGGACGTATGTCCATTAAGAGCTACAAGGGCGTTGCCAGGGCCTGCAGAGATGTAGCTAGAATTAGCTCAAATTGAAATTGAACAGAGATGTCAAAAACTACAAGACGGGGTTCTTCAGGTACGTAAACAACAAGCAGAAACAGAAGGAAAATATTGGCCTGCTGTTAAACAGGAGAGGTGAATTACTCACCAACAATGCTTAAAAGACAGAGGTTCTCCACTTTCTTCACCTCTGTCTTTACCAGCACAGTTGGGCCTTGGGAACAAAAATCCAGGTTGATGCAAACACAGACCCTCCATCAGTGAAGGAAGAGTTGGTAAGCGAACTATTACAGAACCTTGAGCCCTACAGATTGATGGGCCCTGATGTTATCCCTGATGGGCACCCAAGGGTGCTAAGAAAGCTGGCTGAAATTGTTGCGAGGCCATTCTCCATAATCTTGGAGAAGTTGTGGAGATTGCCAGACATCCCAGAAGTCTGGAAGAAGGCTAATGTCACCCCCATCTACAAGAAGGGCCTAAGGAGGATCCAGGAAATTGCAGGCATAGTAGTCTTACTTCAGTGCCTGGGAAAGTTACAGAATGAATCCTCCTGGGGGCTATCACAAGTGAAATGAAGCATGTGATTGGGAAAAGCCAGAACACATTCACCAAGGGTAAATCATGCTTGACAAACCTGATCGCCTTATAAGACAAAGAAGCCTGCTCTGCTGATGTGGGGTGAATGGTGGATGTTGTCTACCTGGATTTCTCCAAGGCTTTCAATACGGTTCCCCACAGCCTCATCCTAGAGGAACTGATGCCTTACAGTCTAAACAAGTGGTGGGTGGGGGACTGGCTGACAGTTCGTGTCCAGAGGGTGGTGGTAAATAGCTCTTTTTCAAATTAGCAACCTGTCACAAGTGGGGTCCCCCAGGGATCGATATTGGGCCCAACGCTGTTTAATTTCTTCATAAGTGATCTGGATGATGGGATCAAGTTTACCCTGATGAAGTGGGGGTAGTGGACACTTTGGAAGGGAGAGCACCCTGCAGGAAGACCTGGATAGGCTGGAAGGCCTTCCAGAGAAGGGCCACAAAGATGACTGGGAAGCCTTCCATATGAGGAAAGGCTGAGAGAATTGGGTTTGATCAGCCTTGAGAAAAGAAGGCCTAGGGGACACCTTATCACCACATTCCAGTATTTAAAGGGTGGCTATAAAGAAGCTGGAGACTCCCTTTTTACAAAGGGTCACGTGGAAAAGGTGAGGGGTAATGGGTACAAGTTACTCCTGGGAAGATTCTGATTCGACACAAGGGGAAAATTTTTCACAATGAGAAAAATTGGCCACTGGAATATCTCCCCAGTGAAGTGGTGGATTCCCCAACATTGGATACTTTTAAGATTCAGCTGGACAGAGCGCTGGGCCACCTTGTCTAGACCATGCTTTTGCCAAGAAAGGTTTGGCCAGATGATCCTCGAGGTCCCTTCCAACCTGGTGTTCTATGATTCTTTTCACGTCTGTCTTCTTCCACCCCTCTCAAGAACATACAGCGTTTTACTTTTCAAGGTACCGCACTACATGATAGTATCATTTATTTTTGTAAGATGACTCAGAACGCCCAGTTGAGAGAGATCTGATGGTAGCCAATTTTGCTAGACCCAACAATGTGCAGAGAGAGGTTTTACCCAGCATCTGGCAAAAATGTCTGAGGCTGATTTTCATGTACTGCAGGAACTGGATTGGGATAATAGTCCAAACTCCAGTTCCAAGAAATGTGGCCTGAGCCAGTCTGTGTAGGTCACCTCCTATGTCATGCGACATGCCTTTGGACTGAGTATCTTGACAATATGTCTGGTTTTTTTGCGTAGTTTAAGTGCCACAGTCCATTTATTTCACAGTGTGTGAAAAAAAACAAACGAGTGATTAATAAAAGTAAAGTATGACAAAGTATTGATGTGAGATTACAAGTAAGATGGAGCATTGAGGAAGGATGTAAATATAAGGGTTTCAGCCAGACAGCCACGTCTTCATTGTCATTTTAACACTAGGTGCTCTTTTGCCATTTTATCATCTGGCCATGTTTCCAACAGGAAAAGAGGAGAGAGAAAGAGACAGCAGTAAAACCCAGAGAAACACCACAAATCCATAGCAGCTGCTTGTATTGTTGCAACAGAACATGTTGTTAAAAGCGTTAAATAGCATAATGAAGAGTTGTGGGTGTGGAGGGTTTTTTTAATTTTGTCTGCTGATGAAAACAACTTGCTGTATATTCAGAAAAATCCACATGCTGGTTGATACTTAAATCAGAAATGTTATTATGGATTATCTAGACTAGCCTCATTCTTTTTTCGTGGGTAAATTAACGCTCCCAGTGTATTAATTTGAGCACAATAGCTGTTCAGGTACTTTCATAGTTAGCTTTTTCTAGATGACATGAGATGTCTAAAGAACGTTTTCTTTTTTTCACCTTCTTTGCAGCTGGGTAAAAGCTGCATTGACATCAAAGACTCTAAGGAAAATGCGTACTGCTTTTTGGATCAATGCCTGGCAAAGTTAATGGAAATTAGCTACAGCAAAACCCAGAAAGGGTTCATCGTTTGGCTAAACTGTTTCTGTCTTAAACTACTCCCTTATACCTTATAAATGACCAAAGGCTTTTATGGTCTGTACTACAGTTAAGTTGCATTGTTTAACATATAGCACTTTTGTAGAAAGTAATGTATTGTATGTCACAGTTTTATTTATTTTTTAGTAACTGTATTAATTTTAATTTTTTTTTAAAGTGGCAGAGCTTTTTTAGCTATTCTTGGTGTTTGTCTTAGTGGTACTGCTTTTGGTTGTAAAACAGGCACACCTCACAAGCTTACCAGGTCTACTCAGAACAAAGTACTAGAAAGAGAAAAAGTAGTTTCACTAAGTAACTATAATTATCATTTATTCTCTACCCTTCTCCTACGATGCCCTAGTTTTCATCCAGAATTTTCAGAGAAAAATCTCAGTCTCTGTTTTCATACATGAATGTTTTTCATAGCCTTGCATGGAAGGTTGACTATGGCTGTATTGAGCATACAGCCTGATACAGTTTATCTATCCCCATTTTTGTGCTGATTCAGACTGACTCATACACTCTAGATACAGTTCTGGTTGGGGCTAACGTTCAATTTACCAGAGATCTACTTTGCAGTAATATGTTAAAATTATATTTTTATGCTCATAGCTGTGATTTATTTGAAGATTTGTCACTTTATAATCAATCAGTTGAAACATTTGTTTTGGTGCTTATGAAACTTACAAAATATAATTCACTAGGAATGTATTTTTAGGTCTGCTTTGAGCATGTGTTTATGTTGTTTCAGGTATCTGAGCATGAATTCTGGTCTGGCTGCAGATACTAAAGACTAATTACTGCTCTTTTTTTTGGTGCTGCAGTCACAAGACGCTGTTTTCTGCAGCATCAACGTTTATGACGTGAAGGCTGAGCAGCTCCTGATATTTTCCTTAGTTCCCATGCCCTGGCAAATCTCATCACTTCACACAAAGCATTCAGTCTTTTGCAGATTCAGGCGCTATGTAAAGAGGCTTTCAGCCTGGGGCCATGATGAACGAGATAATTTTCTTATACAGTAATGAGACAGTATTTCCATGTTGATGTGCTATAATGCACTTTAAAATTTGTTCTAATAGCTGAATATTGGAGGAAGCTAAAACTTTCTCATCCTTCTTTCACCATCTTCTTGCAGTCTATGCGCTGCACTCACACCTCAGGTGATAATGCAAAATATGGATTCAGAAAAATGTAGACTAGTATATGGTGAAGAGAGACCTACTTTATTTGTATCATTAGAGCAAAGTACCAAAAACTTTACCACAGATATTTACACTTCTCAAACATGAGCAGTAATATTTGCACTGAAAAAAACATATTGGGGATTGCATGTGGATTTAAATCTTTTCTTTTTATAGGAAGTACCTGTTTACTAAGACTCATTGTGATAACCAGTTCTAATGTGATTCTAGAATCTTTCAGTGAAGTCTTATTAATCAACCAAAGCATTAGTGACTTCTGAACTTGTTTGATGCTGTTTGTTTTATACTGAGGTACTTTTCTCCATATTGGAACCTATTGGATAGTATTATCCATCACAGAAGTGTGTTGCTACTGTTTATGTCCATCAGCAAAAATTCATCAAGGAGTACATTTAATAAGAAAAGAATTAAAACATAGAATGTGTAGAACTGTGTCCAGTTCTGGGCTCCTCACTACAAGACAGACATGGACATGCAGAGTGAGTCCGGCAAAGGGCCACAAAGATGGCAAGGGGACTGGAGCATCTCTCACAAGAGGAGAGCTAAGAGTGGGACTTCAGCCCAGAGAAGACAAGGTTCAGGGGGGAACTTATCCATATGTATAAATACCTAATTGTAGAGGGGAAGAAGACAAAGCCAGACTCTTCTCAGTGGTATTTAGTGACAGGACAAAAGGCAACAGTCACAAACTGAAATACAAGAAATTCCATTTAAACGTAAGAAAACCTTTTTTACTGTGAGGGCAAACACTGGCACAGGTTGCCCAGTGAGGTTGTGCAGTCTCCATCGTCGAAGATATTCAAAACCTAACTGGACACAGTCCTGAGCAGCCTGCTCTAGCTGACCCTGCTCTGATGACCTTTCTAGGTAACCTCCAGAGGTCCCTTCCAACTTCAACTATGATTCAACACTGCTTTTTATTGTGAAGTCTTACCCAAACTTAAATGGCGTCAGTGGGAGTTCTGCTAGATATTTTAAAAGCTCCGGGATCTGTTCCCTAAGTATTTGAACTTCTGTATAAAAGTTGTTTGTCAATGTCTTTTTCTAACATTGCTTGAAAAATTGCAGGGATTGTTAACTTCATCTGCACCTTTTGTTTTGCCCCTTAGGAGAGTTTCTTCTCGCCAAGAATTCGTCGTCGACTTCATGCTGTCCTAGCATCTGTTAGCACTTCAATGTTGATTTTATCAAATCTAATATTTCTTGGAGGAAATCATGTTGGAAAAATCTACTGGAACAGGATCTTTATGGAAGGCAAGTTTATTTTTATGTGCTTTCTAGGTAACAGAACTTTCCAAATATTACCTTGGGTGGGCTGGGCCAGGTTCTTTTCATACTGCACTAACTGGGAGTAACTTTCTTTCTGTTCCTGTTCAAAACCATCAAAAATCTGAAAAAAATTAAATAATTATGCAGGCTGTGTGACTACAAAGAAACATTGTTTTTCTCCCGTCAAGTCTAGAAAAAGAGTTATAGGGCTTCTCTTGTCAGTGAAATCACTGAAGATCAAATAATAAACGTGTGTCAAGTTAGCCACATTGGATTTTATATTTCTGCTCTGCATTTCAGGTGCATCAGTAAAAACAGGCATACTAAAGCCAACCCCATAGATTCTATGGAATAGAAGGTTAGTGAATGAGATCTGCATAATACAGCATAATTGAGTAATTAAGGTTTTTTCGTCAGGATAGGGACCTTCTGACTGTCGAGGACAAAGTTTGAGGACGGGAGAACTTGGGTGACAGTATCGGCCTGTGGTGTTGCCAGATAAGCAGTATGCAGTGTTGTGCTGTGAGCTGACTCGGGAGACAAATCCAGCTTTAATTTTTTCTTGGCCAGAGTTCAGTGTAAGCAGGACCAATTTTCTTTTTAGGTTCTTATTGCTGCCAGAGCCCCCCGTTGTCAAATAAAGGTCTTGTAGAGGAATATTTCTTCCTCATGAGGGAGGTACTAATGGGCTTCTGTGCCTACAAGTGCTCTCCTACAAAGACCACCAGTCTGTTGCTCCTTCATGCAGTGTTTTCTCCTCTTGTTCCTTGCAATGGTTTAGAGGTCAGCTCTGAAGTTCCAAGGTCCTACTTAAGCATCCCAAAATAATGAAACTATTAAAGAGTAAGTTATGTACATAAACCGAATGATTTCTCTTCTGAGCTCAGGCAAAAAAACCCATTCAAACAACCCTAGGAAAGGTACGTTTTTAACATAAAATATAGTGAAGCTTTTTGTTAATATTGGGCAGGGAAGATGGAGTGAAATACTTGCTCATGTTTGGTTTTTGCTTTTAAAACATAAAAGATTTGTTTTACATTTTCTTAAAAAGTCTTCATTTTCTCTTAAATTGTTTTCTCCCAGTTAGATGGCTGATAGTTTCAGTAGAAAAAAATAGCTGCGGGAGTAAGTTTAGAGGTAAAGACTGAAACCACTGCTTATCTACTTAAAAACCACTAGAGAAGTTGTCCAATTCAGGTTTGTAGTGTCATGCAAATTATTTTCTTAATGCAATTTCTATTTATTAAATAGAGAAAGTATGCTTTCTTCTTCAGAAGGGTTAGCAGTTGGCAGAATACTGGGGTTCGCATCTGATGAAGCAAGAAGAACAGTATTTAATTAAACCAGATCAATTATTGATTGTTTTTCTAGGTTTGGTTTGGTGTTTTTTTAAATAGTTCTTTGATCTATTGATCTGCATATAACTTGAATAACTATAGTTACTTCAGTATTAGGTACCAGGTGTCTAAGATAGGATTAGCAGAAAGAGAGTTTGTATTTGAGCATGGCAGGTAGCAGTATTTTTTAGCATTTGCTTTCCTCTCGTGAAAAATAAATTTATCTGGATTTAAAATTAATTTCTGTGCATCATTAAAATTACTATTGTCAAAATTACAAGAGCAGGCTTGTGTGTGTCTTACATGTATGAGTATTTGTTCTTAAATTTGTTGTCAGACTGTTTGGACCAGCTTTAGTCCTGGTTTCTAAAACTTAACTTGACCCCATAAATTATTTACAAAGAAAAATGTTCCTGCAACAAGCATTTTCTTCGACTTTTTTTAGTAAGACTTTTCTCATATGAGACAGTGTCATTTTAATAAGAAAGCGGGAAAAAAGTCTTGTACATAACAAACTGGTTTTAATCCTCTATTCAGAGTAATTAATTAATACTTCACTTCAAAATGAAAGGCTTCAACAAGGGGGATTCTTTTTGGAAGGGCCGTCTCCTGGGACCAGCGCTGTGCAGTGCTTTTGGTTAAGAGGCTGAATTGTCTTAGAAAGCATGGCCAAAGGCACTAAGCTGGGAGGAGACACAAGTATACTGGGTGATAAAAGTATAAAATGCTTCCTGCTCTTTCTCTGGTTTTCGAGGAACAGAGCCCAGATTAATGAGGAAAGCGCACAGTGCATGTCAGGTGTGTTTTACTTTGAATAGCGGTCTGAAAACTGGACAGCCGTCATTTAACTTCAACTGTAAACCAGTACTTTAACTATCCAATTTACCTTGCTAAATTGTGAGAAGTGCCTCTCTTTAGGGCAGTTCGTCCCACATACATCTGTTTTAGCATGGGATGAGATGAGCTGTAGTTCTTCACTGAGTTTAGGGGCGTTTTGTACAGGCTTGTTTAGATCAGATTGGACATCCAGCCTTTGAGAAGGTGTCCTTCAGTAGACATCCAGCTAAAAGTGAATTTCACCCTTGGTTAGAAGTGATTTACCACAGGAGCATGGAATGGCTGGCTGGGCAGAAGTCCTGCAGTGAAGGGTACCTGACTGTTCCACCAGATTGCAAAATTTATACATCAACAGCATCATACCACTTACAACAAAAATAGACCTTACACCAAGGTGCATTGACAGCAGCGTAAAAAGCATAAAATGACCTCTTCTCCTACATGATGCTCTGAAGGTTAAAGTGAAAATATGTCCAGTTTTGGTTACTGCATTTTAAAAAAAAAAAAAAGAAAAATCACCTGACAATTAGGGTGAGGGAAATACAGCAACATGATTGGAAGGCTAAGAGCCATGACCGTGAAATAATTGGTATTGTTTTCCTTTGAGAGGAATGTATTGAGGGCAAAAATAAGTACATAGAAGTTTCTGCAAAGAAAATGTTAACAAGCTATTCTGTATTGCCAGTGAGGTCAGGAGAAGGAAAAAACCCTGTAACATGTAGCAAGGAAACTTTAGTTGAGGTAGGAGAAACTTTCAAACTGTAAGGCATGGAAAGTATTGAAACACATTACCTAGGTAAGCTGTTAGATTGCCGTCTTTGGAGGACAGTCTCCAGATAGACAAAAATCTGTCAAGCAAAGTAGAAGATACTGGTGTCATCATGGTGTGGGAGGAACCTCTGAATGGCCCCCAGACCCATTCCAAGCCTCTTTTCTCTTGATGGTTCGTCAGCAGATACAGCTGTTTACATGGAAGAGAAATCTGTGTACGGCACAGCAGGTTTTTTGTTTGGGTTTATATATTTCTTCAGTAAGTTAAGAACCATGGTAATGTACAAAAATGCAGTTTCAGTAACGTTTTATAACAGTTTCTTTTTGAAGTTTGATGGTCTGATGGGTGGAAAAAAGCCCATAGTGCTGTGGTTGAGGTGCAACTTAGTGGAAGTCATGGTGCAATTTTAAACTAACGACAGATACTCTCATGGAGAAATCCAACCTAAACCATTCTATGATGCTATGATTCTTTTTTTTCTAGCATTTAGGATGAAATGCATAGTGTCATATATGGATATTTCACTAGATAAATTTCTGAGAGCATTTAAAACCAATGGTAATATGCAAAACTAAAGCAGATTTCTCAACATCTAATATTTGTTCACTAATTGAAGATGATGAAGCCTTTATTTTCCCTCCAGTTGTCCCTTTCAGCTTGCTTTGAAGCAAAATCAGGTTTTATGCTGATCAGAATTGAGTTACTTGGTTAATTTATAGGGAAAAGAAAAGATTTTCTCATCACTACTAGGTTTTTACCTGACCTACTTTATGGAGACAGAAAGCCTTTGGACTTCTTCCCAGTTGTCCAGCGCTATCTCAGATTATGTTTCACAGGACATCTTAGACATTGATTTACAAGTGGGAATTTCCATGATACAAGGTGCAAGATTCAGAGGTCTGAGTGAACCAAAGAGTTTGGCGTAACATGTTTGGTGTACCATGCACAAATATGGAATTATTAGCTTCCTTTGACAGAAACAGTAGACGATTATTTTATGATATTAAATTTAAATGATGCAGTATTGAAGATTGTTCTCAGAATTTGTATTTGTTTCATTTTATGTAAATCACGTAATGAATGGAGAACTGAAAGGGTGTCAGGATCCTTCAAGGCATCTTCCTGGACTGCTGTTACCTCTATAAGTTTTGCCCTTGAATTTGAAGACGATGAAATTAGGTCCTTTTTCTACAAAAAATTACTTCTATGTTAGTGATTGAGATGCCTTTCTATGTTCAACAACTGAATCATTTAAAAACCGCTACTTAATGTGTAGCTCTGTTGCTGTGTGAGATGTCAGTAACAAAAAAAGGTGAGAGATTCCTGTACCAGGGGTTGTATGCTCTTGTCTGGCTCATGTAAGATCATGACTACCCATTAGATATGTTGCTGATCATATGCCTCATTTGCTGCAATAATGAGTGTAGGAAAAACATCTCAGGATGATCAGCAGTTCATACGACAACATCTCTCCCTTCAAAACCTATCTGAATATTGTTAGTTGGCTTAGGTAACAGATTTAACACATTTTAAGGGCTGAAGGAAACTAATAAGTTAAAGCAAAGTAGTTAGAACTGGTTAATAAACAGGGGTTTGTTGACTTTTTAGCTCTGAAGTGTTGCCGGATAACATACAATGATGTATTAGGAGCCATATAGCACTTCAACAACTGCTGCTAGCAGCAATATCTCTAAATATCTAGCTATGAAGGCACTTAAAGGTGTAGGAAGAATGAATCATGTAGTGAAGGACCTCAAAGGAGGCCACAAGACCTGTCAGCTAAGGTGTCCCTGTGACTGTGCTGTCACACAGCAGACTTTGCTCTCTGTTCTGTGCATCTCTTGCAAAGCCTTCATTCAAATTTCTTTGCAGAAATCTCAGCAGAGAGAAAAGGAGAGCTACTTCAATAATTGACTGTTCAGAGTTGTCGTCGTTTGTGTTTTCAGATGGCCCGTGTTTTCATTTGGAAGCTTCTGCTGTAGAGTAGCTGGCATATGGTCTTCCAGCGCTCTTGTTCCTCCAGATTTTCACGTCCCCTGTGAAATCCCACTTGCTGCTGTTATGCAGAAACTTGCTTAAGGTCACTTTTCCCAAAAATACATTTATGAATGCAATATTGATGGATTGCAAAATTTAGAGAAATATTGCATGGTGGCAGGAATAGCACTGAAGATGTCACATTTTTCCAAATGATTCATTCCTCTTCTTGCACAAAGGAAACTTGTTTTTCCAATCATTTATGTGACCTTGCTTGGTGGGTGCAGTTCATTGGGAAGTGAACTGGCAAAATGCCAAGAAAAATGAATTTTGGTCTGCATTAATAAGGAGGCAGTGATTTCCCCCCACCTTCACCTCCCAAAGGATGAGAGCTGTATAAAAAGCAAATATTCTTATATTTTGGGGGGTTTTTCTTTAGAGTTGAAATAATAAAGCATGTTCTGCCATTTTCTGTTGAATCACGTTGGTCTGAGCCTCCGGGGTCAAGGATGATGGCAGTGTCAGAATCAGTCACAAATAATGTACATCTCATATACTATGTTAAAGCCTTTATTTTACTTATGGCGTGTACAAGTACAAAAATGGAGGAGAGTCTACACTATGACTGCGTGTACAGAGGTCACTCTTGTGCATTATGTGACTCACAGAACTAAGTAAACCGCACTGCACTTTACAGAAAATGGGGAATTGTTCCTACATCACACTGCCTTCATGGCATTCTGCAGCTCTTTTATAAAAAGGCAACCAGTTTGCTACGTAAAGAGTTTTGCTGATCACAGGCAAAAAGCCTCCAGATTTTTAATGACTTGGGGAAGGTTCATACAACCTTTTTCTTATCATGCTAGTAACGTGTAGGATGGACAATGAGCAGTTGGTGTAGTGGGTTGGCCAAGTCCATCTTACAGATGTAACCTTGCTGATAGCAGTGTGCTTAGTGTGGAAGCTGGAATGAATGATACTGCCAAAGATGCATGTTCTGCTGGTGTAGCAGATAAGTACGTGGTGTTTTAGCATAGTCTTTCAGAGGCTGAAGTAGTTTAAATGTGCGGACCCTTTATGTCTTAAACATAGCATGAGCATAAAAAATAAAACTAGTTTTTGTCTCAAAAAGTTTATAATTGCCATGACCTCATGACTGCTTGTCAACATGTAATTCAGCTTGTGATTCCTATAGCAGAGCTCAGCAAAGAAGCGAGAGAGTGGGACTGGTTTTACAATTTGTGGGAGAACTTTTTAGAAAAAATAATCTTGTAACACCTCTAAAATGCTTTTCTCTTTTGGGTCCTTATGCACATAAAGTACAATGGCAGACACATCAGAAGGCCATGTAGGAATACTCTTGAAACCACGTTTTCTTGAAACCATTCTTTGGAAATTATGAACAAAGACAGTAATAGTGCTCCTTGTTTCCCCTGTGAGTTACAGATTAACCTGTAGGGACTGGGGCTGGGAGCTGCCAGAAGGATCAGTGTTGTTGCTTCCAGAAGCAACACTGGGAGATGGGAATGTGGCTGTGGTTATGCCAGATCTTTTTTGTCATGCATGACCAGCAAGAGTAATTTTTGAGGACCATTGACTTCCTTTTCCACTCCAGGCTCTGCTCACCCTGAGTGTTGAGGGGAGAGGTATAATTTTGGCCTTATCTTGCAGAAGAAGTGTAGTGACCCACACTGACCATGACTGCTTCTCTTCCCTGCCATTGCACTTCCTGGCTCTTGCTGCGCAAAATAACCCAGCCGAGAACCTTAGGGGGGCAGAGGATGCTCACAGTTTTGACTTCTCATTCCCCTGGTTTTTTTGCCATACACAGCAAAAGTCTCACAATGACTCAGATTAATGTAGCCTGGTATAAAATACTTGAATCGCTGTTTTATACTTACTGTGTCACTATGCTTATTGGGAAATTCATACATAAATGAATATGGTGGCATGTATGTAACTGATTAGTAAGAGCAATAATTTCAGCTAAGACTTGCAACCATCAAGAAAAGTCCTCTGAAAAATGAGGCAATCTTTTTCTTTTCCCTTATTCAGAAATTTCCAGGAATCTTGTAGCTGCTACTTCTTTCTCATCATTGAATCCCATTTCTTCCATCAGCTCCTTTCATCTGTCTTCAGATTTGAACTAGTCCTGACTCTTTCACTTTTTACAAATGCTCGTTGAGAGAACAGTTCCCAAATACAGAAAGTAACCATCTAACAGCAGGAACTGGAACACCAGCTGTATTTAGCTTTGCAATCATTGAGACTTTCATGACAACTTTCTAAGTTGTTTGTTTCCTGAAAAGTGATGTTAAAACAGTATTGTGGTGTTACACAATTACTGCCACTTGGAGCCTGCTAGATCAAATTTTCTCAGCTTATAGGAAAAAAAGACACTTTTTATTTCCAAATGCCAACCCTGCTTATCAGCTTGAGATCGGAAATTCAAGCTGTGTTCGTTCTGGCTCTTGCATCTTTAGCAGCCAAGTCAGAGATGTACTTAACAATTCTGTTGTGAAGGTGCATGGGCCACAGAGGAGGCAGATTCTCTTCTAAGAGTTGTGTTGCCTGTGCAACAGGAATGAGAAGCAGTTAAGAGCTTATTTTTTTTACCGAGGAAGCCAGACAAGAGCTTTTACTACATAACAGCACAGTTCTGCTGCATAGGTAGGCAACATTTTTACACCAATGCTGTTTTGTCTAGAATTCTGTTCTAGGTTCACAAATAAAAATTGTTGTCTCAGACTATTTTAGCATCTTTCTTTTCATCTTTGAATGAATTCATTTCAACCATCCTTAAACAGCCACTGCTTTAAAGAATAGAAAAAAAGTGCAAGAATCCTGTGAAAGATTGACTGATTTGATTAGGCATTCTCTCATTGTCTTGGCTGTTGTTTTTTGGGGTAGGGATTTGGTTTGGGGTTTTGGTGGGGTTTTTTTGAGAGGGAGGGAGCAAAACATTGTACCCATATTTGATAAAATTCATAGACTTACATCCTCAGAAATACTGACAGTTCTGTAAAATGTCTTCTAGCCCCTGTCATTACATTTCTTACTAAATTGCATGCTGTGACATGTTTTCTTGGTGCGCTTGGTCCCAGACCACAAAGATCCGAAACTGCAGAATTGAGATTTACGTTCATACCCAACTTGGAATATATTAAACTTTACGTGGACTTGACCAAACCCTTTGAGAAACAGCATCATACAGTGCGGCAAACTTAGCCCTGATGTCCCTAAGGAAGCACTGTGAGGGCAGAAGTGTGTCTCCTTCCCAAACAGCTGGGACTTTTTGCTCGGTTTTATACCACTCTATTGATAGTCTTGCTATCTAGTGTGGCACCTGTGAAGAAAGAATGGATGAGCAGGGAGGAATGTGGCTTTACTACTTTTCTTATCTCTTTCGGCACCATCTTTCCCTGAGGAAATGGAGAGATGTCTATCTCTGACTTGTAAAACCTAAGTTCTGTGCTGCAGAAGCTGCACCCCTGGGACACAGTGCTCTCCAGTGCTATCATGTGTGTGACTTCCAATGACCATTTAAATACATGGTTTTGAAGTGCATGGTCCAGGTCCACCTAAGCTAAGGGAGACTGGGTAGAATCAGAGTACTAAATGGCACAGTTCCCAGACTTAACTTCAATAATCCTAGAAATGCTACATTTTTCTGTTAGCGTGTGTGTGTAACAGTATGCAGCTGAGATATTAGACTAAATAAATACAAGAAATATTGATGTCTTAAATCCAGCTGTGAAGTCGGACATCATCATAAGTTTCCCCAGTTATTGTGGCAAATTACGTCTGATGCCTGCTGTTTGTTTTGTAGTGAAAACATTTGAGCAACCTGGTCTAGTGAGAGGTGCCCCTGCCCATCACAGGGGGTTGGGAACTCTATGATCTTTAAGGTCCCTTCCAACCCAAACCATTCTATGATTCTGTGATAATTTTCAGAGCAGGGAAATTCCTCAAGAATATTTCTTCCAAGAATGTAATGGACTTCTAGTATTTAGAGTAGTTTTTATTTGATAAACTGCATTCCATATTATCTTTCCCTTTTCTCACTTATTATTTCTAAAATTCTTAATTTAAGGAGAGCATGTACTTACACCCAGTTGTGACTTGTTAGGTTGTGGCTGTCTTTCTAGGTGTTGAATTTTCACTGTTAGTAGTTTAGCTTAAAAGCCTGATACAAATGTCTTAGCCCTCCATGCTTTAACAAGATCCGTTTTATTTCTGACAGTTGTTGAGATACCCAAGTATTTTTTTCCACAAATCTCTGTCAAGCTGCCAGACCTGTGTATTTCTGCTCATTCTACTGGTTAGCAATAAATGGTGGGAGTCATTTGTAGCTATGGAGTAGCACACCAGTATTTCAGTGTCGTAAGCAGAAAATGTGCTCTGTTGCTAATAACTGATTTAGTTATTTTGATTTTTTTTAAAGCTACTTCCTTATTTTTGCAGCTTGCATGCAAAACTGGTAGCATGGTAATAATAACATGGTAGGGTTTTTTTTGTATTGTTAACAGCCATGCTCCTAACCATATATCAACAGTAGACTATTGATTTTTATTGCTTCTGCCCTCTTTCATGTGGTTTTTATTAGACCCACAGCTAAGCCTTCTATCAAATATAATAATCCTTGTGCAAATTCTAACTTAGGCTTTGAAGCAATCCTGGGAGAAGAATGACTTGTGTATTATAATACAAATTATCCATAAAAATACTCCCACTGGTGGGACTTTTATGTCTGAATAAAGATTTATCTTGCATCTGGATTGGACAAAAACTCAAATCATGGTACTTGTGTGGTGGAGTATTGTTGTGGGAGAGGGTTGTTTGTCTCTTTAGAAATAGTAGTAAAGTATTATTGTTCAGATGGAAAAATACCTTCTTTAGTAGTTTAAGTGTATTGTTCCATTACCTGCAGGTTAATATGCGTCCTACAGTGAGGAATAGTTTGCAAATAATTGAAAATATTTTAAATTTGAACATTGTGACTATAATGTTTTGCCAACCCCTCTCTCTATTAGTAAATAGTAAAGGCATCTTCTGTTTAACAAATAGTTTGTATGTAAATGGCTGAAAACCAGCATATCAGAGAATCTTAATGTTGTTCCAGTTGCTATTACCTTCGATTTAAAATGCTTAAAACAGTGATCTTTGTTCTAGCATGTCTGTTGCACGCAACAGAGAATGTTTTATATATTACTTCATTGCTTTTTGTATATAAAAACTGCCTCAGTTATGTTTTTAGTGTAGCAAACCAGAAATTAAAACTTACAGGTGGAACAGGATAATCTTCAAGACACAGGCACCGTTCATTATAGATGAAGTCCAACATGTGTATATCTTATTTTTTGACTCCAGTATTGAGATAGGAGACAATTTGCTCATTCCTGCCCAAATAGCATGTTTAAATGCTTAAGAACAGTTAACCTGTAGACTGATTAGAAATGTGGAAAATGAAATGACTGAAAAACTCTAGAGAATTGCTAATGGCATGTGCAGTCTTTCGCCTTAGCTTAAGTTCAGATTTTTTCCAGGTCAGGAGCAACTGAGAGTTTGTACAACCTGATAGTTTTTTTCCATGTGTCTGGTATACAAACTGGGAAGAAGGGTTTGGATAAAGTTGCTGTTGTTTAGCAGGAACTCAGCAGTATCAAGGTGGGTCTGCAGACTGCTCTAGCAGTGGAGCTTGGAGACTGAACTCCTCTTGTCAATAATTTGGCCATTTGAAACCACAGCTATTGCATAAAAACTATGAAATAAGTTAGCAATTCAGATTTTGTCACACCCCAGGTGTGCTTGAAGGAGTATTTGCACAGTGGTTTGGATATTATTTCCTGCAAAAGCAGTCTCCCTCTTGCTGATCTTATTTCTAATCTTACTAAAGATGTCCTAGTGGAATGAGATTCTGTTTTCCAGCATTCTCTTATACAGATTGGTTGCCACTTCATCAGAAATAACAGATCTGCATGACTAATACAGCAGTGCTGTGAGTTGTCACATAGAGCCAAAAGAAGGATCATTAAGACCCTCAGAGGAAAACCATCACTCGAACCCTGATGGAAAACCACCAGTATCCTCCAAAGAGCCTTTTTGACGTTCTTTGGCTCATAATTCTACGAGAGCAGATTACTTTATTTAGCACCTTATTTTTGCCCACGTACCAAAATCCCTCATAGTGCTCACTGAGGTGTGTAAACAGTATTGTGCCCAGTTTAATACATCTCTCATAATGTGGTTTGGCCAATGTTGCATATTAAGTCAGGGGCACAGGTAGATGGAGAAATCAGGAATCATGACTCCTACTCGCTAAAACCTCCTTCCGTGAAAACTTAATGGTTGTAACTTGAGCTCTATAATTACTATCTTGTTGTTGACCAGGGATGTGATGCACTGGTAATGGCTAACCTTGCCAGTGCGGAGTAAGGGTTTCATGCTAGACATTGAGGGTCTGTCTTTGTTGTTCTTGGATGAGTGTGCAGGAGAAATGGAGAAAGCAGGATTCATTAGATAAATGGGACTAATTCAGGTATTACAAGAAAGCTGTGGCTAAAGACCCTCAAAAGTCATTTTTAAAAGTGCAAATATTCTTTCAGCATTGTGGCAAACTGTCATGTGGACTGAGTTTTAGTACGTTGGGCAGTTCTGGCATACTCGAAGGTCTGTCTTCTGTGGTATCATGTGTCACGCTCGCACCCAAACCAGATGCTCAGGGAAAGAGTGCATGAGGAACAGACCAGGTCTGGAGAGTGTGGAACAGCAAAAGCTTTTGTTACAGTGAGAGCCAGTGCACATCTCAGTCTGAGCAGTGCAGGCCAGGAGGGGCAAGGTTGTGTAAACATGGTCCTTTTGCTTCTCTTTTAGTAGGACTGGGGAAGCTCTAGACAGGGATGAAAGCTACTTGGGGCTCATTAAAAATCTGCTCAGTGAATGTGTTGCTGACTTTGACTACAGTGAACACCCTCATACCAAGGGCAGGACATAATTGCTGGGCATTACTGCAGAGTTGCATAGGGCAGTACATAATGTTACACTTCCCTGAAACAGCAGGATTTAATTTCTCTTATGGAACTTAAGGAAGCAGTCATTATTTCTTTATCTTAAAAATATATGTTTGGTCTATGCAGTCTTCTGCTGTTGACAGAGGAATCAGATATTTTGGCTTAACTACGACTAAAGCCTGAGAACAACAGAAGACAAAAGCTAATTAGTGTTGACTGCTGCTCTGAAGGAATGAAGCTGTATTGTCAGCTCCTTCTTAAGCTCCAGTGGTGATTAAAAGAAGACAATTACTATGAGGGAGGACAGAAAAAAAGAAAGGGAAACAAGGCAGATCCAGCCAAAAAAAATGGTCTGGCCTAAGCATTACTTCACACTGCAAATTCATGCAAAATAAACCTTGAAGAGAAACCTGCATTGACGTCTACTCTGTCTTTGCAGAGTTCCTCCATAGCTTTTGCATAGGCTGTTACTGTCTTTGCTTGGAGAAAAGCTTTTGTCCAGTTCCTTTTACTGGACTGGTTTGTGGAGCAGACAGTCTCACTGCAAATTAGCACAAGGAACACGGACGGTGTATCCTGCAGTGCAAGATACCAGCGGGATCAGCAACTCGCTGCAAGAGCACATTTTGTTGAATGAATAAGTTATACCTACTTAAAAATGTAATATGGACCAACACTTTCAATCTATAAAAGCAGAGTGCAGATTTGTATCTCACGGGTGGCTGCTCTAGCTTGCCTGGCTGGCACTGATACAACTGCCAAGAATAAACCAAGCAAGGTAACTGACCTTGGCACTTTAATGCAGCTAATACCAACTGTAGTTAGGTGCATTTTTATTTTTCTTTTTTCTTCTTTTTTTTTTTTTTTATGCTGTGTGAAGTGTTAGATACAAATTGGCTTCTGTAGCACCAGGAGCAGTTCAGAGCCTCTGGTGAAGATCTAAACCTGTGAAATTATTGGCATCTGCCGTCAGAGATACCAACATATCCAAGGAAGTTTGGTTCTGACTTCGTCTGAATTCTTGTTCACCCCCTCTCCTCTGACTTTTAAAAGGATTCTGTTACCTTTTCTTTTCTTCTTAAACACTTTCAATCATCATGGCTGTTCTGACTTGCCTTGCTGGCCGCTCTCCTTGATAGTTGACAGTCATCTGGAAAGGGCATGTCCTGAGGCTGCACGATTGTGGGGCCAGCGTTAAGGAAGTGCATCAAGGCAGATCATAGTTTAAACCTTTTCAATATGTATAACAGCACATAACCATGAATTCCAGTTAACAAATCCAATAGATGTCCAAGAACACTTTGAAAGACCACTTTAGTTTGGGCTAGTACTGGGTTTGATGTTTGACAGTAGCCCTTGTTTGTGTTGTATGTACTGGAAGGCCAAAGTACAGGGTGCATTAATGCAGCTTATGAACTGCATGCATGCTGATTTTAATTTGAAGTGTAAACTGAATCTTTTGTTACTGTTAGCTACAGAAACATACCCAGGCTGCAAAAGTTGCTTCAGCCATCAAAGCTCTCATGTCCATTACAGCTGAAAACAGATAAGGTTTCTTCTTGCCAAAGTTGATTCTCTCAAAAGAAGTTGGGTGGGCAGGAGAGAAACAGCTCTTTGGACTCCCCAGTAATGAAGACAACTTTTTCATTGCTGGTAGAGGTTGGAGCAGCTGTAAAGTTTTTCCAGTTTCTGCTGAAATTGATAACCCACAACAGATGTCAGCAGCCTAGAGATCGCAGAATGCTGTAGGCTCTATCGTAGTTTAATAAAGTCCAGCTAAGGTGTAGCAAAGACGTAAAGCCCGCCTACTCTGGCTGTGCAACCCCCAACCATTTGTTCTTTTACTTAATTTCTAAACCAAAAAATACTCATTTATCACATGTAGAGTGACCTGTTTCTCTGCTATGTCCACCATTTTGAAGTGAAACATCATAAAGTATAACATCTTTTGGCTGTATTTCTCTTTCATTTACCCCAAAAAGAATACAAAATCCTTAGAAAGGATCCAAAAGTATGTCCTTTCCTACAAAATAGTGTCATCTGAAATAAAACCCAAACCATATTCAGCCAAATTTTTACAACTATATACTGTCCCTGGTAATATCCCTTTCTGTATGTTCTTTCCCTAATTCCCTCAACAAACAAACCAATCACCCAGGCAATGGGGTGGGCCTTTATTATCACTATTATTAGCAGAGCTGGCTCCAGGAAAACATATATGAGTTTGACTATATCAATACTTACATTTTGCTGAAATACCTTAAGACATTAGTGAGGCTTTGTGTTTAGCAGACAGTGTACTTGCAAGAAATGAAAGCAGGCACGTTGCCCTTATTTTGTTCTTTTATTCAAATTTTAATCCTTTTAAATCCTTTTTTGTAGTCTTTTCCAGGAAAGAATTAAATGCTTGACTATTTTTGTGACTACTTTTATTTCTGTTAACTCTTTGTCAGATCGTTTCTTTTCACAGTTTCAGATTTTACTGGTGGGCATTGAAAGACTTCGCTCTGGGCTAGAGGATGTGTGATGGGTGGCCCCTCACTCTTGGCTGATCACAGTCACAGATCAGTGATCATTTAGGATATCATGTGTTGTGCGGGTCACTCCACCCCTCAATCCCAATGTCACCCTGAACGTGTCTTGTTATAGGGGAATAAGAATAGTTTGAGGACACACAAGAGCCAACAACTGCCTGAGGAGACTAGCATACAAAAGATTAATGAAGTGATGTACTTGGCACTGCTAGCATTATTTTTTGATAGTGTATTCAGGAGGAAGTAAATCAGTAATGGGATTTGAGAAGCACAAAAGGAGATTTCAGTATAATAAACAGGTGTTACCAAATATCTGTAGATACTACAGAAGCATGGAGGATTTTTGTGTGAACTGCAAACACCATACCCAGATTTCTACCTCTGTTGAGCACCAGACTGGTACAGTATCTGTTGAAGATGGCATTAGTGCTTTGCATTGCTTTCATCATTCACCCTACTCCTGTAGGGAACTGAGTAGGTTTCACCACTGTGTAAGAAATACCAGATCTTTATTGTTGGCTCCATGAAGAATCTGGTAACTTCATGGCACCTGAAATTATCTATCCAACTCCTCACTGAATTTCTCGATTGTTTTATGGAAGCAAACAGTACTAACATGAACTCTTCAAGCCCCTCAACTTGCTAGTTTTCACAGAAAGGAATTGATCTTCCCTCTTTGCATTCTGTTTCTGGACAGTTCTTTCTGTTTTCAAAATATTTTGGTTTTTTACTGGACTACTTGGTATTCAGTACCTTCTTGTGAATCACCTTACTAAAAGATTCTGGAAGCCTATACATGTGAAGCATGGTAACTGGGTTTCCTTCGTTCACTGTCTTGGGGTTGTAGTAGTTAGGACAATTTTCCTATGTGAAACTATGCTGCCCTAATAATTGAAAATCTCTGGAAAACAGTGAACCAATAGGATCATTGAACTCGTTTGCTGGGTACATTTATAGGCTTTACCAGTCTGTGACTACAGATTGAACATGTTTTATTTTCCTCCTTGTTATACATGAACATGTTGGGCGAGGAGAGGGACACCTGAATTGAGTACGGACACTCAGTCATACACCAGAAAATGTAATTGAAAACGTGGCTTGAGTAGATGGTTGTAACTGTGTGTGCTCTCTCTGTGTCATAGGTGGACTTGGTTAAGTAGGCCCAGACAGGACCTTCAAGCAGATGTTCTTGCTATCTGTTGCCTCAAGGCAGCATACGTGTCCTCTACCTACGTAACTTGGGACAGGTACTTCTACAAGGTGGTCCCTCAGCCCTCCAGTTCTGGGCTTCCAGGCTGCTTTTCAGATTGCCAGTGCCTGCCCTTCCAACATCCCTGTCAGGCAACCCAAGCTTTGCTGACGCAAGGAGCTCTTCTCCGTTCCTGGCCACTATGAGCTGATGGGACAGATTATTTCCTTCTGGTTTTTGATGGCCTTTTACACATTCAACTATACCCCTCCCTTATTTTTTCCATGTGTCTTTCCATCAGTCTTTCTTTTATGTTGTCTCCAGGTCTCTTATATCTCTTATTGGATGCTTTCCAGTATGCCCACATGCTCTTGTTAGGTAACTTAGTGATGCTGTAGAAATGCAGTATTTGTATTTCGTTAAAATCTCAGTGTGGCTCCAGTTATAATGGGGTAATTTCAAGTTCAAAGTTTCCATTTCAAATTCATTGAAATATCTACCCACGTAGAATTGATTTGAATACAACTGTCTTCCCGTTGACTACAGGAGAAGGGTAAAATGCTTACCTGGCATCATTTTACCATAGGCTAATTTCAGGTAATGAAGATAAACCAGGTTAATTTTATGAGTGTAGTCAGGTACTTGGTTTTGAAGAAGCTTTAATCACAGTCCCAGAGCTGTCGTAAAGAGAGGCTGACTGAGTATTTCAGTTTACCCTGAACAGATTAGAAACAGGTTTGTTTGTGCAATTGTTAGCATCAGTTTTACTGAGCTAGAGTAGGAGTGCTCACATGGTCATTACTGCATTTGCCTAATTAAAATGAGCTGAAAACATACCTTTTCATTAGGCCAATATTAAGCTACAGTTTTGTTTAGGTAAAAGCAGAACACTAAATAGGCATTGAATATTAGCACTGATGTAACTCTGATCCAAATAGATACATAAAACCTTAAACCAAAATGGCTCTGCCTTTTAGTTTGCCTTTTATTTACCGTACACTGAGGGAAAACTCATGAGGTAACTGTCACACACTAATTTATACACAGCTGCTTTTAAGGGTGGATCAAGTGCCTGAGATTACCTGTGTGCTCAAGTCAGGCAGTTTGCCTTGAATATCGTCTGACAAATTTCTTAAAGTTCAAGTTTTCAAACAGAAAAAAAGGAGTGTTAAAATGCTAAATGTGTTTTATGAGATGCCCCGAGGAAACCTTCTTACACGTAACATCCTACTTTGATGTGCTGGCATTGCTTTTTACATTTTGTAATGTTTGTGTTTCGTTTCTTTCTGGTAGCTCTAACCTCCTCCCTTATCGGTGCTCCCCAGGTCTCCCAGGGAGTAGTGTCCAAAGGTGAATTCACTGCGCTTCTTGCTGTTTCCACATAATTTATCTGAAATGTTATGGGCATGCTCCAGGATTTCATCTTTTTTCTTTTATGACAGTAATTAGTTTTCTGGGTTTATCTCTTAATTTGTCATGCTACCAATTTCTTGTTTCTTAAAATAATCGTTCTGTTGCAATGTTTTTAATTTCAGTGGTTCTTACAGCTCATCTATGTAGAAAAGTAATGACAAAATTCCAAATTAAGGAGTCCTCAATTTAAAGTGCCAGAGTTACTACAGAATAACATATTCCTGGTCAATGCCACTGTGCAGGTGGCCTCTCCATTCTTTATTATATTTCAAGTGAAGCACAGACATTGCTTGGCCTCCAAATCATAAATGCAAGCTGGTTGTCTGGAAGTTGAGCTCTGGATTCTTTTAATCTAGTTGTAACAGCATGGCATTTTTCCCTTGAAAAATGGAGGAAAAGCCAGGTTTCTGGAGACATGGCATGGAGCTTTTTATCCCGACAAAGAGTTTGATACCCCATAACACTGAAGGACACACAGAACTGATATGTCTTAGACAGCCTGGATTATGGCAAGTGAAAAAATAGCTCAACAATGTTACACGTGAGTGAGCGGCAGGTGAGCGCAAATTTGTGGGGACTCTTGAGTGAGTCTTTTCTGCTAAAACCCATATATTTAAAAATATATTTTATTAGAAATATTGTGATCTTTGTCACTTCAGATAAAGGGCAAGTACATTTTTCTTGTAAAGCAAAGTTCTGTTCTGACTTTTGGAGCAATGTTGAAGAAGTCCTGTACCTACACCACAGATAGATACCCATGATGGTGCAGCAAGTTTGTTGTGGGGGTAGAGGGTGAGGTCCCTAGACTTGCAAGCATACGGTATTTTTTTTCAGAATATGAGTTTTACATCAAAATAATTACAAAGGGTTTGGGTTTTTTTACGTAGTTCCTATTTACTTGTGGCACATGTCAGGCGTGTAGGCAGTCAACAGTAGAACCTTAAGGCATTGAAACTGCTCCCCACTACTTGTGGGTTTGAACTTCAGGTACTGTCTTTCCTTGTAGTGCAGAAGGAAAAACTTGCTAGGGGATGGGAAAATACGTCTTTGTCATTATGCTAAATGTACGTTAACCAAGTGATTGTACACAAGAGAGCGTACATGGAAGTCATTCACTAAGGCCATGCCTTCACTGTGTCTTCATGTTGCTGCAAAGAAAAGGCAGGAACCTCATAGGAAAAATAATATTCTGCGCTTGTTTTGTTGGGCTTTTTTGTTGGTTTTTTTTCTTTTTTTTTTTTAACTTTTAAAGTGGGCAACAGTTTTAGACCATTTTTAAAAGTTGCTATGTAAAAAAATTGTATTTTTTTGTGGTGATTCAAATTAAAATGCATAGATAAAATAGAATTGAAGCTGAAGTAGAATTTGCATTGAAGAACAAGATTTCATTCCATAACTTGAAAGAAGAAGCAAAAATCAGTTGTACAGCTTTGCATACCAATATGATTATTACTATGTTAGATTGCTCCAGTATACTGTATTAGCATCTGAATTTTGGGGTGCCTGTCATTTATTTCTTTTACTTAATGGCAAAGTTTAAGAGGCAAAATCCGCTTTCCTTTTGCTCTCATCACCATCTTGCTATTTGGTATCGTTTGGACCTGCCATAACTAATTATAGTTCTTTAAGGACACTTAGGAATTCTTCTTCCAAGTTTCTGTTGTTTGCATTTCTCCCAGAATGTCAAGTATAACCTTGTGAGGATAGTTTGACATTTTTGCAGCTGCATTCCATCCCACTATGTTTTGCTCATGACCAGATTTAGTAAATTTCCTATGTTCTTTATCCAGAAAGAGAATAGATTTATCAGACATAATTAGTTTGTTTTAAATCATGGCTGCTTATCACTCTTACCTTTGTCATCACAAAGGTTGTTTGTAGTTTTTGTTATCTAAATATTTGCAGCATTATTTTACTAATTATACATGCCAGCATTTACAGCTGCTCTCCATTAATAAAAAAACGCTCTGCAAACACATTTTCATCATTTAAAAAAACTGGTTTGTGATTTGGAAGGGGGATCAACTCACTTGGCACCCTTCGCAAGAGTGTGTCTAGCTCTTTGGAAACGCTGTTCTAGTGTCAGTGGAGAAGCATTCGGGTATGTCAGCAAGGGTATTTCTGTTGGATGACAGGCTGGGTCAAGCAGAAAAAGGAGGGCTTCTTTTTACTGTTTTCTGTCTTACTAATCATAAGTACATCTAAGTAATGCAGTATCTGATGAATGGTGGGTTGGATGTTGTCTGCATACACAGAACATAAAGTTGAGCCAATTCAGTCTTTCTGATTTACAGGGTTTTTCCCCCATGTATCTGTCGTGATATTTACCAGAACCGAGTAAAGAATGCCCTGCAAATGCAGCCAATTCTGTGAATCTCTTAGCTTTATTGCAAAGGTAAATAAATCTGGAACAGGCATCGTAAGGGATTAGCAGTGGAGTGGTTTGCAATTATAAATAGTCACCGGGGTTCATGATTGTGAACTGTATTTACACACCTTTACTCCCACAAAGAGTGACAGAAATAAACTGAAAGAAGACAGGAAGGTGATGGATGGAGAGCTGATGAATGCAATTGTCTTCTCTCGGTTGCTTTTTAAAAAGGGAAAGATTTTTTTTTATATTACATCTTGCACAAAGCCGATACCTTTCCTGAGTACCAGGGAAAAAGTAGCACAGAACTCAGCTTCTTATTTGCAGCTCTGGGGCTTGGGGGTCAGTCACTGCTTCATTAGTTCATGTGCAGGAGTGACAGTTCAGGGCAGAAAGCAGATTAGCTTCTATTAATTACTGTAAATCCCTTACAGCATCTTCTGTGGTGGAATTAATAAACAATTAGTTGCTGCTGGAAGCAACTGAGATTTTAAACACATAAAAAAGTAGTGATGACTCAGAACTGTACCAAATTAGCTTTGTATTAGTGTTGCAGTTGAGGATGACCATGAAATTGTGACGGTGGCAAAATCCCACCGGCCATATAGACAACTGCCGTTTCAGACTGACATTTATAAGAGCTGAAATATTTTAATTCTCCTTAATTCCTATCCAGAACCAATACTGAAGGGGTGAGTTTGTATTCAAAGGGTGTGTTTGTGGGCCGTCTGCTGGAGAGGTTTTGCTGAATGGCTTATTTGGGTTAATGTAATTAAGCTTCTTACAGCTTATAGCCAAGCCAAAAAAATACCTGCATAAGTGTGCTGCAGTGCTTCTGGGCACGCTGTCCCTGCGCCCACTGCACGCAAACTGGTGGGGTTCGGCTGTGTCTGCATCAGCAAGTAGCTTCCTGCAGGAGGAACAGATCTGTACAAGCAGGAGCCGATGCTGAGGGTCTGCTGATTGCAAAATGCTTTTGACAAGAAAAATGAAAATCTTAACATGGTGTAACAGTCTCAGAGTGGGTACCGTAACTTAGGTGCACATTAAAAATTTCAGGCTTAAGGATGGGAGGCCGAAAGGGAACTTTCTGCTCTCTTCAGCTATCTAAGGGATAAGACAGGAAGAGAGTCATCTTAGAGTTGCATGGTAACAGGACAAGAGGCAGCAGCCATAAGCTGCAACAAAGGAATATCCAATTGAATATTATGGAAAAGGGTTTCAAAATTAGGGTATTTACACACTGGAACAGATTGGCCAGAGCAGGTGTGGAGCTTAGCTGAACAAAGCCCTGAGCAACCTAAACTGGTACTGCTGGCATCTGGAGCAGATGACCTCTAGAGGTGCCTTCTGACCTAAATTAGTCTATAGTCCTAGCCTACATCCACACCTCCATGCATGGGGTGCTTCATGAAGAGAAGAGATTACTTCAGACTGAGTTTGTTGGATAGCTTTTTAAGATTTTCCTTTCATCAGAGAGCAATCCAGTTCAGGTAGATCGTGTGACTCTTGTGATGCAAATCAAAGTGCTGTGAGCAGAGGCAATCCGAGGATTTACTTCCAGAGCGTATCTTTTCTTTTTTAATGTTATTTTATTTTTATTATTATTATTATTATTATTATT
>KZ505752.1:472027-494228 GCA_002844005.1 Limosa lapponica baueri | reverse complement strand
TATATAGCAGTAGAGAGGAAAGCGTTGGGGAAAAAAAAAAAAAGCCTTCAGCATTGTCTTCCTGGTGAGATCTTGGGTTTTTTGATCATAAGAAGTTTCCCGGTTAAAAGCAGGTGTTTCCTATTAAATGTATATATAGCAATTCATTAACTTGCCAGCAGGTGAACGAGAGCCATGTTTGGAGAATGAATTTCCAGTTCACTAATTAATCTGTTGATTTTACCAGAACACAATATCCCTGACAGTGACTTAGAAGAATGGTAGTTCTTTTTGGGACAGTCTGTTCTGTGCTGCAGATGTCATAAAAAGAGAAAATAAAACCAAAAGGGAAAAGAAAATGGAGAGAGAGAGAGAAACCCACAGTCATTGAGGACTAAGAGGCAAGTATATGGAAATAAGTTTCATCATTCCTATTTGTCATTTTTATATGTAGTTTTGAAGGAAAACTAATTAAAGTAATTGAAGTTATTTCTCTTGGTCTGCAATCCATTAAAATCCCCTTGAATATGTAATGAATGTGGTTAATATAACAAAAAAACTAAACTGAGAAGGAGGGGGCTTTTTTATGCTGTCTCTCCTGCTACCACTTCACCCTACTGCTGTGTGTTCGAGCATATATTTTGTAAATGTAATAGTGTGAATGCAATATATTTTTGTTATGGGTCTGACTTTAAAATATAGTGTCTTACCTTATCAGAGAAGGAAAAGTAAGACTGTTTCACTCTTCAGGATTGCTGGGCACCTTTTAAAATCAGTAAATGTAGTTAAATGCTCTCTTATAACAGGGTGTATCTAGCTGTTAGGGTGTAAAAGAAAATCTCCACATGCAGGTGTACACACGTGCGTGCACACACTTAAATGAATTTGATGTTATGGCAAATTAGCTGCAGCATCTGATTTGGAGGTGGAAAAGCTGTTTGTCAAGCAAAGAGGTGGAACAGCGCAGGCACATGCTCACCTGTTTCAAACTCAGCTGGCAGAAGCTTTCTCCACTAATGAGAAAGCAGCTCATTTTTGTTCTTTCAGCTGTTATTTGGAATAAGATCTCATTCTGGGTAATCCTGATTAATACCAGGTAGAGTTTTCCTTAAAGAACTGGAGAACATCCCTAGCTTATTACTTGCAAAAACAACCGGTTGATGGTCATGAGCTTTCGCACAAGCTCATAAGAGAAAAAAGAAAGAAAAGTTCTTGATCCAGCTTCTTCTTTTTCTTTTTTCTTTTTTTTTTTTTCAATCCAATAGAATTCCAGAATGTGGTTTTATCTGTGTGTAATGGTGTAGGGGAGGAAATGCAAGTGTATGTAGCGTCACAAGGTATTGCCCTTTTTTCCATCTGTGTGCTCTAGTGCTGAAGGTCAGAGCATCAGCACCTCTCTCGCTTCTCTTCCCGCCCTTTTTACAGTAGTTTGTTTCTAGTGGTGTTAATGAAACCCTGTTTAAATAGGTGAACTAAAGTAATAGAAAGATTAACATTGCAAGTGCGTAATAACTAGCAATCAGTACAGCACATTGCTGCTCAAACAGGACAGAAATGAATTGCCTGCCTATTCACCAATAATATATTTTTTAAAAAATCAACCTTAAGACCAGTAACCCCTTGATTTGATACTTGAAAAAGAGGAAAAAAAATTATGATACTTATTGTTTGTATTTGCTGCCATGTATGAATAATATCCACTCAATAAGAGCTCTACTGTTACACGTGGCTGTAAAGTGTCTGTGAAAATTAAGCATCAGGACAACACTGCTTCCAGCAAATATTTTAATAAAAGTGACTTAAGAGAATGAGACCAGCTGGGATAATTTATCCTTTTATAATCCTTTCAATTCCACATAATTTCTGTTCAGTGAGGCAATTTAACTACCAGTATTCTAGGAAGTTTGACATTCCAGTCGCACAATTGAGTAGGTGCAGTAATATTTATCAGTTGCTTCAATTTATTATAAACAGAATTCTCCTGATTTGCTTCAGACCTCCTGTCTGACATGGGGAACTCAGGCTTTTGGAAATGGAATGCTGGGATTCAGCTTTCTAGTTGAACTTTTCTCACAAGCCAGTCTCATGCATTTCTTGCAAATGCCACATTAAATTATATTAATTTGGTCAAACAAACATAGGCAATAAACATTGATTGTGGAGATCCTCTCATTATTGAGGAAAATAGTCTTTACTAAGTTTGATTAAAAATATTTTAAAGCAATGTCCTTAAAAGTGCCTGAGCGCTACATTTTAAAATCAAAATAAAATTATGAGTTTTAAATAAGCTAAATAGTACACTTCTTTTCCATAACTAAATTAAGAAATAGCAGCATTCGCCTCCTAGGAGATAGATGAACAGGTTGTATTTTGTCATATTTATACCTCCTCACTGAAGCAAAACTTCTCTTTGAAATGATTTTATGAAAAAACTTCAGCTGTTTTTTAAGAAAATTTGAGCAATACACAAAGAAGGCAAATATCATCTAATATTATTATTGTGAGCACTTAGGTAAACGTTGTGAAGTCTGAACACTTTATATTTTAATCATCTTCTAATCCCCTTTGTTACTTTATTACTTATATAATTTTAATGTTACTGTCTCAAAGGTTTGTACAGTGAAAGGAGGGTTTGCTTATCTTCAGGATTTTGAGATCATCTTTTTCTACCTGCTAAAACCATCTTGTAATTGTAATGTAGTGATAAGCGGAGCCCAGGTGTTAGAAATGGTGTGGTTTTTTGTTGTTTAGCATCTTGTAATCTGATAGGAATAGGACAGATGCTTTTTACCCCTGGGAAGAGGTCATGAGTTTTTTGATTTTTTCATAGCTTCAAGGTTAAAACGATGTTTGGACACTGCTTCTGATCTGAATATAGAAAGATTACTGCAGCTATGCAAGTCATAAGACAGATTGTGTGAAGTAAACAAAGATTTTACTTGGTGTCAACACTCAGAGGTTTGTTTGCTCCCCAAACAAATATTAATGCAATGACAGTAGGAGACATGGTGTTTAGGGGGATTTTCAATAGCACCAAAGAACCTGTCAGCACCTTTGGTTACCTAAGACCTTCAGAAAGTCTGGTCCGTACCGAATCCTTTAGCAGCGGCCTCTTACAGTCTCTGCCAGTTTTCACTTGTAAGTGAGAAGAGGAAGACTTCCCATTGTATTTCTAAGTTTCAGCTACTTTAAAGAAAATCTTCCTGCATATCTCCTAAGAAAATGAAAACTGAAAATTAGTTGGGACAAAACTTACTCATTTTCATGCTCAAAATAAAAAATACTTGCATTTGTGGTAGAAAAGGACTTAAAATAGGGCAGGAGTTCACTCATACTTCTGTCACAGTGTTATTAGCTGCATTATTTATAAAACTTGAATTGACGTCCACAGCTACAGCTCTTATTTATTCCATTTCTACACTCATCACCTTTTAACTTACTAAACTTCATAGCATGATTCAGTAATGCAATATTTCTTATATAAATTATTTGAACGAATTACAAAAAAATCAGATATTCAGGAAAGTCAGTGGTTCTTATTAAGTTTTAAACAAGTTTGTTTAGAAAGCAAAAGGCATGAAAATGTAATTTACACACTAAAAGTTCCTTTGAAATAAATTCCTTAATCTCCATCCAATCATGGATGCAACTATTAAAAATAACTTCCTTTGAGTGTTGGGACTGTACCAGCTGTGCCCCAGCTCCTGAGTCAAACCCTACCCTGTGCCTCACCATTTAGACCAGTTTGTTCTGGTTTAGAACCAGTTTAGACTGGTTTTGTTCCATTGGCATCTCCAGTCCTAAGTCTGAACTGCTGCTCCTTTGTGTCTCCTTCCACTGCTGTATTGAAGTCTTCTGCTGCTTTACACCTTGTTCCTGCACCTCCTCTTTCCCCCTCTAAGATGCATCTGCCATGGAAGCAGATTTCAGTAAGAGTCTGCCAACAGATGTATGTATTACATATGTTCATTGTCCATTTGGATGCTCTGTCTAAACCTGTGTGATGCTAAGTTTTGCACATAGCTATTGCTCAGTTAGTTACAGAGCCTGACAGATTTTTGCAGGGAAATCTGTGATATTAGGAGCGAGCCCTCGGGGAAGCTGGTGGAAGTCTTCTGGCATGGCGTATTTAAACTGGAATTACTGACACAGTCGTCCTGACAGAGTAGCATTTTATGTTCCCCAAGTCTTTTATTGCAGTGTATGTAGGGTCTGTAAAGCGCTTTGATGTGGGAGCTGTATTTAAGTGCCAGGCATTATTGTTTTGAATCTTTCAGGTTAAGAGTTCTTGTGGACATGGGGAGGCTGGTTTTTGTTAAGCTTTCTGTTTTATCTTTTTCACACATGGTCTCCTGCTGCACAGACTTGGCTTAAAATTATAAAATTCAGAATTAAGTATTAAAGAGGATTTTGGAAAGGTGACTATCAGCTGTGGGTGGCTGATGAACAGTCTGGATTTACCGTGTAAAATCACATGGAGGAGAAACTGGAAGAACTCCTCTTCCTCGCTCTGGGCCTGCATGTTGTGTGCCAGGCTGCAGAGTCCAACCAAGGTTGGGGCTGCACTAATGCCTACCTGAATCCATTAAGCTAACAGAAGTGACCTCTTTTTCTCAGGAATAGAAAATATAGTATAACATTTTGACTGTTACATTCTTATTGCAATTCTAAGTCTTGGGAAACGATCCTGGGTAGAGGTTGTTTTGTGCTATTCTTGAAAAGCCCTTTTTCCTTTGCTAAGAACCACCTTTTAGTTCTGTCTGGGCTCCTGGGGCTGTTTGTTTGTGTTGGTGTATTTCTGTGTTCAGCAAATCCTTGAAAGCCTGGAGCTGCTCATTTAGGAGAGTCTGATGGTGATTTCTCCTGCTACCTCCAGAGATCTTTTAAAGTGGAAAGAAGATTGGAAAGATCAGGAAAAAAAAGGTCTTAATGAAAATTCCAAGAGTTTATTGGAAAGTAAATCTGTGGAGCTTAGTCATCTGTGGAACTATAAAGGAAATGTGACTCTGATTTTCTCCTGTTTTCTCTCTGTTTTTGTGGAAGAAGACATTTTTGCTTCGTGCCTGGGAGGCATATATTACTTGCCTCCTCACTTTCTGTGCTAGGTGATCATACTGAGTACTAATGGTAAAAAAGACATGGAGCAAGCATGAATAGGTGCAGAAAGATCTTATGAGGCTTCAGTGGCATAGCAATAAAATGGCAGATGAAATGTAGTTCACTTATATGTTAAGTACAGTTCACTTACACGTTAACTGTATGTTGACAGAGGAGAGGGAGGGAACAAAATCCAGTCTTCATATCTCTGAGCTGACTATTACTGTCCAGGAGAGAACCTGGCATTATCTCAGTGACAGTACAATGGAAATATTAGCTCAGCAGCAGAAAAAAAAAAAACAAACCCAAGCATTGTCCATTCTTGGGAATGCCATTTTCCCATGGTATAAGGCTGTGCTGGGCCCACATCTTGACAGATGCAAACTTGTCTATGACTTGATATGGAAGTAAGTGTAAAAAGCTCCAAAAGTAGCACCTGGCTTGGAGACCCGTCTAGTTCTAGGTTGGGTTTCTGCAGTGCTTGAGTGTACCATATGCAAGTTCATAAATGCATGGCTTATAACCATTTATCAGCCATAAGCATAATACTCAAACATATATGGATTTATTGCATAGCTCTGAGTCAGCATAGCAGACTTCTGTCTGCACAATATGGAAAGTAGCGTTTGCCCTTCTGCTCTCCCTGCTCTGACGCTGTGTTATTTTGCGCCAGTTTTTCTCATTGATTTCAACATGACAGCTTTCCTGTATGGTCCTGCTTTTCAGACAGTTGTTCCACTTGTGGTATCTGCTCTATAGACAGTTCCACCTGCATTTGTTCCTGTCATCCTGTCATAACTTGTTCCTTTTAGAGCTTGTTACTTTATTTGGACTTCCTCCTTCTGCTTTACCCTGCCTTGTTTGTCAGCCCTGGATGGGGCTTCTTTTACACCCCTCAGTATTCACATATAGGCAGCCCTCTGGTGTTCAGGCTGTGTTCAGGCTATATTCAGGCTACTGTTGAGCTCTGCAGTCCCTGCAGCCTTCCCCCAGTATCAGACAGCATGTAGCAGCGCTTGGCAGGTTTTGGAGAAGAAGAGCAGGGATGATGAAAAGGTGGGACAGTTTCCATGCACAGAAGGGTCATGCAGGTAAATAAGTTGGTAGCTGTAAGGTAACCAAATACTGAAGTGAAAAAGTTGATAGATGGAGGAATTATAGCAAAGTTTGTTCGAGTCAAATTTACAGATTCAGAGCAGACACAAGAGTCACCTTCTGTTTTATAAATGCTTTTCATGAAATTAAGAGTAGAAGATGTAACACTTTACAGGAGTCGAGCACTTATTTGTTAAACAGTTTTATTTTACAGAAGTATTTTGATCTGTCTATGCAAAATTGTGTCTGCATTTTTTCAGTGAAGTGTATAAAAAGTTCTGTTTATTTTCCTGTCCTCTACTTGAACTATTTTACTGGAGAGATACATCATTTTAATACCGAAGTGTTTCTGTTTATTAAAATATTTAAGGTACTCCCTTTTCTCAGATGCGAAGATGTGGGGGATAGTTTGGGGCTCAGGAAATGGGGATTATGAGAGAAGGTCCTGTCATGTATTAATAGATGTGAAGTCCCCCAATAACAATCACAAGCAAATGGTATATTTCCAGGGTGAGGTAGGCATCAATATTTCAGTTACTTTCAAGCCAAGTCCCTCAAATTATTAAGTGCTGCTAAATTCTGCCTGAGTTGCTGGGAGTGGTCGTCGCCTTAAAACAAAGAGCATCAGGCCCTGGCAACCCAGTCCTTTATGGTTGGCGGCAAAATCACCACTGATTTTGTCAGTACTAGATTTAAATGTCTGGATCTTTTTTTCTCAGGTAAACCCATTTTCTACAAAGACTACAGTACTTAAATCTGAGCCTTATTATGTCATGTGAAAATTTTAGTAGGAGCTTATCCTTATCAGTAGGAGCTGATACATTAAACCTTACATTTACTGCAATCGGCCTTGTTTCTTTCACATACACTTTCATAGCCTTAGAAAACACGATCAAGGTGTTGTTCTTAAGAAAGAAGCAGTGAGGCCTTCTCACAAAAACCTGATTTGGGATAAGCTGCATACTGAATTTTTCACAGCCTCTGTTCAATACACTTGCTGCTCTATACTGGGCTGAAGATCTATTGCCTGACTCCAAAAATGAGTCCCAAGTTTTGTCACATCAATTCTCTGCAGGAAGCGGCTGTTTTCAGCTATTGAGCTGCATCAACTTGTGTAGTGGCAGTCGTGCCTTTTATCACATAAACAGTTCAGTGCACATTGCCTTTTATTCTGTGTCATGCTGCAAAACAAAACGAAAGAAAAAATCTAAAGGAGCCAAAAGCTATTTTAGACTTGACAGCAGCATATAATAAACTGTGCTTCCTGGAGGAAAATTACTAATGGCTCCCTCTTGGTGTAAGGGACAGAGGCTAGCTCCAGTTGGAGTGAGAGCCACCAGGCCACTGCATTTATGAGAGGTTAGCCCTGAGGGATGCCAAACTTCTCAAGGACTAATGACTTCCTAAGAATATCTATAGTTAGTCTGGGATTTCTTTGGAGGACCATTTTTCAAAGAGGGAAGAACCACGAAGGGATTTCTGTCCAGCTGTCTGTATTCTCAGTTCATACACCTGGGGCCACGCTGATGCAGAGGGCACCTTTGCAAGTACAGGGGTACCCACAGGCTGCACCAGTAGGACATCTCACATAAATCCATGTTTTATACCAGTTCTGTAAAACTCTTCCCTGGATTGAAACAGCATGTAATGACAGAAATACTCTTGTAACTTCTACTGGCAAAATTATGTAGAACAGGGATTGAACCTTATTGTAGTGTTACCTGGTGTGTCCCCTAATTGTAAGGGACGTATAGCTTTGCTAGGGCATTTGATATCACCTTGCTGCTTTATGCTGAACAGTAAAATCCCAGACCCTACAGAGCAACCAGGATCAAAGGCCTTTCCTAGGAGCAGCAAGATTATTCTCTTGTTCATAAGACATCCTTTCCAATGAGCCTGATGCTGACTGATGGTGACACTGTCATGGAGCTCTGTGCACATCTCTGTGTGCGCTAACCTGTTTGATGAGGTACAGATTCGCAAACCTGTGTTGCACTGGCAGCGTGTTAGACAAAACTGCTCAAAATTGTTCCAAAACACCTACCCTTATAAACCTGCTTTTTTTCTAATTGCCGCTCCTAAAGCGAGCGAGCATGGTTTCTTCTCCTAATGTCATTTGAATCTGCTTTGGCCAACTTCAATGTTGCAGTAGGTTGCCAGGTTCTGAGCAGTAAAATATGGCAGTTGGCAGGTGTATCCTTTTGTTGTCCTGTATTGTATGTTTGGCCTAAACATTTGAAGAATTTTGTGATTCCAGTTGCTTTACAAATAACAATGGGAAACAGAAGCACAGAGAGAAGCAGCAGCAAGTCAGTAGCAGAACTGGGAATAGATCTTGGCTCTCATGCCTGCTCTCAGTCAGCAGCAGTTCAGCATTCATTCCTCCCTGTGATGTGCTTTTTCACAGCCCTGCTTAGACACCAAGTTCTTTGAGGTTTGTGAATGGAGCACAGACGGAAGAGCCAGAAGTGATCATGAAGCAGAAGCACAGATCTTTTCAGTGGATTGGTTTCTGTGCGTCTTGAGCTGACAGTGAAGTCTTTAGTGATAGCAGTGCATGAAATATCCACTGTATTGTATATAGAAGGGGTTGCCATGAATTAGGCATGTCTCAAGTTTGTTTGACCCATGACAAGTTTAGAAAGGTCAAGTCCTTGTTTAAAAAGTCATGATTGCTCACTGGCATGAAGATGTCTTCTTTACATTGCATAAGCATTGCTGATCTGTCTCTCAGGGAAGCTGGTCTCCTGCATTACAAATACACAAGCTTTATCTCGTGCTTCTTTTTTAACTAGCATTATTGTTGATAAGAAGTTGTGGGATGAGGACAGGAGAAACTAGGAGAGGGAGTCAGTATTTGCCTGCTTTCACAGTCTGGAGGAAATGGCTCTTTCTGTCCCATCCCCCTTTTTTCCTCCAGGATTGCCTGTCTTAGTGTACATGTCTGTCATGCATAGGTTAGGAGTCCTTTATGATGCTTTTGTCTTTATTTGTGGGTTTTTCCTTCCTCTGAAAATCTGCCCTTGCCTTTACTGCCTGCTGCCCAGGTAAAGGGGAGTAGTGAGATGTCCTCCGTGTGGTCTGGGCTTTTGGTGCCTCCTAGGGAATGCTAAACACAATCTGGAAGCATCTGTAGGCTGTGTTTGCTTTAGTTTCTGCCAGTTGGGCCATACTGGAAAGTCAGATTTGCTTTAAACAGTTACTGGATAGAAACAAAATGTAGTCTGTGGAGCTGGGAGGGGACCTCTCTCTTCCATTCTGCTAAGAGGAGTGTGCAAGCCACAAGGATGCAGAAAATCCTGGGGGGTTTGCGTAGTGACTTTCTAACTGAGCCATGGGGCAGTATCCAAAGTATGCAGAGAGCTGAGCACAGCAATGGGGGCAGCTCCAGTGCAAGCCTCCTGCAAAAGCTTCCTGGGGCAAAGCATGTTTCCCTTTGTGAATCTGGTCCTTATATTGGACCCCAGCAAATACAGTAGGTATTGTTGCTATAACATGCTGTGCAGGCACTACTGTGAGCATGGCCACTAACAAAGTAAAAAAACAAACAAGAAAACCTACTGCATACCCAAATGTCATGTCTTAAAATGCCGAATCTTCAGCGTGATTGTGAAAAAATAAGGGTTGGTTGATTTCTTTTTTGTCCTGCTTACACTTTGCACTTTCTATATCTTCACACTATCTATGGTGTTACATTAGATATCTATAATTTCATTTCAGTGCATGCACAGCAGTATATGAAGCAACTGTAGAGCTCTGCCTACAGTAACCTTCCTGTACTTCTGTTACAATAGTAAGTGCTGACCCATCAGTTCTCCTAAAACTTGAGACCATGGCAGCGCTGTGCTTAGCTGAGAATACGCATTTTGTGAGCATTTTAGTTACTGAAGTTAATTACATCAAGACCCTGTATTACATGTGGTACTTTGCCAAATTTGCACTGGTTTTGAAAGATGACACAAATTACTTCCATGACAATTTATAGATGGTTCAAAGTTAATGTATAATCTCATTAGATCTCCATTAATCAAAGATAGTGCTTATTTTTTTTAGGAAGACGTTAACATTTACTCAACACTTTTTACAGAGTGTTTCTACCATCATGTGAGTTCTGCAGGAGTAATTTCAGTAATAATTCAATTCAGCTTTATGTACTGCTGCCTTCATTAAAGAAGTTGGCTACTGACAGCACTTGTATTTAGTGTTCTGTTAAGCTTGATTGAGATACAAGATTAAGTCCACTTATACCTCCAAGAGGGAAGACAATAAAATTTTTCTGCATTAGTAAGATTATGGCTATAAGTAAGCTGTTGGTCACCCTCTACCAAGCCTTCACTACCAACCTCTACAGCTCTTCACTGTGGACTAACTTAAGTCTCACTCTGAAACAAAATTGGCATAATTAGTTCTGAAAGAAGAGTCAGAACACTGGACCCATTTTTACCAGGTAGAGGTCACCCTAGTTAGTAGTAACTGCAATTTACAAATATATCATTTTGGGGGGCATCTTTTGGGGGTGTCAAATGACCTTTGGTATCCGTTCTGCACATATGGGATGCACGTAGGCACCAAAGGCACAAGGCAGGTGGAGCTAGTGAGCGTCCCTGCTGAGGCACACGCATGAGCAGTGGGGGCAGTTTATGTTGACATATGAGTTTTGTTTGCTTTTACTTGTAAGACTAAGAATAACCACCTTAGATTTGAAAAAAAAAATACAGTATCAATTTTTTTTTCCTGTCTCCTTTGCTAAAAAACAAGTATTGTTTAATAAGAGTGTATTCTTTCGTACTCTCTCTTAACATACTTGATTAAGACCATTTGTTGTCTAATGTAGTGTATAGTGCCCATTCTTTGCCCGTTTTCTAACTGGACTGTTAGATGAGTACTGGTGAGTTGAGGAGCCTCTTGTGACTTTTTTTTTTTTTAGTGAAAATTTAATGTGTTCAAATCTGTGAGTTTGACTCTTGCTTCCCATCTTTTCTCTGTCCCTGTTTCCCTAGTTTGGTTCTCAGTCTTCCTCTGATATTTATTCCTTTTTACTGGAAATTCACTTGATCACTTTAACCCTTTGATCCTTACTTTTTCAGAGTCTTTGTCTAGAGTGATGCCAATGCATTTGAGTCACCCATCTGCTTTTGTCCTTCTCTGTACTTTTATTTATTCTGTTTTGGGGCTTCCAATAGCAAATCAAAATGGAGATGTGCCATAGCCCCTCAAGTATTTCACCCAACAATTATAACATCTGTTGTAGTTTGGGTTAGGATTTAAAACAAATTAAGCTACATCACTCTCTAAAGAATGAAAAAATCATTTATTATTCTAAAGCCATAGAAGGTACAGGGGCTTCAGCAAAAGGGAAGGTAGAGATGTTAGTAAATTGGTAATGACCTTGGTCCATCTGCCAGGGTAATTTTCCTGCCTTGGTAATTGAAATGTATTCAAATGCAATTTAAAGGTCATCAAGGGTGTGAGTCAAAGACTTAAGCAGAGTTTCTGATCAAAACATTAAGTATGATGTTTGACTTTTCCTTTTATGAATGGCTGAAGGATTCTGCCAAATGGTGCATTTCTCTTGTTTAATCAGACTTCTTTGTTACGATAAACTTTGACTGCAGCTGAGCTCTTCACTTGAGTCCAGTACTTGCTGAAACACCAAAGGACAGAGGAAGGTCTTTTATCCATAGTTATCTTGCAGGTCTGCAGAAAAGTGAACACTGAGACAAATGCCAATGCAAAATAATTCTTCAAAGGGGAAACAGAGGGTCATCTGAGCAGGCTTGGCACATACGAATACAGTGTGCGCAGACATGAAGGGTGCTGACACTTGTGTTGTGAAATTCGATCCGAAAAGAAGGACTTTCAAAATCTATACTTGGTGTGCCAGTATCCATTCAAAAGATCTGTTGAAAGAAATGAGTAAGGTGATATAGGCACAATCTGGCTGGACAACCAGATTGTGCCTTCGAGATTTCCAAGTAGATTAAGAATCAATGAAATAAATGGATACTGTTATCTTATTCTCCATTTTCCTGGGCAGAAATCAGCTGCATTAAATGACCATGCATAAATTTTTGAGAAGTTCTTCCATTTCATCCAGAATCTGTAGCTCAGCATGAGGAATTAATTTTTAGTAATAATTCGTGTAGATCCAGTAGAAGATTGAACTGAAAATAAAGGGGAAGGGGAGAAGATGAACCCTCTATCCTCTCTATTAGGTGTCCTAATTATTGCCAAAGAAATTTGCATTAATATCCTTGTCAAGATCAGGTGTAATACTGCCTTTGGAAGAAAAATAGCATATTTCAGCAGGGAGAGCCATATTCTCCATCCCTCCCCTCAAAAATGGCAATGTGTTAGATCTTCTCTAGCTAATCAGTGGAAATGATGGACACCTTGACATCTTCATTTGGCAATACATTTTCACCAGCATACCAAGGGTTGCCAACCTTTAGCTTTGGCAATCCTAACTAAAATGAAGTCAATCCCAGTCCAATTAACGCCATGCATTAACCTTTTTACTGCACCCCCTACAAAATCATGGCTACCTTTCTTGGTAACTTGTTTTCCATGGCTAGCTTTCCTTCTCCCACCTTATCACACCCATCTAAGTAGATCAGATCTACTAAGATATTTTGTTCACCTCAGGTTTTAAAATACACCATTTTCACATTTCTTATGCCATGGCTGAACATATTAGCTGCATAGCCCAATTACCATTGGATCATTTATTGACCATAATGGTGACATGTGGAATGACGCCAACAGACAAAGGGGGCCTTTGATCTATCACCTGTGAGCTGTTCCCCATGTCTCCTTCTTCCCAGGGCACAACCCATCCTGTGCCTTGCGTGTCTGCGTGTTCGGGCTTTGTGCTGCTCTGCAAGCCCGGAGCTCCATCCTGCTTCAACACTGGCTTTGCCAGGTCAGTTCTCTGTAACCACTGTCTTCTCTTCTTCAGGTGGGTTACTTCTCCACTTTGGTATTTTAGTTTCTAAATGGGGATATGAGAAAGTGTTGTTTTGACATGCAGCGATTGTAGACAAAGATGTTTGAATGTGGTCTGGGCCTGCTTGAGATGCAGCATTCATTCATTAGCCTGCAAATTATATTTAATCTGACTAAGCTGTGCGGTCACACCATCGCACATGAACTGTGATCTCAAATAATACAAATCAGATCCAGCTCTGATCCTCTGAGCTGGTGTGATGGCGCCTACATTAATTAATTATTCTAGTTGTGTGGCTGACCCCGTGAAGAAAGGCAGCAAGCACCACGCACGCTCTGGAGAGGTTTGCAGAGATGATTGTTTAGCAGGGACTGTACATATGGAAATTTGTTCTCATTTCTTCCTTTGTGCTATCCCATTTACAAATGGAAATGACTGCTTTGTAGCCAGTTCTCATTATATTTTTCTCCCATGAGATGTGAAATTAGCATTAGGAGAAATCCCTCGGTAGCTGGGGCTGAAGCCTAGTCTCAGGCTTCAGGCTGCTGCACTGGAAGGGGCACCAGGGAGGCAGCAAGGCTGGCAGGACCCTGCACTGGCCAACATACCTCAGCAAGGGGCAGAGACACTCCGCTGGAGTCAACCAAGGTCAGCCAAGGGGCCAGCCAGGGCTGGGCAAGGTGGTGGTGTTAAGCCCGGGCAAGGTGGAGCTGGGAAGTCAAGTCACAATCAGGTACGGTGTGCATACAGTATATGCGTAAACAGTACTTTTATACACTTAAATACAGGGGCAATGTGGAGGCCTTGCTAAGTCCAGTGAGGGCAATGAGAGCCTGCTGGTGCTTTCAAGTCCTTGACATCCATTCAGGTGGATCTTCTGGTGAGGGAGTTGAATCCACCCCTCACTGCCTTCAGGGATCACACTGTGTTGCTTAGTCCAGGGTTGTACAGCTAAATTCAATTAATCTGGTCCTGCCTTACATCAATAGCAAACACGATCAAGGCTGTGAATCACTGAAGTGTCACTTCATTGCACACCTGGGCAGGGAGACAAGAAACTAGTTGAACATTACAGAGTTGATGTATATAAATGGATCACTAGTTTCCTCCAGAGAGGTGCGTGTGTGTGTAGGTTTTGTGCAAGATGTGTATATTAGCGCTATAAGCAGTCTTATTAAAGGTTTGCAGCACTGCTTTGATTACACTGAATAGCAGGGGACAGGGGGTATAACAGCCGTGCGTCAGCTCGTGCTCCTTGTTAATTGTAGTCGGCCAGGGAAGCACATGGAAAATTTATATCTCATTGCACTAAGCTACACTTTGTTAAGTAAGACAATTTAAATATAGGCACTAACTTTGTGGCAAGACATGGTAATACTCTTTTACTTAGTTATAGTTGGATGTAACGTAAAGGAGATGGTGGTTGTGAGGGGTTTTTTTTTCCTCTGCTAAAGATACTAAAAAAAAAAAAGGATTTTTTTTTTAGAAAATCTTTTTGCAGGCATAGGATTGTTCCTGTATATACTTTGCTTCACCAGTGCAGTCATCATTACCTGAAAGGAACATTGTGAGCGATCCCATTCAGCATCTGTTCAGGAAGCTTTCTTAAACCAGGAAAGCAAGGAGAGCAGCTAGGCTGTTATAACATGTCAGTCTTTCCACGTGCCTCCCTCTGAGCCAGCTACGCTTCACACAGAAAGCAGGGAACAAGGTATTTCCTCCCCAAACTCACTAGATGTACTCTTGAAATCCAGAATGGGTTTTTTGAGACTGTACAAGTAAATTGTCTAATTTTGACCTTGAAGTCAATTAAATACTGCTATCTTTCAAGTAATTTTAAGTTACTGTTTTCTTTGTTTCAAATGGTCTTGATGGTAGACTAACACAGACTCTTAAAAAAAAAAATTATCTTACCCACAAGCTATACTGATAATTTTTCTGTTTAGTTGCTGTGACTACGGGCTGCAGCAGGGTCAGATTAGCTTGTTTTATCACAAAGTGGTCAACTGTGGTCAACCCCGTATGGCCCTTTTCCCACAGATAACTTGCACCATTACATTGTGTGTGATATACTGCCAGTGTGATGGGCATTGATCACTGTCAAGTTTTCTGGTGGCTGATGGCCGCCTTCAGGCACCACTGTCCTTCCAGGGCTGCCTGCCTTAACTCTGCATCAGCTCTTTTCTTTGCCCTTTGGTGACACTGTGAAAACAAGACACAAGTGGAAGGGGAGTAACTTCATACAGCCTGAGACCAGCAGCATTGAAAATGCCTCAGTCCTGAATCAATTGCTATGGCTCGGGAAACAATTGCCAGATCGCCTGGTTACCTTATCTATGCACTTCCTTCCCACAAGATGTTTGGATTTCTGTTAAGTGAGAACTCAGTTCAGTAGCGTCGCTTGTAGTCCTGGCTTTACACTGATACAGCAATTATCCCAAGTGCAGTGTTCCCATAAATTACCGATGTGCTCTCAGCCCTTCTCCTACTGCATTAAGCTCTAAAAGGTAATATAATTTTCATTACACGGAGCATTTCAGGTACGAGAGCTCTGTGATAAGAAGTTGCAGTTTGTTTATTGCTAGCGTAGCTGGTTGTAAAATTTGTTGTTAAATTTGTCATGCTGTCTGCTTTTTTCTTATTCTTGACGCTGTGAAGGGACAAGACAGTGCCATAGAATTGCTGCAACAGTCTGGGAACCTAAGTCAAGGATGACAAGGAAAAATTGTAGATTAAAAAGTGTGTTGCAGGTAGGAAAGGGGCTGTGAATAATTCATTCTTAAATAGTTCTTCACATTTAAAAATGAATTATTTTATGGTCATTTAAGCGTCTTATATTCATGACCATTCCAGAGTACCTTAGCCAGAAATTGGGTTGGGGAAATTAATTATAGTACTTCACCTTTTTACCCAAATGTTTGCTTGCTGGTGATTGATGATACCTGTCTGAATCTCTAGTTAAAATCCTCTGCTTTAGAAAGTATATAGCCTTAATTTTCAGGAGCTCCCTAGCACTGAAGGGCTACAGAAGGAGTTCTGTTGCATGCAAAAGGCTGACATACAAACCTAAATCCAAAAACCCAAATTACATTGATACAGAAACCTTCCTGAAATTCAAGCTCTAGTAGAGGGAAAGTTAGTTCACCCTTCTGCTCAGCACATCTTTCCGTATATAACATGGGTATCTCTCTGCTCACTGAGAGACAGACACTCACCTTGGGATCCTGCCAGGCAGCAGCAGCACGTTCCCAGCTCTGCCTTTGGGACGTTGATGTTCTTCTGGGGAGTCAGCTCTTTTTTCTCCTGTTTCCTCTTGCAACTGCAACGAAAGGAGGCTCTTGGCTCTGATGCTTTGATTGGCGTCTATAATGCTCTCAGCAAATAATTAGAAATGGAAAATGCCGTAAATCTTCGCAAGTGTTATCCTTCCATAATTGTTCACACCATATTTAAGGGGAGGTTGTGCTGGGAATACCTGAGTAGACATTTAATGGTAAGGATAGTGCTGTCCTTATGCAAACCAAGCCAGATATATTATTCAAAAATGTTTTCTTTGCATAACACTTGTAAGAAGTAGCTCTTTTGCCCTGCTTCCGGGTGAAGATGCATGTTTATTTACAATAATGCTTTCAAAAGGTTTTGTCTCTATTCTAAAATTAAATGAACAAACATAGAGATTTAATGATTTGCGGGCTTTGATTTCACATTAGCTGTGTGCAGCTGTCAACTAAAGACCTGGGAGGAGAAGGAAGGTCGCTTCTGATTTACAGATTCACCCCTTCTTAATCTGAAAACTAAAGCTGTTTGCTTGGTTTTCTTTTCCTTTCCTATTAGCAGTTGTGGCAGAAAGAGTCTGCCAGGCAGTTTTAAGCAATATTCCTTACTGTTAATTCAAATTCAGCAGTAGCACGAATATGGTTCTTTTTATTTTAGTTGAATTACTCCAGAGTCAACTTGATATGCATGAGACCAGGATTACTGCCTAAAATCTCAGGCTTTTTTCCACTAACTAACTCTGCTGGAAAAACTAGTAGAGGGTGAAGCTTTATTTTAAAACATGAAGCAGAAGGCATAACTCCTATGACTTCTTTGTGCTTTATACAATGTTTAGAAGTAAAAATATTTAAGGTAGAATTATGGTCAGATAATACTACAAAAAAAACCCAAGAAATATAGAGTGAAGTTATCAGCATCATCCTGCTCTGTGATACATCCTTCCCTGTGATACGTACAGGGAAAATAATGCTTCTAATCTACAGCATCTGGAGAACTGCTGGTGTTATGGTTAAGTAGCATTAAATGAGGTTCAAAGACAAAATGGAAAATCCATGCAGGTAGGCATGTCCTGTATGGATATCTGCATCCACCGAGCATATACCAGCATTTGTAAATATCACAGCAGTTTTTTTTCTTCTTTCATGTACGTACTTAATGCAATGCAAATAGTTCTGGCATCATCATTGAATTGTGTTGAGGAGCGCTTTATAAAAGCTATAGGATAGGCCTATCTTTTCAGCTCTACCTGTGAAACTGTGTATTTGCAGCTTATCTAATTAATAGGAAAATGTATGTTCAGCATCCGTAGCCCTGACATAGGTTGAATTGGTTTCTTGTTGTTTAAGAAAGTCCTTGTCAGCATGCAACTTCCTTCAGTGCTGTCAGGCATGAAAGTAAAACAATTTTAGTTATGGAAAAGTGTGGTTCCACGCACAGTAAGAACACAGAAAAGCCACAACTTTTGTGACCTCTGTCTGCTAAGTAAAACCTGTTTGCATTATGAAAACAGAGACTACGGCTTTCTGCTCTCAGTAATGCTGATCTGGGCGAGGTGCAGTCATCCTGTACTGCAGATGATGGTCTTGGACTGTTATCTATCCATTTTCAGTTTTTCTCAGCAGTGATAAGGACTCCTCAGAAAGCCACAGATGTACACATTTTCCAGGATGGTATAATTTAAAATTCACATAAGTAGACTACTCTGTTATACATTTGTTAATGTCTTTAACTGGAAACTACTTCATGTCTACTGAGGAGGAAGCTTTTGCGGTTACTGCCAGTGCACCTGGATGAGGTTCAGGTCTAGACCTGGCAGCTAAGGATTTTGTCCTTTTCTGTCTTGTTTCCAGATGCTGCATGGGATGGCTTTGGGGTCATCCTTACAGCATTTCCCTGGTTTTCCTTTAAAATACCTCCTATTGCACAGTAATACTTTTTCTGAATATTTGGACCTTACCCACGCTTGAAGCTTAAGTATCTTCAAGACCTGGAATTCTATAGCAATAAGTAAGGTCAGCCTGGAGTCCTCCAGGCTGGTTCCCCTTGGCTGAGCTGCTCTGCTCCCAGGCTATGCAGTGGTTGAAGGGGAAAGATGTAGGAGCTGTTTGCTGGGGGCTAATAATGGCATCTTGAATATACAGACCCCGTGAGTCTCTGTGCTGCTTTACCTGGGCTGGGAGGATGGAGATGCCCAGCTGGGACTTTGAGGGCTGTGCGTTTGCTGGCAGAATTTAGTGCTTATTTTTCGCAATGTGTGCAACATGGATGCTGAAAGTAACAGCAAAAAAAAACCACCAAACCTGCCATGGCTCAGGTTAGGGCTTTGCTTGCCATATGTATTCTTTGAAACTGAATTCATTATCCTCTGTGTACAGTATCTTACCTTACCATCCTTGCAGTTATCCCTGACGGAACGGCTGGAGGTGATTTGATATATCTGGTTTGAGTGCTCCCACATAACAGCCAAGAAGCCAATTAAATGGAAGGGAAATTCTCTGCATCAACTCTTTTTTCCAGGCAGCAGCAGAATTTTACATATCAGTAGCTGAACTGGAAGCATGCAAAAATAAAATGCTTATTAGGAAAAGCTCCTACACAAGGATACAGGCTGTTCGCAGACAGTAATGCCTAAGTTAGCCACTAATTTAACCACAGTTGAATTTAAGCACTTGAATAATATAAATGAGTAGACTCTTCATTTTAAATTTTAAACCCAGAAACTGGGATCCTTAATTAGCCTTTAGGCTAAGATTTCAAGTATTAACTATTCTGCTGGATTTTAAGAGGACCAGCTACAGCGAGTAATGCACACACTTATATTTTGAAGAGCCTATCCTCAGACATGGATTATTTAAAAAAAAAAAAAAAGAAAATTTGGTCACCAGCATCAGGAGATTAGGACGAATTTAAATAATGAGAAGACTGCTTCCTTGACCAAAGTTTTTTGTACAGCACTTGATGCACACAGAAAAAAAGTCTTTTAATAGCACTGCGCAAGAAAATACAGACTGGCGAAAAACTGCATTTCTAGTCAAATTTTCTAGGTGTATAGGGCTTGCAGAGCAGTGGGAGGATAAACTGGGGAAAAAAAAATCTTTAAATCAGGTTTAGACCACTGCCAAATCTGGTCAGTGCAAGCAGAGCATACAGAGATCAGTGAAGATGGGGCAGATGTGATAGGGATGGGGCACATCTGGGTGACTTAGATACATTAATAAATTTTCTGTCAATCTGATATCTTGCAGTTCCTACAGTATAGCAAATAATTTAGATGTGGCTGCAGCCACACAAAAGGGAAATTACATGTCTTCCTTTAATATTTCACATGATTATTCTTCTCTGTTTTGTGGCCCTACATGGTACTGCAGTAAGTTTACTTTCACAGAATCACAGAATCGTAGTGGTTGGAAGGGACCTCAGAGATCATCGAGTCCAACCAACAGTAAAAAAAAAAAAAAACCACAAACAAAACCACCACCCACCACCTGAACACACAACAACAACAACCAAACCAAAAACCATCACCCACCCACACAGCACCCCACCACAAACCAGTAATCTTGGGCACTAGAGCATGCCCTGAAGAACCATGTCTACACGTTTCTTAAATACCTCCAGGGATGGTGACTCCACCACCTCCCTGGGCAGCCCATTCCAATGCCTGATAACCCTTTCAGTAAAGAAATGTTTCCTAATATCCAACCTGAACTTCCCCTGGCGCAACTTGAAGCCATTACCCCTTGTCCTATCATCTGTGACTTGGGAGAAGAGACCGACCCCCGTCTCTCTACAGTAGAAAGAGTATGATTCAACATATATGAGAATTTTTCCCAGCTTCCCACCAGCTCTGCTTGCATCTTTCCATCTCTAAATTTTGTTCTTAGGATGAGCTGTAATACAGAAGTGCTTAGGGCAAAGCTGCCAGCCACTAGTAAACCACTCCAGAGCTTGCTAAGGGTGAGTCCAGCAACCTGAGGCAATAACAGAATTTGATTAGAAGCTAAAGAAGGGACAGGCGGGGGAAAGGGGAATGAACTCCAGCAGAAAGAGAGAAGTCCCTTCCATTTCTCCCTTCATTGAAACACTGAGCTTGGTCTGTTGGAAGAAGGACAGTACCTGTGAAAAGATAATACGATGAATGTTAGTTTCTGTTCAGCTGTGCAAATGCAGTACTGCCCAGACCCAGCATTAGGTAAAGCTGTGTGTATCATGTCTATGCTTACCAAGAAGTTGGAAAACTGGATGCATAATGCATGGAGCAATTTTATATAAACCAGTTAGATTGCCTCTGATGGGCTTTGAAGTTATCCAGTCCCACGTGTGCATGCTGAATGCTAACACACCTGAAAAAATATATAGGGTTTCCTTTTCCAAATGCATAAAGAGTGATTGGGTATCAGACTGCACAGTGTTTGTAATACGTGCTGCTGGACGTGCCCCTGCTGTAAAGGTCAGCAGGGGTCCACCTGGAAGTGACAAACAGACCTGAAATTAAAATCAAAGAATTCAGACTTTATCCTCCGCTTCAAATGTTGGGCTAGATAATACATTTCTTTCAACTGATCTTTAGTTTTGAATGTGTTATTTTTCCTGAAAATGTGGCAATTTTACCGATCTTGTAAGGGTGTTAGTAATTGTAGGTAAGAGAGGTCTTGGCCTCAAATGCTGGTTTGCCTTGGCTTTTTTTTTTCTGCTTGACAGATCAGTGCCTGTTCCTCCTCCTCCCCACAGTTGTGTCTCCTTAATTCCACTTTACAGGGGAGTTGCTTCATTGTCCTGTCACATGTGAACTTTTGTTTAAGGATAAGTTTCTAGAGTGCTAAGTCTGATAGCAACTTAGGTACTTCCAAATCAAAGTCAGAGTAAGATGTACGCTCCTGAAGTCAAGCTTTACAAAGAGATGACTTTTTCTGACTTCTATTGATTTAATAACTATGTGGTACTTGAAGACTTCGGAGGACTGTGCGGCCAAGTCACATCTGAAAATAGCATTAAGGTCCCAAAGCTAAGGCAGTTTTGGAAAACGCAAAATGCAACTACAGTCCCTTTCTCTTACATTTCACCGCTTGGAGGGAACAAAGGGCTGTTTCCTAGTGATTTCATGATGCTGTGAAACCTGGGTATGCCTGAAACATTGCTGATGTGATTCTTTTTCATTAATGTAGGTGACTAGGAAATTTGAAAGAGCTGCCTTATGGACACATGATTAAATGGTGGTTCAAATGCTTTGAACTGAAGTAATGAGGACATAACTGGTCATTTGAGAGATGTGATCCAGGCTGTTACTTTTGAGTTGAAAGCTTAGTTTTACTCCACTGCCTTCAAAACGCAGAGCATGCCAGAAACACAACCTTTGCTAGATGTTTGCAAAATATCCAGATGTGTTACTGAAGAGAAGCTAGGAAGTTTAAAGCAAGGAGTAACTCTAAAAGCTGTTCCTGTTGCAGTTAGAATCATAGAATAGTTTTGGTTGGAAGGAACATTAAAAGGTCATCTAGCCCACCCCACTTCTCCACAACTTCAACTAGACCAGGTTGCTCAAAGTCCCATCCAACCTGACCTTGAATGTCTCCAGGGATAGGGCATCTCTGGGCAACCTGTTCCAGTGTTTCACCACACTCATCATAAAAAAAGTCTTCCTTCTATCTAGTCTAAATCTACCCTCTTTTAGATTAAGACCATTGCCCCTTGTCCAATCACAACAGGCCCTGCTAAAAAGTCTGTAGCCTTCTTTCTTATAAGCCCCCTTTAAGTTCTGAAAAGTCTGCTATAAGGTCTCCCTGGAGCCTTCTCTTCTCCAGGCTGGAT
>KZ505752.1:457127-471787 GCA_002844005.1 Limosa lapponica baueri | reverse complement strand
GAGTGGAGTAGAGGGGCAGAATCACCTCCCTTGATCTGCTGGCCATGCTTCTTTTAATGTGGCCCAGGATATGGTTGGCTTTCCGGGCTGTGAGCGTACATTGCTGGCTCATGTCCAGCTTTTCATCCACCAGTACCCCAAAGTCCTTCTCCTCAGGGCTGCTCTCAATCCCTTCATCCCCCAGCCTGTATTGGTACTGGGGGTTCCCTTCTTTGGGAAGAGGCTGTTTGATAGATGGATAAAGTGCTGCTGTTACCTCATCACAGAATTCGCAGTCCTCTTCACAAAGGAGTCCGTGTTTGACTTCTTTGGAGCAGCATATCTGTATGGTCGTGATTCTATTAAAGTTTCCTCACCAGCATTCCTATGTTAAAAGGGAAGTCCAGCTGTTTTAAAAGAAGTTTGTGCAAGTAAAGCTCACAAATATCACTGGATTTGCAAATAGCATATGATTTTTTTCTTAGATTTAGAAATAGCTTATGTTAATGAATACTAATTCATCTTTCCACAAAAAAGATTATGAAAATGTGAGTTGCCTCATGAAACTTGGCCTTCAAGCCTAAAACCAAATTGTTGAAGACAATCAATAAATTTTAAGTTTTAAGGTGGTATGTGACATGTTTTTGAAGAGGAAAACTTAACTCCGTCATTTACTAATAGCTTAGTACTTGATTTGACCCCAGTAATGTTGTTTTTAAGAGTACATTTTATGTATATGATTTTGTAGAGAGATACTGATCTGGAATGCAGGCATGCATGCTTCCAAGCAGAGGCAGGAGAACAATATAGTGTAGGTGAGGATGAAGTATGTTAGGGTGATAAAGTAAAGCTGGGGAGCCGCCAGAAGGAAGAGCCCCTTGAATTGTATTTGAAGGTGGGAGCAGAATAAGAGTCAGCAGAAGGCCTGAGGGAAGAACGTACCTTCCACTGCTGGCCCAGGGCAAAAAGCATGATTTCCATGGAAATGTGGATCTGAGACCATCAGTACTGTTTGGTTGTTTGCATTTACAAGGAGGAACTGTTTCAGCAAGGAAAAGGTTCCCGTGATGAACTCACCTTGCAAGACAGCAGCTCATGCTGCTGTTTGATTATAGAAGTCACACACAAGGATGACACAGAGGTCATTTACACGCTGGGCAGAATTTGAAATTGCGTCCTTGCTGGATTAGGGCTGTTCGATGCATCACCTTCTACAACATCACCTTCTGGAGACCAAGTTCTTCAGTCTTTTCAAAAAGTTTATTTTATACCCAATCCTAAAATGGAAGAGATGAGTGAAAACAGTGTAACAAAAATCACCTGCTTGCTTCAGGCTGTCCTTGGGCCTCTTCTCAGGTGTGGATGTGCTTGTGCAGATCTGCCTTGAGGGGACTGGAGCCGATCCGAAACTGCACAGGAGCAGGACATGATGCCTTTACTTCGCTCACCCACAGGGGAAGCACCATATGCATTTCCCCACTCCCGGCGGCCATACACGTGGTCCCTGTATGGCAAGAAAGGGACAGAGGTGCTGTCTCTCTCACCCCTGCTCAGAGCTGGCTGCCTCCTGCCCGTGCAGCAAGAGATGCTTTGGGATCTGTGTAGCTCCTCCTGGAACAGCAGTAGCAAGATTAAATTTAAAAAATTCCCCCTTTTCCCTCACCCATAGTGGGTCACTTTGCCTTCCCCCTTTCCTTTTCATCTTAATTGGATCAGGAGGAGGTGATCTGCCAAATGCAGCCCCTGACACCTGCTAGTGTGCAGGAGAGACTCCCTGTGTTCCAGGAGGATTACCGCAAGCCTGATTATAGTGGCAGGAGAGCCCCATGAACCCAGGTCGTGGGCACTATGGAGGAAGCTTATCATAAATCTAAGGCACCTAGGGAAGATTGCCAGTGCATACTTATGTATTCCGACAAGATCTCTTATACGTTGGCTAGGGATAACAAGCAAGACTAAAGACTACTGTTGGCACATTTTCTGTGTGCCAGAGCTTTAAAGTATTTAAAAGTGCAAAATATGTATCTAGCAAGATTTCTGAAAGTGCCCATTAAAAAAAAAAAAGGGGGCCACTCTAGACAGTCCTTTTTTAACTTTCTGGCTCTGTATAAAGTGGCCACCACAATACTGCTGCCAGAAGAGGTATTTTTTTTATTACATTTATTGACATGCTTTCACGTACAATTTTATCAGAGACAAAGCACAGCTGGGCTTTAGCTTGCTATTGAAAGTGAAACCCAATCTACAGTAGCCTAATTTCACTGAAGAAAAAAAGGGACTATTTTATTGTTACAAATCCCTTCGGAAATACCTCAGCAATTATGTTTGTGAAACAAATAATTACACAAAAAGTATAATTTTGCTTTAGGGTGTTGTGAGGACAAGTGATTAATACTTGTAAATGTCTCCAGGAAAATCATTCAGGTTGCAAGACTGTATTTCACCACAAAACAAAGCCAGAACAATTAGAGATTCATGAAGCAAACACGCAGCTGTTCATGGGGGGCGAGGGGGGAAATAACTTTTTCTGAACCTGTTCCAGGGTGAAGTGTTACGCTCCCTGGGCTCTCGGGGCACAGAGGAGGGATCCCAGCACGTATAGTCCCTTGGACTGAGCCCAAGGCAGCGAGCCCTGCTGAGGGCAGGCTATTAAGCTAAGGCTTAACTGGACATTAACACAATTAAACAGTCTCCAGGACTGGCATTGGCTTGACACCTGGACAAAGCCAGCCTGCAAAATACCTTGTAAACATACCTTCAGAAAGAGTCCTTCGTGGAGTATCGCGTTCTGGAGAGATTACATCTTCTCTCCATCCCTTCTCCAGACCAATGGGGAATCTCATTTCTGCCAGCAGGTGCCTTGAGACCAGAGTTTTCCCCAAGAGGGAGCACTGAAGCCCTTCTTTCAGGAGCAGCTGCTCGTAGTTTGAGGATGGCATGCAGAAAACCAGTCCTACATATAACCAAAATTCCTATGTCAACAACAGCAACAAAAAAGCCACCAAAACCCCCTCAAACACCTTCCTCCCTGCCCTCTTCTCACAGAGAAAACACACTGAAGAACATCAGGGCCTAATGCTGGGGCTATCAGCCTATAAACTCTAAATTTCATAAATTCTAAGGGGGTAAGGAGGATGGAGGAGGGGAACAGAGGTGCCAGAAAAGGTATCAAGAACAGCAAAAGCATTTACCTGATTCAGAAGTCTACAGATAAAGGTTTTTCAAGTGATCTACAACTCCACTGGAAAGCAATAGACCTTTTGGCTTGTGACCTCCTCCTTACTGCTTTAGCTGTAAAAAGCTCAAGTGAAAAGATGGTGACTTTCACTAAAAAGAGTTTGAAATAATGACAAAACATGTCATTTCCCCAGGAAAAGTTTTATATATGACAGGAGTTAGTCTTTTTAGTTAATAAGAAAAGTAATAATCTAACAAGAACACATCAGGCAAACGGGGCTGTCTGTTCTGCGTGGGCACAATGGTGTTCTGACCCCATGAGCTTTTTACAGAGCTGTAGACATACGTCAATTTTATACCCTGCTGTAGGGTATCCAAACCAGCCTTAATCAGAGGTTTCCCCAGACTTTTTTAGCAGAACAGGTGACTGGGTTTGTTCCGATTTTTAATAACCTGCATTGTGGCTATGCATCCCTTTGTGCCTAGAAAGCACTGTAGCCAGCTTAAAGCGTCAGGGTTCATTCGTGGATCTGCTTGATAGACAAGCCCACCGCAAAGGGAGAGGATTGAAGCAGACCTCTTTTATTCAGCAAGCATTTTTTGGTGGTGCAGAGAGGGAATAAACCTGATCCAGTTCCCTGAAAATAGAAAAGACTGGGGCTGCAGGGGGTCAGGCATCCCAGAAGCTCGAACAATCCAGATTTCTCCTTTCAAATTTAGTGGGTTGACTCTACTTACTTATGAGACTGAATTGCTAATAAAATTAATTAGAAACATCATAGGTTGGTCATCCCAAGAGTATTTATTCTCGAAGCAGTCATTAATTATTATGACTAGGATTGTCTGTCTTTCTATTTATAGGCTGGCCATGGGCGACACTGACTGTTCTTGGGTTCCTGTACTGCTATTCTCACGTTGGAATTGAATGGGAGCAAACGTATGCTGTGAATTAGGAATGACGCAGAACAATGATTTTTAAAACAGGTTGATGGCTTTTCTACACTGGATATTCTATCTGCAGAAGGATGCACCAGACCCAAGTATTTGGTTAATGTGTTAAAAGCAAAAGCTCGTGTAATTGATTCTGGATTGTGAATGCAGGAATTGAACTAGAAACACTGATGGGCTGGGGCTGGGGCGAAATGATAAAGCATTTTGAATTATGTTATTTTTATAAAACAGTATCTCTGTAACTATGTACATTGGAAACACGCATCTCAGAATGGATATTTTATATATGTTGAAGATTGTATTTGTTTTTTCCAGTGTTTCACTGCCTATTTTGACATATTGAAGAAAGAATTTTTTCCTACCTTGCACAATTCAAAAAACCCAATCTCTGTCATCTTCTGTCCAGGGGTACACAGGGCTGTGCCCTGTACTTACATGACTCCATGAAGGGCAGGATGCTCATCAGTTCTTCTTGATTGCTTTCTGATATAAGTTAGAACATTTTTTGCTATTCACAGTGACAGCAGTAGTTCAGCCTTAAGCTACCTCTCTACTTACTGTAGCAAAGTCTGCTTTTTATTTTTAATTTCTTCATTTAAAATTTTGCCTTTAAAACAACACCCCTTTTTGGTAGTCTTAGGAATTGTTGTGTTTGTTTCTTTAAAAAGAGGGTGTAGGGAAGCAGGTATTTTCTTAAGGAACAGCTTGTCTTTTTAATCAAATATGACCTTAGAGCTCCTTGGGCTTTAAGTGCTCTCTGCCTTGTGTTAGAGCTAAAGCATAAAATATTACCTTTATTATGGGGTGAATCCCACCTTCAAGGGAACTGGTCAGTCATCCTCTTGTATTTTTCTGTTATGAAAGGAGATAACCCAGGTCTGACTGAACAGTAAATCTGTTCAGTCTGCTTCATTCTCTGGTCTCCAGGCAATCAGCTCCTGCAATATTAAAGGAGTAGCATTTTAAGAACTTTAAAAAAACCCAAAAATCCCAACAGAATGGTCCAACAGAGTGGCACCAAATTAGCCAGAGCTCCGTGTCCTTTGCCCACAGCCAGACCTGTTACAGCAGCACCTTTGCTAAAAGACCCCCCCTCTGGGGTTGCCCAGAGCTGGGAAGGTCCTGACTGCAGGCGTCGGGCTGCAGCAGTGCCTCAGCACGTGATTTTCTGAGGGAAGGGGAGCCCCTACTCACGTCTGGCACAAGGGGTGTCTCCCAGGATGTTCTCTTTTAAACTGATATTGAAGAGCAGCCAGAAGACCTTTAGTCTTTGTATACAAAGTTAGATGTTCCCCCTGGGCCTGGCAAAAGGCCACCAGTCCTGGAGAGGGGTTCTTCCAAGAGCAGCTTCCTGCACCCAAAGCAGAAGGACTTCTATCAAAACTTGTTCTGTGCCCCCCCCACCACCAGCCATTTGGGCCTGTTTGGAGGTACAGTTAGTGTCCTACTGTCCATCACTCCTGCACCTTCAGCCAAGTCTGATCGAGCTCATCCCTTCAACAAGACATTCAGTCCCCAAGAGAGGCTTCAGGTTAGCGCCTACATTTCTGATGTCTCTGCTGCTCAGAACTATGGCAGCCTTCTTTTTCCCCTTCATTTGTTCCTGAAGAAATAAGGGCAGAGGCTTCAGCTCTCTACCCCTCTGGAGACTAAACCCATCTCTTGCTGTTTCAAAGCAGAATCTCCAGCCTTTTATGTTTAGGGAAAGTTTTTTTCCACCATGAGAATGCAGTGATTTCCCCTGGAAGTCATTTCTAGGAGATACCGTGCACTGTTGAAAATAAGACTTACCTTGAATGCTGCCTGGCCAGAGACACGTCCCTCCTGACTGACTTACAACGATTGCAGAGATCCTTTCAGCCACGAAGTATATTGCTCTCAGCCTCTGAATTTACTAAAAGCATATGAGATGGGCCTCCATTTTGGAGTAGAACTGAGCTAAGGGCAAGAACTTCCTCAGACTTAACTCAAAACTTTGTACTTAAGTGGAATTAGAATTGGAGTGAAAAGTCATGAGTCTGTTCTTCAGTCTTATTGATTACTGTTATTACATGAAACAAGGGGCTGCTAAGTGATTAGATTCCAATTTGTATGCATGCAAAACTTCCTGTTCTAATAGCAGAATGACCTTGACGGTCATCTAGAGTATGCTTATTTCTAAACTAAAATTGTTTTATATTTTTTTCAGTGCTGTATACATATTTCATAATTTTGTAACCATTTGTATTTCTAAAAATAAAACTCAAACAGACGGTTGGCTTGAGAACTGTGTCTTAGAAAGCTACGGTTTGGTGTAAGAAAAAGAAGTGCTTCACTGCCATGAAGAAACACCACTACGCACTGGAAGCCTGTGGGATGGGTGTAATGCGGAGTGGTCACTTTTATCCCTCTAGTGCACTGCATGGAACACGCATTCCCTGACGGTGGGAGTTCAAAAAGGAAATACACCTTTCATAGAATCATAGAATTGTCTAGGTTGGAAGGGACCTTTAAAATCATCTAGTCCAACCATCAAACCTAACTCTGATAAAAAAAACCATCACTAAACCATGTCATGAAGCACTACGTCAACCCGTCTTTTAAATACCTCCAGGGATGGTGCCTCAACCACTTCCCTGGGCAGCCCATTCCAATGCTTAATAACCCTTTCAGTGCAAAAATTTTTCCTAATATCCAATCTGAACCTCCTCTAGTACAACTTGCGGCCATTTCCTTTTGTCCTATTACATGTGATGGGAGAAGAGACCAACCCCTGCCTCTCTACACCCTCCTTTCAGGTAGTTGTAGAGAGCAATAAGGTCTCCCCTCAGCCTCCTTTTCTCCAGGCTGAACAACCCCAACTCCCTCAGCCGCTTCTCATAAGATTTGTTTTCCAGACCCCTCACCAGTGTCGCTGCCCTTCTAGATCAGTTAAGCTGAGACTCAAGCATGTGAAGCTTCTGGGAGTGGTCACTGAGGGTGGCATGCAAGTAAAATGATGCTTCCCTTCAGTCTCTTGCTGTCTTGGGCCACAGTCAGAAATACAAAGCATGCTTGCACAATTTTTCTTATAGTTTAAATATTTATCATATGAGAAATAAATGGATTTCCTTCACACTCAGTCTTTCCAGGGGTTCTTTTTCCTGCTATTTTGAAACATGCATTTCGAGAACAAGCCCGCTCACAAAGTTTCTGAGCTGTCCTGCTGATAGAAGCATCAGTAGGCAAGGCATGAGGCAGGCATGGGGCATGCCTGGTCAAACATGCAGCGCTCTTAAGAGCTCAAGCTGTGCCTGAAACACTTCACATGTATGTACTCAGGTACACCTTCAGCTTGGAGACACACTCCTCAGCATGACCTGAGCACTGACTCTATGTTTTCACGTGGCACCTGATGTAATTGAAATTATGTGGTAGCCAGAAGTGCATCCTCGATGCAAGTCCTCAGTGACAGTCCTGGGGGGGGGGTGTGGGAGCTCGCAGAGGCCTGGAGGAGATTGAAGTAGACACCCCACTTACCAAGAATAATAAAGGTGAGGGGAGGAGTAGGCTGCCAAACACTAAGGAAAATCTAGCTGAGGGACCTAGGAAACAGTTGACAAAAACAGAAATTACCAAAGACATTGGCCATTTTGAACTGAAGGGGAGACACTTTGAGTCCAATGGGGGATGGGAGACGCTACTGCTGATAAACCCTAAAAGTCACAAATGTGTAGTGACCAAACACAAGATGATGGCTCTGAAACTGAGCTGGGCATTCTGAAAAACCGCCTAAGCGATGAGCAAGCATAACATATCTCAATATATGGCTTTAGCGGCTTCCACTAAACCGTAGTAATCAAGTTCTGTCACACACATGCATCCTTCCCTTAGCCCCCTTCTTGGCCAACAAAGCCCTCCCAGCCTTTGTTACTACTGGGGATGGTAAGATTATGCTAATTGGCTCTTTCTTTAATTCTGCATTGATTAGAGGGCAAGCCAGGCTTTGCTCACATATCTCTTTCACATCTGAGAGCTAAAAGCAGCTTAGTTGGAACAACCAGCTCACCACAGGTCAGAAGAAAACCAGCTTAACTATGAAAACCTGCAGCAATTGTGTTATTAGTCTTAGCAGTAACGCAGTGCCTCTCTGGTCTTAAATTAAGCACCTGCTTAATTTACCCTCCATCACTGCTAACCCTTGAGCTGGTTGCAGCTCCCGCTTGCTAAGTGGAGGCTTGTCTTCCTCAAGGCCTCCTGGCACCATTCAACTCAAGGGGCTGTGAAGAGCAAGGAGATTACTATGCATGGTCTGTCTGAGCTTCTCCTGCCTGCGCTTGGTAACGCATCCCCCCCTCCCCGAGTAGCGCTGCCTGTTACTGCTTTGCAAAAATAACTCTCTCAGCGCACAGCCACTTGTTAGTCAAGGCATATATTTTAATCCAACAGGGACAGCTGGAATACTGCTCGCCGCAAAGCCTGTGAAGAATGCTGAGGCTGTAACACCTTTGAGGAATTAGGGGAAATCTGCATTACAATTGAGGGACCTCTGAGATCAACCCTCTGTAGTGGGCACCTCTGCTGACCCCCTGCAGATGCCCAGGGGTGTTGTGTGCACGTGCACCGATTTCAGCGGTTTCACAAAAGGCTGCCTGTGGAGCAGTTCCTGCATTAGTTGCATGTAAAAGGAAGAATAGAGGAAGACAACTATTTTATTTGAGATTTCCACTTTCAGCAAATGCGATCATGTCAACCACAGGTCCTTCCAGAGCATCTGAGAATGAGATGAGTCCCCAGTATCCCGTGGTATGAGTCACCTACACTGGAGCATCCTGCTGGACCAACTCAGCTCGGGCATCCCCAGCCTCGGGGGGCAAGCACTGGCAGATCTAAGCTTGAGAGGCTTTCAGGGATGCTACCATTGCCCAGGAGGAGAGGAAGAGAAACCATCTAGCAGGTCTGACCCGTATATTTTAGACACTGCGCAAGAGACTGAGCTGAAGAGTGTCAAGGCCCAAGTGTCAGGCAGCTTCAGCGCCGCTTCATTCCGGGTGCCTCCCACAAGCTTTACCAACATCAGTCCTCCAGGCACGTGTCAGCATCACTGGCCTGGGAAACTACTGCTCCGTGAGGGAAACAGGCACCTGTGCGTAGTACCCAACACTGATAGTGACTGGATGGAAACTACGCGGCGGCATTATTCAGGGGAATCAAACGCACTTACAGATGCTCAAAAAACTCCTCACTCCTTACACTGGGAGCCACAAAGGTCTGGGTGAGAGCAAGTTAAGCTAACATCAGGGTTTAACAAGCAAAATTTGACCACAATCTAGGCTGCACCACCTTTCACTATATCCAGAGCCAGTTTGGTTTAAGTGTAAATAACCTTTAGGAACCTGCCTACCAGCTCATTTCAAAAATGGGTCCAAAAGAAATGGGCTACCCATGGCATATACCTTCCCCAGCAATGGTCAAACTACAGGTAATAGAAGTGCCTCACCATCTATAGGGATTTAAGAACAACTTTACATGTGGTTGGTTGAGTAGCTGAGGTGAATCATTGCTGACAGGTGCATCAGCCAACCACTGAAAAATTAAAGGTTACTGAGAAATAATACAGAAGCATAACTTTGGTTATGACCTGTGAAGTTTAAATTGTATGAGCACTCCCTCTAGAGCTGATCTTTCTTGACAAAATTAATTAATTTTTATGGACCAGAGAACTTCCATCCCTGCACTAGTGCATTTGAGTTTCCAAAATTAGGTGGCAAAAATAGAATAACTGGAAATGCTATTAGAAGACCAGAAACATCTACACTGTTGGTAAATGAATTTAAAAAGCAAGAAAAAAAAAAAAAAAACAAGCTGTTTTTTTTTTTTTTTTTCAGACAGTTGCTGGAAGGGTTAAGGTTGTTTTAAGGGCTCAGATATGTGGCAGGATTACCTTACAGTAATCCAAATTGCGGAGATAAAAATAAGCATTTACGAGACAGTTCTTTAAATGATGTTACTGCTAATTTATAGTTATGGGTTTGCTTTACTCTTGTGGTGGTAGTTTTGTGCTGAGGTGGTAGTTTATGCTGAAATAACAGGCTAATAACATTCATTTGGTCACATCTCCACTCCAGGCTACTCCAGTGATCTGTCATCTGCCTCCCGCACCACCACCTCTTGGCATCTGGCCCCAAGGCCACCCCTTGATCAGGTTCAGTTCTAATGATGGTACTGCAAACACAGAAAGGGCATGGCCCAGGTCCTGCCTTGGCAAACATCTGCCCAGGACCAGGCTGACTAACGACCAAGCCCAGCACTTGCCCAGCCCCACTGCTGCCCGCCAAGGCCTCTGGCGTATGCAAAGCTGTAGCGTGTGGAGGGAAATAACTCTCCTTTAGTACCCACCCCACATATGGCCTTACTGTGGGCCCCAGACTAAAACACCACACAGCAGCAGCAGCACCCAGCCCGCCCTGGGCTCCACTTCACCAGCCAGTTGCCACAGACCCATCGTGACTCATGTCATGAAATGCCAAACCACAGAGGAGAAAGAACCATGGAGAAAACCTTCTACAGGACTTGGCGACTCAAGGGCCCTTCAGCACAGGAGCTTCTGACTGCACCTCCTTCCAGCCTGGCAACAAATGTAAGGGTTTGGGGAAACTCAGTGGTTTTAACCCCTTCAAGCCCCAGGCAAGTTTTGAGCCCTCCAAACAGCGATATCCCAGTAATATGCCAGAAGGTCACCAGTAATGAGTGACCAAGCGAGCCCTGGGTGCTGTCTGCCCAGGCTTTAGCAAACTTTGCTCAGGTTACTTATTCTCAGAGGTCCTCAAGCCCTATCAAACATCGCTTGTTAAGAATATGAGACCTACAAAGGGTTTTCAGTCTCTGAAGACATCCTGCTTGCCTTGAATGGTTATTTCAATAACCACTGGCACCAAAAACAACTGCAGGTTTAGCATAAGCCCAGACAAGGATTAAAAAAGCACGACAGTCGTTCAAAAATATAATAGTGCATTGCTTTGGGAGCACTTGGAGGCTATGAACTGCTTATTACTTAATGCTGGTTGAGGAAACTTCCATTTTAAGAAAAATTACATTTTTGTAATAAGGTTTCTAAGCTAAATCTTTAAAACTTTAAAGATGCTGGCAGTGACACAAGGGTACCCTGCAATACTGGTAGCGACAACTTAGGCAGGGCGAAGTATCTCACAGCTCCTTCCAGAAGACAGCCACACCCCAGTAATGAAACTACAGCAGCTGCTGGGCAGAAGATAACTCAGAGGGCTACAGCCCTTGATAACCCCCAGCCTGACGAGCTTCCTGGGCAGTCAGTCCCATTTGCTCCTGTGCCAGCATCCTGCTTTCATTTAGCTGCTCCTGCTCCCTCCCTGCCCCTCGGTGGGTTTGCAGACTGCACGTACCCACTCACTCTGCTCTCCTTGGCTTTCCTCAGAAGCTTTCCTGAGCTTCAGCTAGGCTTCCTCCACAGCTGATTTTCCATGGCAAAGGAAATGCAGCAGATTCAACCCACCGGGACAGCTATCCAAGGCTGTACTTTGGCTACATTATATGCTTCTTCCATTTACTACCATGACCTTAGACTCTTCCCCCGACACCTGGTCTACCACTGAGGTCAGAGCAACCAGCCTGCAGCTTCTCGGCACCTCTGCCTACAGCTGCTTTATTCGCTGCTCACAAGTGAGATGCACTCCTCCATGTTAAGAGCCGTTTACAATTCTTGTTGCCAGATCTGTAATTTCATGCACATTTTCTGCACACTTTCCTAAAAGGTGCCTTTTTCAATTCCACTTTCAGCTGAACCATTTTAGTTTATATTTCTGTCTCCACACACATCCAGTAGCCAGGTTCAACGCGGCTGCATGTGCAGTGTTATCATTCTAAAGGAAAACCAAAACAAATACTTTATTTTGACTTGGGGCTACATACGGATTATCTTCTCTCTCTTTCCTATCCTCACGCCACAGCTGAGAACATCCAATAAATTTTCCTGTTATCATTAGTTCTTCTAAAATACCTTCTGCTTAATGGTAAAACTCGCCAAAAAAGATTGCCGGAGAGGTCTGAAAGCAATCTGTATTTCCCTTCACTGTAAGCCACTGCTTGCAGGGAACTCTTTCTTGTTGAGCTGAGCACACAGCAGCTCCCAGGCTTGTACCGCACTCGCTGTGCTGCTGCCACTTAGCAGTAAGTGGTAACCCCTGCTGAAGAAGAGGCCGTGATCCTCCTGTTATAGGAGATCCACATGTGTAATAGATACTCCAGCACAGTTTCTTTCTCCCTGAGTTGTGTATTTCAGCTGGGAGAATGGGGATCCCTGGAAGCTTTCAAGGCCAGGCTGGATGGGGCTTTGAGCAACCTGGTCTAGTGAGAGGTGTCCCTGCCCACGGCAGGGAGGTGGAACTAGATGATCTTTAAGGTCCCTTCCAACCCTATGAAATACTGGTACCAAAGCACGTCCATCTCAGATTTGCATATACAAACTGCAGTGACATTAGAAGGGGCTATACGTCCCCCCAGGGAGGCATTAACAGCAAAGCCTCATTAACCTTCACCTCGTTCCTCAGCCACAGGAACAGAAACACGTTCAAGGAAAACTCTACAAGTGAACAAAGCTTAAAAAAAGCACCAACAAAAATAAAGACAACACTGTGCAGGACAACTAAATTTTGTCTCAAAAGCAAACTCTTGGAGGTTACTCGTGCACTCCTGTCTCCAGGAGTGTTGTTAACTTAACGAATTCAGCTTGTTTTAAACCTACACCTGTGCAATGCAGCTGCTGAAATTTGAACTTGGCTGTGCTACGTGAGGGCTTGAACTTGATTAGGAAGGGGGAACAGGAATGGAAAAGGAAGAGAAAAGGAAAAAAAAAAAACCCAAAAGAGAAGGCTTGAGCACGTGCATTTTGCAGATATGGCTGTGCACAAGCATCCTCCTGTCTCCTTCTGACAGACACGTTAGGAGTTCAGTTACTCTAATGCCACCTTTGGATCTCTCGCAGATTTTTACTCATTCTGTCTTTCAAGAACAGGACGGGTTATTCCCCCCAGCTTCCACATGCCAACACTGAGGCTGTGGTGAATTAGAATGAAAGAAGCAAAAATGCAATCTTCTAGCTGAAAAATATTTGTATTTGCTGATACTCTTTATGCGCTATATGCCTGTTGCAACGAACCCCCTCATGCCACTGCCTCTGGTAATAAATACCACAGCAACACTGCATCCTTTCCAGCATTTTCTGGTTGGATCTGCAGCCTTACTAACCCCCTCCTGCCCCCCGCGGTGGGGCATGAGGCAAGCACGGAAAGCGGCCCATCAACCAAGATCTCCTCAAGCCCGCCATGGCTGGGCAGGTTGGAGCATCGTGGCCGTCTGTCTCTCGCTCAGCGAGGGGGCAGACAGATGGCCAGCAGGCTCATTGCCCACCCCACTGCAATGGCCACTGGGTTCATTGCTCCTCCCAAGTTCAGTGGGCTGGCCCGAGTGTCCTCCTACTCCAGGCGGACACATTGCTGGCAGGCACTGAGCAGAAACAGTTTTGGTGTTCCCATAGTGATGGGGGGAGCAAGTAAAAGCCACTGCTATTGCACACATATGTGAGAGGGGGTAGATCCCCTGCAACCCAGTCCCACAGGTTCTCCCAGCCCAGAGGAGCTGGGTTATGCTGGTGGAATTTACTCCAGTGCAAAGAAGCGTTGGAGCCTGAGTGCTCCTGACCCCAGCAGAGATCCTGAAACACGCCACAGGGCAATAGAAGAACCCCCATTACCAAATGCAAAATTCAAAACCACATAGGCAACACTCACCTCTCCACAAGCCAGACGTCACAGACTGCCCCGGGAGTCACTGCTGCTGTCCCTTGGGCCACAGACCTGGCCAAGTGAAGACCCCACATCCCTGGGAAGGGTCCCTTGCAGCTGCCACGCAGGCAGTGGCACAGAGGCAAGGAAGGCTCCATGGGGTCCAGACCCTCTGCCAGGCAGTTTGAGCAGCAAGGGGTTCCTTTACAGTCCCGGAGAGGCTGTTCCTCATCACACACGCTCCAACACACAGTGCTCCTCTGGCTCCCCACCTTCAGGCACCTTGTAGGTGCTGCCCTTTGCACACTCACTCATAACAAAACAGCAGGACCAACATCTGCAGTTATTGCTGAGAGAAGCCAGAAGCCACAGCACACACCTCGTAGTCTGGGAACCGCTTTTCCCTGCCCCAAACACACTCCCAGGTGCAGTGAATGATGAGCAGGGGCTGGTGCAGGTGGGACAAGGGGGCACTCACTGCTGCTGCTCAGCTGGGCCAGCACATGGAACATGAACTTTTGCGATTTGTCACACAAATCTGGGCCCAAAAGTGCTGTAGCTTACAACCTTTGGTTTGAAATGTTGTGGGGCTGATGAGTGGAGGGAAGCCATGGATGGGTAACATTGTGCAGGCAATGCTACCCCTCTTTCCACTAATTTATGCTTGCAGCACAAGCCGGGAGGCTGCTGAGAATGCAGGGAAAGGCAGAGCAAAGAAAATAATGGAGAGTTCAGAAAATGAGAACAGCCACCTCTAGAGACCACAAAAAAAAAAAA
>KZ505752.1:407887-456856 GCA_002844005.1 Limosa lapponica baueri | reverse complement strand
TCCTCATTGTGCTCCTTGGCTGTTCTCTGTACCGTTGAGCGTCGGCTCTGCAGTCTGAAAGCTTATGCTTTATTGCTGCTCTTTTGAAGATGAGATTCACAGTCCCATGAAGTGTCTTAATACAGGCGACAGCCGCCTTCACCAGACCCTCAAACGAGAGGATGGAGAATGAATCACAAAAATGGGTGCAAAGCTCACGGGGTCTCGGCTGGCATCCTGAAGACTAAAACCTTGTATACAGGTCTGGAGCGGCTGCTGGCCCGCAGGAACGGCCGCTGCGTGTGATCCTCTCATGTATGACCTGAAAGGATCTCCCGTTCCTGTCACCTCTGGCTATCGATTTCTTTGCTGAGGTAGCCAACAAAATAATACTGATTGCTGCCTGTTGCAGTGGTGTCACTGGCAGGTGACACACTACTAGGTGATTCATTCCTGATGGTTTTCTCTTCATGTAAGTCCATGGTAAGGTCACCTTCTTCTGCAGCAGATGATGGGACAGTAGAAGCCTGTTTGATCTATAGTACTCTGGTTTCCAGAAGTTTTGTAACAGTTCTCAGATATTGCAATAGTGAACACCATCTAAAGCACAGACCAGCTACAGACACGTGGACCCTCGGGATATCTATATTTTAGACAGGTCACAGCAAGTCCTCTGGTGATCTCATTCCTTCTCAGCAGACACCTGGCCCAGACTGGAGTCCACAGTGCAGGCGTGCCACTGCCTGGGGTGCCAGGATACTCACTTTATAGGACACCTGAGTTCAGTTTACAGTGGGAGTGTAAATCTTGATTGTACTGATACATGGCGTATGGAAATCTGAGGAAACAACCTGGGTTGTTTATGACCAAACCAGTAATATCGCACTTCTCTACTGAACACTCAAGATACAAAACAACAGCAACAAAATGGCTAGCCAGAAGTTCTAGAGAGAAATTAAAAAAACCCTTATTGATCTTACAATACTCAACACACGGAAAAGCACACCAAAGCAACCATAATGTATAAAATAGTTTATTACTATAATAAATAAAATTAAACTTTTTTTTTACAAATATTATTTGTGCTTGTTTAAAAATGTTGAATAGGGATATCATTAATGTAGGTGCCTGCATTTGTAACTGAAACATTCCCAGACAGTGCGTATACATACATACATACATACACTCACTGTCTATCTACTGGCAGCTGCTTCGCTGACCACAAAAATAGTATCTACTCGTTCTCTTTTTCTAGTCATGCTTCATTGAACAAAGTGACAAATGCAAAGAAAAAGAACCAAGAGTATTTGGTGGATTTCTGAAAGGATAAAAACAAGTGAAATACATTGAAAAGCGCCAAAGCAACTGCATTAACTGCATATCAATAAAGTGTCCATGCAGTGGTGGCTAAATACTGAAACGCAGACAGGTCTCCAACAGATGTACAAATATTGATTGCATGTAGGTACAATAATATCACACATTCATTAGAAAACTTGGTATTTCTTTATATAGCAGTTCATCCTGATATAAGATTATTGAACTTCTTTCATCTACAGCTAAAATGATTCATTTCCTATGTTAGTGGTCACGATTCAGTGGGAAGAAGAAAAAAAACCCATGAGCTTTTCCAAACAGTTAGTGAAAACCCCAAACTGTTTTGTTAACATTAGGCATTTAGATCCAGTTACAGAGATGTACTGGGATTACACATCAAATATGTTTACACAACACTCAACAATCAGCTTGAAACAAATTACAGTCGCAGGTAAATTCACATTAGCTTTGTGGAACTGTAAAAAAACCTCTTTGAAACAAACACTTTTGCAATATGACAGGTTGGCTCCCTGATACACAAAAGTGTTTAGATAATAGTTACGTCTCTGTTTTGTGAGGGGAGAGGGCTGTCGGAGTAATTCATTATTCTAATAAGAAGGCAATAAGTGGAGAAAGAGATGTGATTACCAGCAAGTGATTTCCATTAGATTTAGAAAGCTAATCAAAAAGTGCTTCATCTTTAGGCAACACTGTAAATACTACAGAACATTAAGAAGGAAGGACAATGGAATCACAGTTTGAATTATATCACTTATGAAAGGGTTTTAAGGCTAGATGTTGGATATATCTTATTGCAAAAAGCTTTATTTTTATTTAATTGAATCAAATGCTTGCCACAGCAATGTGGTCAAAACTATGTCAGATTGGAGGATACAGTAACCTACTGTGCCTCACCTCAAATTCCTGGAGCTTCCCCTGCACAGGACTCCCTCTAAAACGTTTGTGGTAATGAATCACAAGTGCAGCTGAAACACAGACTTTGTTATTGCCAATACAGCCACAGGAGACTACATGGAAATGAAGAATTCAGTAGAAGATGCTTTTCACCACCTAACATCAGAACAAGAAAGCAGAGGTGCAGCAACCATGTGTGCCCGTGAGAAGAAGGACAGGCTCAGCACCTTTGAGACAGCCCCTGGTACCAGGACAAAAGAAATCCATTTATTCCACCATCTCTCTTGCAGGAGAAGCCACTACCAGGGCAGCTTGGCTTCAGAGTTACTGTGAGCAACAAAGAGTGGCTTAGGAGCCTTATTCCCACCGACTATGGTGCAGCATTTTCCCAATTTCACATGTATTTATGTTTCCTGACCATCACAATGCTTGACAGATCTTCTGTCAGTCACAATATTTGCCAGACTAACAGTATAAAAGAGGCCAACTAGAGAAACCAAAAGTCATGGCCTTAAAAGTTCAACAGTTAACAAACAAGATACTCAGTAGGACACTGGGTGGATGTCTACTGGGAAGATTTAAGCTCCCTTCTTGAACTGGAATCATTAAATGAGGGCTTTTACTTAACAGAAATGCAATCCATAGACTTATCTATACATAGATATCATATATAGATGTGTATGTACACGCATCTGCACAAGTGTAATACACATTGTTGTTTAAATAGTAAAGACAAATCATGTATTAAATTCTTTCACAGACTGGTTAAGAGTGATTGAAAATATATCACCAGATATTCACAGTAAATATCTTGCTTGGTTCATTAAAGTGAAGTACTGTAGAAGCAGAACATCACCTTCGAAGCTGTTAAACAGGGTGTTCACTGGGATTCAGGGCAGCACTGTGAAAGAGATTTAAAGCGAGAATGGTGTTTTTAAGAGTATACATGTAATACCAGACAGAAGTAAATGTATCTGAACACGGTAGGGGTGAGAGCTGGGTTTCACATTTTTAATCCTGTGCTGCGTATTCTTTCTAACAGTTTAAGTGTGAACTTTTAGAAGTTCCCATTTTACCAAGTCATAACCCAGGCTCTTTCTCTCAACTACCTTCCTTCGACTGAAATCTAATTCCATCATATAGTAAAAATGGAACATACCATATTTTTAAGATTAATGCAGGTTATTTAGCAGGTTGTTAAATGGCAGAAGCACTATGCCAGAACAGAGTTAAAACTGAGGCTTTTTGTTTTTGTCTTTTATAGTATGTACAAGCATTTGCTTGTTAAGGGGCAGAGTCTCATGTTCAGAGATCATTCATTTCTAAGCTGGAAAATAATTTAAGTGAAATGGCTTAACCAACATGTAAACAGAAACAAAAGGAAAAGGAACAGCTGACAAATAAAATGAAAGAACAAGTAACAATTACAGTGGGTACGCACCCCGTCCAGCCGTAGGCATCTAAGTGTAAGGCTCAAGGAAGAAAGATTTGTAACACAGATGCGTTCAACCACTCTCTAAAGATCTGCAGAGCCCAGGCACTACAGCACAAGTCCAAATTAGTCTGAGGTTCAAAGGAGTGATGTCCCAAAGCGAGCAAGGTTTTGCTCATTTTAACCACTCGGTAACCCAGGGAATCCAAAGACCAAAGCTCATCCTAGACAGATTTTTTTTTTTTTTTTTAATTCTCTTACGACATACACGCATTATTGAGGGATGATGCAGTCTCCTACAATGGGTTTTAGCACCTGCCAGTTCATAAAATCATCATAAAGTGGGTCTGATCTCAGTTACAGCTGTGCAAATATGAATGACATTGACCGCTCTCAGTGCTGATCTGGAGCAGACACCCTGAGGGTGTCATCGTAAGGAGTAGAGTTTCTCTGGAGTTTCATGACTGTAACAAAATCAAATTTGGACATAATCTTCAAAGACATTAAATTTTAAGTGTAATTCCAAAATATATTACAGTCTTTGAAGGCTTTACAAATGAATTATAAATGGCTTTATAGGCCTTTATAAGAGCCTTATAAAAGCCTTACAAATGGACTCCGTGCTGCACCCACCCGTTGTCAGACAGGGTGTGGAGGAATACAATATCCTACTGGACTTCAGGCTGCTCTAGAAGTGCCCCAGCAAATGGGGAATTGGGTTCCTTTATTCACAGGTGTGGCTAATTATGGGGCTTCTAGGCCTGACCCTGCCGTGACTCCAGGCTTGGGCAATCAGCGAGATCAGAATAACCTTTAACACATCCCTGAGAGCACATAAAAATACCACTGAGAAACATCAACTCAGTATCAGCAGCAAAGGGCCAGATAACCTCCAACTGCACGTTCAGTTCTACCTCTGCACTGCAGCGCTGGGGATATTAGGCACATTCTTTGCAGGTTACAAACATTTCCTCTCTCATCCACCTGGCATCAGCTAATTTCCACATTTATCCACCTGTAGGTATGACGAGTGACACCTTTGCAAAGTGCTTGCTAAATTCAGCAAGACTTTCAGCCTTTCAAAAGTAACATAATGCTGATGAGCAATTTGCCTGGATTAGGAAACTGGCTCCAAGTCAGTCTCTAAAACCTTGCTGGAACTTTTGGGCATGAATTATAAATCCTTGTACACCTGTGATTTACTTAGCCATAATTTCACTATCCAATGAATTTACTGACTGAGGAGACTAGAAAGAAAAATCATTAAATCGTTTCTCGCTGAAACCATTGATGTATGGATTTCTTACGGCAATCATGCCATAGCTATTACAGGTAACTGTTGCCACTTACAGTGATTAATGCACCAAAGACACAGGGTGACTTTGGTAAAAGAGAGCCTTCCTCAGTACTGCGTGTCTGCAGTGCGTGACTGTAAAAGGCACCAGTTACCACTGGAAAAATCTAGACATGGAACCAGAAATCAATTAAGGAAATGGCACCTCGGCAAGGTCATCTCCCTACTGCCTTTTCTGGGGTGAGGGGAAAAGGTAACCTACAGATTTGATCCCAGTAGCTCTTTCTCGGGAACATTTCACTCCTTGGGTAAGAATTCACAATCTGTGGGCACTTCCATACTGAACCAAGGCATAAGACCATCGAAAGCCAACCCTAAACCAGCTGCCTCTGGACCTGGAAAGTCTGGTGCTGTGCTTGGAATAACCAGCGTGTGGGAGAGCAGGGCAGTTACCGCAGGAACAGATACAAATACAGTGACTTCAAGACCTGAGCCAGTAGCTTTGCACAGCGCGGCCTCACCACTGTGCCAGTTCATCAGTGGACCTTACACTTCCCCAGGGACGTCTGACACAGTTCTGCATTGCACCGTGCAAGTATCAGGCCACCAGAAGTCCTCTCAAATGGGTCTTTTTTCTTGCCTCTTCCTTACTTAATATGAACAAAAATCTTCCCCCCAAAAAATGGGGTTTTTTTGTAAATGACTTAGTACCATGGAAAAAGAACGAGACTTAACTATTCCACATTGTGTTAAGACCTATTGCCATTAAAAATGAAACCCCAAAAAAGTGTTGCACCAAGCTTCTGTGCTCTAAGCTACTGTTAAATGGTGAACATACTGGATCAGTGGAGAGAATATACTGTGAATATACACCTATATCCCAAGGTGATGACCCAAGCGATGACATCAGCTATGCTACCCTATCTAATGAATAATGAACAGTAGTTTTGGTAAAGTGCTTCAATCTTCCTCAAAAAAAAGTTATGAAAATATAAGTTTTGGAAACATCTCCTTCTTTAAGAAGCAGATCTTTTTGTTTCCTTGCTACAATAGCACTTGTATACAGTAAGCACTGTATTTCTACCTCTACTATCCATTTGCTTACTAGCAAGATTAGATCAGGAACAATACATCTGGATGTAGAGAAAAATGCCACAATCTAAAATCTTTAAAAGTTTTGTGAAAGCCTTTGGCTACAATGAACATTATCAAAACAGAAACTTCTGAATAATAATTTATCAAGAATTAAAAGAGCAAATTCATAGCAAAATGAGGACATAAATGCCACAGTATATTTTCATGGGGATGCAAATCTGCAGGACTTGTTATTGATGTTCAGTGGGCTGTGCTCAAGTACACTGCACACCCAACCCTCTGTCCTCCGGTGCCTGGAGTTAAAAGCAAAGGTAACAACATTCAAAGACATCTGAGACACATGGTAAGTTTTTGAAACCCAGTACCCTTGACTCAGTGAATGAGAATGTGGAAGATCCCATTTATTAACAGACCTGAAATACTGTGGCTATTGGCGAGGTTAAATGTAACTGCTTTAGCAATATGTCAGTTTGCAATTAAAAAGTACCTTTTTTTTCATCTTTTTAGCTGTTCCTTAACTACCCAAAAATAACTTCAGTACTGAGTAGCACACACTCTATTGAAACGAAATACACATCTCCTACTGCTCTTTGCATTATTATAGATATATGAAAATATACTGTGACATTTAACATGTTGTACAGTTGACTGAGACTGTGACAGCAGCAGCAAAAAAAAAAACAACAACCCACCAAATGCTGAAAACAAGCACCCTGGCAAGAGCTTATTCATATAGGCAAAACCCGAGCTAACGACGTAAGGCATGCTCCAAAAACCTCAGAGGTCACCTGGGGCTCACGGGGGTGGCTGCTGCTGTCAGAATTCTTATCCCAACATCCCGAGGGAGAGAGGGGGAGCGAGGGGGAATGGGCACCAATGGAGAAAAGAAAAACTTTAGAAACTGTACCCTTGCTGTCAAAAAGGCTTCAGAGTCAGCTGCCATCTTGACATGAGGTTGCAATTCCTGTTACCGTACCTTTTTAGACACAGGGAACATGCTTAGTGAACTGGTCCCTCACTCGTTTTCAAGAAAGATTAAATTTAAAATGTTAGGGGGGCTGTATGTTGGTTGGTTTGTTTGTTTGTTTTTAAAAAGAAACACCTCAGCTAGCTCCAAATATGTCTTTTTCTGATTCTGGAGACTGGGGCCTTGATATTTCAAACAACTCCTGTGGCGACTGGGAGCTTCTTCTTGAGGTTAATATCCTAAGTATCTCAGCGAGCTGTTTTTCTATATTGGTCATTTTTGTGTTTAAAGCCTTGATGTCCTCTTTCAGCTCGTGTTTCACTTCTAGCATGGTGGCCTGAAGAGTCTGTTCTGGGATGGGGTAAAAGGAATGCTTGACCTCGGTGAGGACCGGGCTGCGGTCCTGCGGGCTTCTTGTCTCCCCGACGTTATCCAAGCGCAAGTCACTTTTTGTAATGCCACTGTCACAAGAGTCTGTCTTCTTCAGGGTAGCTTCTCCTGAAGCTTTAGTTCTCTCTGGTAAAGTCTCCATGGACTCTGCTTTAGACACCTTGTTCCAGTCTTCACCTTTCCCACAGGCGTCCTTGAACTTGGCCCAGCCTTTCCGCCGGGGGTAGTCCCCCGACACTTTACATCCCGTGTGCTCCGATGCCGGGGCCTGCAGCTTGGCCTGGTCAGAGGCCCCAGAGGTTGAAGCAGACTGGTACGACACGGGGGTGGCCGGACTCTCCCGCACAGTCACAACGCTGGCTTTCACCACCGAGCGGGCAGAGGAGTGCTCCCCTAAAACGTTGCCCTTCTCCACATCCAGGTCATCCGGATCTCTGCCCCTCTCTGCTGCTAGCCGCGCTTCCTTCTGCTGCCTGAACCTCTGGAACAGCCGGCGGACGGGGTGGTCCGGGGGTAGGATCAGAGGCGCTTCGTTCTTCCTCTTCATTCTCTCCTCTTCTTCACGCTTGACATCGCTGATTTTCCGGAACACAATCTATAGGGGGAAAGAGATTTCGCTCTGTGATTAACTGCACGTTTGTTGAGGGGGAAAAGTTGTAGAGAAAGAATTATTTGAAATAATTTATTTGAACTGACAAATGCACAACCTCCGCGCATTTATAGCAACATTTTCAAGTGTCTTATCTTGTGTGGAGCATGGCTTATTTCATTATTTAAGAGCATACACCATCTGTCTTATAACACCAGAAAGAAAAAAAAAAAAAAGAAGAAAATTATTTCTCCCATTTTGAGAGGTCAGCAAGGCAGTGTGACTGTAAATATAATGATCCCAGAAAGTTACTTGTTCTATTTTGTGTGAAAAGCGACTTCTTAAATTCGTTTTCCTGACTCCGTGATTTAGCACCAAGTTTCTAATATTACAAACAACCATTCCCATGTCTTACATCAGTCTCAGCCCAGAGCTCACTCACTACACGCCATGCAAAAGGTATTATTTTAGTGCAGCTTGGTCACCAATGGGGTCAGTACAGCAGAGACCACTCTGGACTCTCCAGCCGCAGTTTGCAAAGTGCTTCTTGCCCTCTTTTCCCCCCCCCTACTCTCTTCTAGAAGCAACTCGCAGTTTATGGCTGAGGCAAAGCTCAAGGCAGTCCCATGGTTAAGGGTACAAGACAGTGGGGAATGGGCGCTGCGAGACATGGGGAGGCTGCTCGTGGCTTGATTACTTTACTTGATTACTTGAATAGTTTCATGTCTTGATTTATTTCTTTATGTGTATGGAAAAGGGGTCACTTTTACACAAAGAAACATTAATTTTCAACCTACTCTCCTAACTAACTATTAATTCCTGAGCCTGTAGGCTAAGCGATCTCTGGGAGCAGCCCAAGGGTCTCACGGTACTGACCACAGCCTCACAGCACCCCCATACAACTCCAAAGCACAGCAAGGCAATGTTTCTTCCCTGGACATGATAGTAACACATCCTCTTCAAAAGCTCCATGCATTTCACATTGGCAGTGGCACTTTCCAAGCAAAAAACTCCAGTGAGGTATTAAAGGAGAACCAGTCAGTAGTCTGGTTTGAAAATGTGAGGTCCCCTAAGCTGAAGTTTTCAATATAGAGTATAAAAGATGTAGCCCCCAGCTTCTACTGGGGGGCTGATACCTAATCTCTTTAGCTGCTTTTGGGAAAATCCACTCAAAGTCCTTACACTCCAATGCAGAAATAACTTTCAGATTCAAATCATTATTAAGAAATGTGTAAATAAATCCGTCCCTCTGTTGCAGACAGATTTAAATTAAACTAAACATAATAAGCCCTGCTTCACTGGCACACACAAAATGCATGTTTCTCCTGACTCCAATGCTTCTTGACAGTTTTGTCATTGTGAAGCAGGGAAAAAAACATCTTAACACTGAGTCTTTGGAAGGAAGAAGTTGTCAGACTTGGCAGCGTTTCCCAAATACAAAAGAATAAAATTAACAGAAAGGATATTTTCTTTCCAAGCTGCAATTAGGAAACTAAATGTGAGATAAGAATAAGAAAACAGGGTACTTGACAGTACTTTTTTTCCCCAGGAAACTCAGTCTGCAGTGAGCTCAGTAGAAAGCGGACAAAGCAGCATAATCCTTAGAAGTGAAAGAATAGCACTCTTACTCACTGGGAAGGGAGAATCAATACAATGCTCCAGGCTAATGGCTGCCCACACACTGGCAGCCCCCACTTTAATTGAAGGAAGATCGCCAGCCCAACGTTAGGGCGGCTGCTCTGCTGGAGCCTGGCCATGCCGGGCAGGGTCTCAGGGGGTCACTCCAGCAGCCAGCTGAGGCTGGCTCTGGTGGCACAAAGCCCCAGCAAGCCCGCAAAGCCAAGGCAACTATAAACTAGGTTGATTTGTCTCTGCAAAATTCTGTCCCCATGCCCCCTCCTCTCCTGGAGCTTGCATGTTTGCTGCTGGTGTGGACACCCATGTCCTGCACAGCGCTGTGCCAGATGGTCATGCAGTTAACTGGGCTTATGTCACTTTGCACATGAGCATGTCTTTGTACATGAGCAGTCTCCATTTGACCTGTGGATCTGGACTGCGTGCTTTCCTTAAATGCTCAGAAGGGAAGTATAACTGGGTAGTGCAGTGGTCACCCTCACAGAGGTCACCAAGGAAGGCACCCAAGTGCTTGAAAGATCTAGAAGCCAGGCTGCTTTGAAGATTCCTTGTCTAGTCCAAACCCTGCTGCATGCAGCCTGCTCAGCAGCTTTTCTGGTAAGCACTGGAGTACCTCCCACTGTTTTATAGCATAAATGGATAAGTTATTTGACAGAAGTTGCCCCTGCTACAGCACCGTACAGGTGAGAGGGCAATGGAGCAAATCTCAAGCAATAACTTACTAACAGCCTAGCCCAACCAATACTTGTACTAGCCATTGCATCTTGTGCAGCTGCTAGCATGGTCTCCATACTGGAGTACACGAGAAGGAAATTTACCACCAAATACAAAAAGGCGAACACCGAGAGACAAGCTGTTGGCCGTGCTTATCTCCCCGCAGCCCCCGCTGCTTCCCACTGCACCGCCCAGAGGAGCCCGGCTGATGCTCAGCAAATTTGGCTGCGAAGGAGCTGCTGTCAGCTTTCCCGCTGTGTGGTGGTTGGCCTCAGGGCCCTGAACACACCTTCACTCCTTTACCTTCAGGAGATCAGACTGCAACAGACACAGGAACATAAGCGGAGGGAGCAATTACATAAATACTGCCTTTGCCATGGGTAACTGCTGCCGCACTAATGAGACCCCTAATTTCCATTTTCCACACGAGGCCTTACACCGGCTACAAGGCAAGTACACCACAGCAGCCATCACCTGCGTGAACGCAGAAATGTAATCCTCAAGTCTCCCATCCTGCTTGACATCTTTTATACGTATACATTTATGTGACAAGCTGCACTCATGCGTTGCAAATCAAACCTACGCATGTTTGCCAGGGGACACAGCCTCCAACTCTTGGGCTGGCTTCTTTTAACTAACTCCTAAGACACTGGATAAATACGTGTCAGAGAGCAACTTGCCTTTGGGAAGCCCAGGCAAAGCTGTCACTGGTCTCCTTTTTTGCAAGCTCCCCAAAGCCATATTTTCTCAAGACAGCTCTGTATTTTTGTATTAAGCAAAAGTGTTATAACTATGCGAAGCTCAGCAGTAATTGGAAAGACTGTACATAGCTGCATTTTGGATTTTTTCCATCTTTTTTAAGATTAAATGCAAGTCCTTATCAATAAAAATACAAATAAGTGTTTTAAATGGACTGCTTTCTTACAATCACTGAGGAAAAAGCAATTTTTAAGTGGTTAAACAGCTTCAGCAGCATCCAAAGTATTCAGAAAATGTGGTTGTTATGCTGATGTATGTACACCTGCTCCCACAAGGAGTAAGAGTACAAAGGAAAAGAAAACAAGTTTCATTTGTTATAAGGAAGAGAAGCCTGGGCCTACTCAGCAATTTTCATGTGAAATTTGATAGGGCTACAAATACAGATCTTAATCAAACTTAAAACCCAAAATATTATGGCAAAGATCCTAAGACAGTTTTTAGAGCAGTTGCTCTTTCTGTGTCTCTACAAGCATTCATTTTTGTCTGGGAAGGGACAGTGCTTTGTACCCTCAAAATCTCCCAGCCCATGTGTTATCACAGAATCTTCATGGTTGGAAGGGACCTTTGAGATCATCGAGTCCAACCACAAAAAAAAAAAATGCCCCACAAACACACGGGGCATCTGCTTTACAAGCTATGTAGTTCTCCATAACATCACCATCTTTAAGACCTAAGCACACAGAAGAAAATCTAGTGGGAGCATTTTAACAGTATGGGACGACTAAAATAAGGACAAACCTGAACTGAGATGAAATAACTAGAAATTTAAACACTAGGCCTAAAAGTGCATCCTTCACACGCCCAATCTCAAGTCTAGTTTCATAATTCTGTTTTTATTAAAAAGGTGCTGAATCTTTTATCTCCATGACAGTCTTCCAGGCTGCCAGAAATGTGAGTATTGTGGGGGTATCAGCCTAGATTTGCTAAAATCTTGAAAAATAGTCCTGTTAGGCACAGATTATTGCAATCATAAAAACATTTAACTAAGACATGCAGCTATGATGACTCAATAGCAATTTTAATTTTGGACAATGCACTCAGAGAAGTGGAGAACTGCACTGACACGACCTGGTGCACTCCTGCATCCACATGTCCCACTGACTGATGACAGCACATTCCCTGTGGCCATACTCCTGGACACAGCCTGTACATGAGCTGTGTCCAAGGAAGAAAGATGGGGTTACACCCAACATGTTTCCCTTTCCTCAGGATTAAGTAGTTGTGAAAGTGCCACAGTCTCTAGTAGGTTTTGGGGAAGACTCTGCCTCTTTCTAATCGTCAAAGGATTTTTCAATTTGTATGTGTAGAATCAATGTCTTTAGAGATTAAGGTCAAGATTTCTCCCCAAAGTATTAAAAAATTAGGTGGACATAAATGAATACTTGAAATATCTTATTTAGTTGTCAAATGTGGAGCGCCCAGAAACTGTTACTTGGATTTTCTTGTGCTCAGCACTGAAAACCAACCATCATTTAAATAACACAACATGGACATTTGTCATGAATATGACCTCCATAATTTCTTTATGATCAGACCAGAAGAACAGACTGCAATGTGATCTCAAGCATAAGGCAGGCCGTAGGATTGCTCTGAAAGAGCAGTCACCGAAGGGAATCTTGTTACAACTAGATTGCATCTTTCAGAAAAACATCCAGTTTGACAGCAATAAAGAACACATCATCACATCTTGATAAAAGATTCCTGCAATTTTTGCTTCATGACTGAGTTTGTCTGACATCAGTGACATTTCTGTTCCTTGCTCCCTCAGACACTTAAAAATTCACTTTTAGAAACCAATTCTAGAGTCCTATGTTTAAAAATCTCTGCAGAAGTATTACATCTAGTCAGTTACTACTGTGAAAGATTTAGACAATAGTTTTATTAGTATGAAACAGGCAAAGTTCACCCCTGTGGAATTTTCAATTTAACTCTAAGCTTTCCAATTCTAACTCTTTGGAGATGTTTGAATTATTTCCTACCTTCCAGCGTCTTTAATAGGTGGTGCTCAGTGCTTAGATTCTCACTCTTGCCCAGAGCTAGAATATGTAGCTGATATAGTTCAATGCAAGGTTCCTTTTAGGAAGTCAAGTAAAACAACTAATACTACAATGAGTCTCCAGCTGTTTTCCTCTGCTGGCTCACTCTGCTACCCACTGCTCTCCCCATTTCACTACCTGCACTGAGCTGATGTTTCTCCAGAACTATGCAGCGTAGCTCCACGTTGTTTTTCCTGAGCAGTAACAAGAGGGCAATGGGCACTGTGAGCGATACTCACTTTGTTTCATGAAGACATTTCAGAGAACCTATGCTGAGTTGGCCATTAAAACTGAAGGCTGCCTTGCAACAAGATAAAAGGCTGAAATGCTCAACAACAGTGCTATCACATCTGACCAGATGCAAATATAGATGTAGTAATTTAAGTGCCTACATCCTTTACACAAAGACAGGGACGAGGGCATGACGAATATGACAAGGGTGTATAAAATCAGACATGGCATGAACAGGGGTAGGCAGGGATTGATTATACAGTGTCTTACCCAATATGAAAACTACAGCATCAAATGACAGCAGGAGGAGTCACATACAAACCAAAGACAAATTCATGATTTTGTCATCTGAATGTATTAGACATGTGAAAGATGTTAATAAAGGATGTTCTGAATGCAAAAGGTCTGCACAGACTCAATAGACCAGGCAAATACTTGTTAGAGAAAGCCATTGAGGGCTACCAAACAGACAAAACTGGTACCCTCAAGACCTAAAAATAGGTGGAAGCTGCAAACCTATTTGTAGTAACTGCCACATAGGAACATTTTATTCTTATTGTCTCCTTAGACATCCCTGGGTAATCCTAAATAACTACATAGGCCAAATCTGGAACTGCCATCTCACTCACTACTGAGGAAACACACCCAATACAGGTGATAGAAGAAGTGCCAGAGGGAAAAGCATGAGAAGAAAATAAAGACTCAAAGACTTGAGCCATAAATACCTGAGCAGGCTGTTCACCTATTTCAGACAAAGGTTTACTCTCGTTGCACCCTTCACTTGCGTATAGGGAGAGGCAGGATCAATGAGCCATTAATATGTAGTACCATGTAGATTTGACGTCACTTTGGAGCTTGCCCGGGTTCCAATGAAACAACTAAAAACAGCATGTTGTTTTGGTACAATAGGGAAGACCACTTGGTGCACGTTGGGAATTAAGAAGGCCACTGTCTCTCATTACTCTTGTAATGAACAGCCCACTGACGGGTTTCACTATCTCTGAACTGTTGGTAGCCCACAAAACGTAGTGGAATGATGCTGCCTGCTGAACCACAGCAAGTCACGTTCCTTAACACTCTGCACACTCCCAGGAAGGTAACCGACAGCAGCGCAAGGCAGAAGTAACTCTGTACTAGCAACTGTATTCTGGTCTTGTTGTTATCTAATTGTAAATGCAACCACTGTGCCAACACTGCATGAGACAGTCCTAAAGATCAGGGGATGCTTCATTTAAAACATTATGAATATATTGAAAACCTTATGCTGCATCTGAAGTGGAAAGGATCTTTTGGTCCCATGCAAAACCATCCAAATTTCTTTTCAACCTTGATTTGTAAGAACTGATCCAAGACCCACAGAAACAGATAGAAATACAGATTTCATCATGTTTTGAATCAGACTGTCATCATGGAGTTACAATTAATAGGCTCCTAGACACAAAGCCGCTGCTATTATTAGCTCCGCAAGCTTCCCTTCTTTCCACCTCTGTAGCATGCACAAATACTGCAAGGTTTGGCAGGTCTTCCTCAGCATTAACAGCAAGTAGCCTTGCAACATTTTTCTCTGGTGCTTAATAATTCTCTTTCACAGATACAGATACAGAAACACCCACAAAGTCTGGAAATGCCAGATACCATAAACAATTAAAAGCTTAAAATTACTTCATACGGTGCTCACAGAAAATGGACCTAGGTGTGAGGAAAACAATCACAAAAAGGCATTTGTTAGTACGCAGTCCATCTAGCATCTGCCAAGAACTGATGAAAATATTTTCAGGCTTATGTGGATCCAATGAAAATTGGATCCAATCTTTCTTTTTTTTTTTTTTTTTTAAAGAAAGCAAGAGATAAAAAAAAGAAAGAGACAGAAGGCTTGACAATAAAAACGCTTTTGATGCTGATGTTAAAGAAACCAAAGCTGCATGGGATCAACAGTCTATAGTACATATATCCTATAGCAGTGTATTAGCAGGTATCAGGGAAAATAGGGGAGAAAGGAGACTATGTCTTTTGCAATTATATGGGATGGCTTGTTAGAAAGGAGGGAATTTCTGGTCCTACCTTCTCACAAAATATAGGATCAATATTTCAGGCTTGTGAAGCTTCCCATCAAAATCTACAATGAGTTTCACTTCCATTGTCCATTACCATAGAGAATTCCTGGGTTAAATGCTGGTCTTAGTTGCACCTCTGGGATGTAGAGGTGTAGATGTGTGAGAAGGCATACAAGTACACGAGTCACATTGATGACAGGTGAGAGTGCAGAAGCCATTAAGCAGTTCAAGCTTCAAGGCACAATCCTCAAAGTCCACATTCCTGTTTAAAGGCTGATGCAAATTACCCAGTTTGTAGTCCCATGTTGTTTGGCTTTGACCCTGGCTTTCAGCAAATTATTTGTGCATGGGAATTAGGGCCACACAAAAAAGCGCAAGTCCACTAATGCTGCAGATGTCAGTAAGTTCTCTGTAGATTTACTGGCTACAACGGCAAAATTTGGTTTCTGCTTCTGAACAGTAACAGGTTTTCCTCCGGTTAATGTCACATCCCTGCAGGGCACTCCCAAACATTGTGTTTTGAGTAGTAAACTCAAAGCAAACTCAGATTTGGAAGGTCCCAGCAGTGGGGCTGTAAAGGAGTGCTGGTATCAGGAAACCTCAGGTATATAACTGGGCACACACAGCCCAAGAGCCCACATGTGGATGGGACAGCCCTTTTGGATTTCCAGGAAGTCTTTGTCCTGTGGGGAGTCAACCCAGCCCTTCAGACAGAGCAGTACCTGCTTACTTTCAAAAAATCAGACTTCTGTGCACTGCTGGATCATCAATATACAAGTACTTGGAAGAAACACAACTTCATAATTTAATGAACATCCACACTATCCAGATGAATAGAGGTAACAAGGTTTTTAGTCTATACAGAACAACATCTGGGCTAACCGTTACTGTCATAAGCACCATCAGCTTCAACAGTACTGAAGCTCTTCTCCGTGACAGCATATTTTGTAGCCTAATTACAAATTCTAGAAATACTGACTTGAACATTAGTGTTTAATCATGTCACCATTATTTATTTAGAAGTTCTGCACAACTGAAGACTCTACTCCTTTATGTCAAACTCCTCATTCTAATTCACGTTTACAGGCTATGCTAGTGTTGAGAGAAAAGGAAAAACATTTTACAAAAATACCACTGAAAATAAGACAGAATTATATGTCCAGAGCAATTAGTGGAAGTAATAGACAAAACTTCCCTGATCTACAACAGGTCCACTACCTAGTTTTGAGGCATCAGGAGATGTCTCTTCCCCAAAACAGGCTCTAAAACATTGCATCAGTAAACTTAGACAACACCACAACTAAAACTAAAACCCACACCATTGACACTGGTCAATAGTTTGGACAGACATTCACAATTACAGCACATTACAGCCCATTTAGCAACCCCCTTCTCTAACTTACAAAAGAATAATATGAAAAAGACTGAAATATATATTGCTAAAGATCTACTTGAACTTCATTATTTCTGAGAGGAAAAGTAGCTGTTACAAGCAAATAGCTGATGTGTAGGCAAAGGGCTTTGGGGAAATTCTGCCAGATCTCAAGTGCATTCTCTCACTGCTTGAGAACTACTATGTCCGTCAAAACATGAAATGTTCTGTAGAAATTTCTTGTTTGTAGTAAATGAGGAGAAAAGAATGTTTCTGCTTCCTGCCTGCCAAATTTCAGCAGTTTCTAGCAGCAACACCTATAAAATGTTGTTTTCATGGGGTTTTTTGGGGTGTGTGTGCCTTTTTTGTATTCTTAGCACATGGGGAGCTTTTGTATCTATGTACACACATCAGATACACAAACAGCTCATATAGACTCATCTTTTACTCCAGATCAACATACTACCCTCATTTTTGGGCAGAGAACACTGACTCAAAAATTGCTTTAAAGAGAACACAAGGCACAGCAGGAATTTACCTCTCTGTCACCTAAATTATAACTATACAAAACGTCATATAAACTGTACAATGTGCCTTCTAAAGAGTCAGAGTTTCCCCAAGCTCCCTGTGGCTTGCTGCCATTTACCAAGTGTTTCCTGAAAGAAATCAGGCAATTTGTGTGAGTCAAGGCTTTGGGATTATTTTCCCCCCTCAATTTTGCTTGAGATCTGAAATGGATGCAGAGATTGTAGAGCTGAAGAAAGCAATAATGTGTTGGGATAATAGTTAAATTGTATAGTTCTTTTTCAGTGATTACATTTCAGACACTAGCTTGCCATTAAGATAATTTCCTCTTAGCCGGTGTCTTTCTTACATGCACTTTTTTTCCCCAGCTTTCATTTATCTGCTTTCTCTCATTAGGCTTAAAGCGATTGACAGGTATTTTACTTTCTAAGAGAGTATCAGATATATTCTCAAACGTACTCAAATCAATCAGGCACCATCAGTCCCAAGAGCTTATGACTCATTCAGCTACCTTGGAATGCCCACTCACAAACTCACAAAATCCACACAAGCACAAAGCTCAGTGTCCCTGATGTGCAAGGCTTGTGCAGCTCTTGAAATTATAAACTGAGAATTACATTAAGCTCAGCTGAAGTTGCTTGCATAAATTGCCTAAGACAGTATGAACTCCTCCTTAAGTATCTCTGTCTAAGCTAACAGGCTTAAAGTTCAACTGTAATAGTGAAGAAAAACAAACTCACCTGCGGCTCTGCATAAAAAGAGAATAAATCTTCCACCAAACTAGGTAACCCAGGATGGCAACACAGCCGTGCACACCCGAACACCCAGTGCCACTCAGCTGATCTGTCCCTTCCCTGTTCAAGAGCACTGCTTTGATAACATCACATAAGAATGAAACAAACTGCTAATAACTGAATGAGAATCAGCAATAAAATGCACATTGCTTGCTATTTCCCATAGCATCTGTCAAATATCTTCAGCCCTAACTAACACCAGGAGCTTAAAACCTTGAAGGGAAGAAAAGAGTTGACTGTAGCGAGTTGTCTCAGATCTTCTCATTACGAGGAGCTCCCCTTAGCTAGCAGCTGCTGGGAGTAGGTCTCTGCCAGTTTGCCGCAGTCCAGTTCCAGCTGGTGATAAGTGATGGCCCTGTCTTCCCTGTCAAGTGTCAAAACTGATAGCTGTCCCCCCTCTGGTAAATGCACAGGTGAACTAATTAAAATAGCCAAGAATTGTCAGAACCCTCCAAATAACTTCACAGAGAATCCTTGAAAGCTGTACTTTTTCATTTTATTGGAGGTATTTTTATCCTGTAAAAGCAGACGCTTAGGTCCCATGGCCAATACAGATTCACACACTGACAGAGGTAGGTGCTTTCCATCCTATCAGTGTATTTCATTCACACATCTCCAAGTGTTTAACAGCAATTCCTCAATCCTCCAAATATGATCAATGCCCTTACTTTTCCTTATTATCTACATAGCAGCAATGTTTAGGATTGTATGAGTCTTTCGGTTTATACACACACAGAGCAAAATGCCATTATTCAATGAGGCAAAATGTCCTGTTTCATGGGAAGACATCAGAGGCACGGCACATATTGCAATGACTAATGTCAGCCACACAAAAATTTATGAACAGTTTGAAACGTTACTTGTGCAAGATGTCCCTTTCTGTTACGACTGGTAAAAGTTCACCCTTACAAGTTCCTGATAGGATATCCTGCATACAATTTGTCAAAACAGTTGTGATTTCAAATACACTTAACTTAAACATTCCTGAATTTCTCCTGAAGAAAACAGCAGCTCTAGAAGAGGAAAACCAGGATAATTCAGCACAAGCGTATTGTTTCCTGGCAAGCAGATTGATTAGTTAAAAAATCAAGTTAAAAAATATTTATGATCATGTGTACGGCATTCAAAAATGCCAAAGTTAAATCTGAATACTGAAAACCTCTCCATGCTGACTGCTATTACCAGGAACAGTAGGAACCTCAAACTCAGGAATCCCTGGCACCATCAAATGCGAGCCTAAAAGCTGCCTTTGGCCCAGCCTTCATTTGTATCACACCTCTCCCATTTGCACAGAGATCTGGGCAGATACGTGTTCACAATGGTTTATTTCAGACATCATAAATTCAGACTGCATTTGCAACTAGTTTTGTTAAAAGGTTTTGTTTAGAAAAGAAAGCACTTGCATCTGACTCTTGGACTAAACAGTCCATGCTGTTGTCTCCTTTTTCCCGAGTAGTCGAGAGCATTCACAGACAGCAGAAAGCAAATTCCCTTTTCCCCTCTGCCAAAAGGGTTTGAAGACCCCTTTCAGGAGTGTGCTCCAGTCACCACATTGTGGGGCAGGGCTGCCCAGCCAGCACAGAAACTCAAGCTCCAAGGTGCGCAGAGACGCAACTTGGGAAGCTCTCCCTCCCCTTCCCGCCCTCCCCAGACCTTCGCACTGTGAGGAGGCAACTGTGACAAGAGGTGCCCGCTCGCCACAACCAAGACACAGGCCAGAACGGCTGAGGTTATTCTGGGGAGAGCTGCTCTCAGTCTCCCCTGCCGTTTCACTTCAGATACACAACAGGGCATCCTCTCTTCAAGCCTACAGAGCCACCCTCTGTCTTCTTCACCACATAAGTTTCCAAAAGAGTCCAACAGGAAGGGCTGAAGGAAGACCTCCTGCTTTCAAAAGCAGGGATTGGAACTGAGATCCCCCAGCTCCCCTCAGGCAGCTGACGGAAATGGTGCTCCAGCCTGGAGACACAGACCCTCACTGGGAGGTGGGATCCCCACGTTCTCACCACTGGTTCAAAATGGAACGTCTCAGCTGGAGGGTGTTCTGGTTTGGTGAATCCCAGAACCCCCCCTGGACGGCAGTTTCACCATTCTCTTCATTTTCTCAAATCCATGGGGAAAATTAACTTCCTGATCCTGAAAGGTATCCCAGTTTTATCTAATAACCTGGTTTTATCTAATAGCCACTTCCTTCTGCTTTGCAAATCTAACCCTTCATTTCCCCAAACTAAAATCTTTCATTTTATCTTATAGTCAGCTTTTCATTTAAGCTTTCTCCTCTTCCTCTGTTTTTCCACTTTACTGAGGCAATGCAAAACGTTTAATTTTCGTTTCAGAGGCAGGTTTTAAGAGTTCAGCTGCTCAGTGAGGCAGAGCACAGACTGTACATCGACGTGGTTATGCGCTTTTAAGTGATCAATAAAATATTGATCATTTAACTATCGTGCTTTGCCATCTCTACCTCTTCCATGTTCTAATGTCACATTGGGCTAAACTTAAATAGCTGGGGTGACATCTCCTTGCTTCCTCCAAAGGAGCACTGTAAAACAGTTTTCTCCTCAATCCACTGTTCTGAGACGAGGAAAGAGAAAGACATGACAGAGAGCTTGCCCTTGAGCAAGCTGCCTGTCTTCCACTGGTAACACTGGCACAGTAACTCAACCTCTAATCCTCTCTGAAACATGGCTTATTTTGAGTTTCAGAGTTGTACCAGTATCCAAGAGAAGATACCACCAAAGCCATATCTCAGGTTAAGAGTGCAGTGAAGCCTTGTAATCTCAGTTTAACTCGCCCTTATAGTGCACCACAGGCTCTTCGGTTCTCCATGTGCATTTATGGTTTATATGTACAGAGACTAATTTTCTTATTTTTAAAACAAGAGAAAGGCATTTTCAAGGAGGTTGTCATATGATGTTTTATGTTATCCATTTTCTAGTCTGATATCTCACACAAATGGATTCTTATCCCAAGTGTAGGAATATGAAAATAAATCATCCTGATCAAAAGTAAAGGCTGTGAGCAGCATCCTATACACTTACTTTCCTGAAAACTGGAAGAAATGCAGGCATGGAGAGTTGGAACAACTGCTGGAAGCCCAGAGAGTTTGACACTGCTGTAGAGCATCGGCAGGTGCTGTGAATTTCTGCTTTGTCACCATCACATTGTGTTGTTGTACATGGGGAGAAGAAATAAAGATTTGCCAGGTACTTTATACAACTTGGGGTACACAACCAGGGCCTTGTGCACTTGAGATCCAGTTGGGAAGAGTTCCCAAAGCAAAGCGTAACCTAAGAGCGGACACTTCAATAGATGCTCCTATGACAACAATTGTATTTGACTACAGTGTACAAATTTGTTGAATTGTTCAGAATTAAGCAAACCCAAAAATCATTCTCTTTCTGCTTCTGTGAGAGCTCTCCTTTCTGCTCTTTCTTATTCCTTTATAACACATACAGTTTGCAAGAATTACTAGTCCCAAAACTCACTTAAATATGTTCAAGTGAGAAGACGGATGATCTTATACCACAGGCATAAGCTGAGACATGAAAAATATATATGGAGAAAAGGAGACTATTTCCTTAGCAACTGAAGAGTGCAGCAGGCACTTCAGCACTTAAGTACGTGTAGAAATAACACCAGATTCCTTGAAGAGAGTATTTCAATACACTGGAAAGAGTAATGTAATGGAAAATTCTAATTAGAGACCAAAAAACCGTTATTATCCAAAATAATGTTAGACATGGATCTAAACTCAAGCAAAGACGACAGCAGATACAGCCCAGTTTATCACGCTGAGTAAACAATGTTTAGATCAACCTGTTATCACTGGGTGTACATATCTACAATAACACAGCTGAACAATTTAACAGAGAGCTCAGAGAAAATAAAAATGTTTGCACATACAGCAAACAACACTGAAGAGCCTCTTCCTGACGATGTTTTCAACTAGGAGGTTACAATCCTCAGAAACGCAGAGCAGTCATCATTATACAACCAGCACCAGCAACCGAAAGCTGGATTTTGGCAATAGCGTCAGCGTTCCACATAAAGGAAAAGTGCTCTTAGTTTTTTGCAGAATGACATCCTAATCAAATGAACTGCTTTTAGGACCATCTCCCTTATGACACCATAACCCTGTTTCTCATGGGCACTCGCCCGCCAACTGGGATTTGCCACCTAACTTCTGTGCGCCCACTTCTCTACGAGAAGTCAAACTGACATCACAGCTCAAGAGCAGGCGGGACCCGAGCCATCGTCGTGTCTTTCTAATCACAGGCTGTCTGGAGGCAGGGAAGGACTAGCAGATTTCAGAGGACTCAGAGGCTCATCAAGGATGCATCTGGTCCCCCACCCCCACTGTCCTCTCAAATGCCCCTGAACTCTCCCAACATGCATCTTTATCACCAATCTGCCCACGGTATAGCTTTATATAGGGCTGCAAAATTAAGTCCTTAAAAGGGCTTTATCTGGCTCTCTGCTATTGATGGCACAGGGGCCTCACTGCAGAGGTTTTGGCACTGGTTTCATAAAAAGAAGCTACAGCGCTTTCAGATTTCAAGCACGTTTTTCAAAGTCCACAGAAGCAAACATTTTATCTTGAGATGAAACAACCCAACTCCTACAGCTCCTGGCGTGGGGACTCCCCATGGCTCCTGCTGAAGCCAGCCTGAGGCACGAGCACACACCTGGCTACTCTGCACAAAGCAGGTTTGCATCCTTCTAATTTATCCATTTCCCAGCACTTTGATCTACTATTATATACTAAGTCAAGTCCAGAGAAACTTAATTTTTAAAGTTGTGACTTCTATCCCACCCATCCCAATTTTTATCTAAGACTGGACTTTCTAGCAAACATTCGACTACAGAGACACAGAAAGGGCAAAGAGATCATGCATTTGTTACACCAGCGCACTGGCAAATTTGTCTCATATTCAGATGGAAACCATTTGGCTCTGAGGCATCGCTGCTTAGTAAATCAGCTGTAATTTCCATTATTCTCATTGTGCTACAGGGGCATCCAGCCCAAAACGCCTGTTTGGCTGAAAGGGATGGAAGCACCAGGCAACTGCCAGAATCCAGCTTTTGTTCTTCGGTGACAGAAGGCTCTAGAAAACGGCATCAAGGATTTCGTGGCAATGCTGGCAGAGATCGTTTAATCCCCCTGAATTCCAAAACCTGCTCACTTGTAACTTGGATCTGATGCCAGCACTCAGGACAAGAGTCACTCGGCAGGATGCCAGTACTGGAGCATCTCTTGATGCACCTCATGCTTTCTTTTCATGGAAAAGTTGTCCGCTAACTCAGTGGTGGGTAAATGAGCTGCCCCACCACACACTTTGCCTAGGCGGCTATCCCCATGCTCAGAGCAGAGCCGTCGGGACCACCAGCCCCACAGCAGAGGGTGGCACGGCAGCATACAGGGCAGGTGGGACGTCTTCACCACAGGGCAGCACAGGGTTGAGCTGGCACGTTTGCGTGCTGTCACTGCTTCCAAAAAGTGAGTGAGAACAGCACATAAACTGCCTGCCTTTGTTCTCTTGAAGCTGGGTCTTGCATCAGAAGAGGTGAAGAATTAAAATACTTGCAAACTGCCCTCTTCTCTCTCCACTCCCTAAAGCTCAGCAGCAAAACAGGCAGGGCACCAAAATATTTTTTCACCACAAGGCCCCTCTCCCATTGACAGACAGTGGGAAACGCTGGGTGTCACCAGTTTCACCTGAAGTCCCTTTATCTCTAACACTGTGCCAGACTAGACTTCTAAAAGGAGCTTTCTGGGGAAAACAAAACAAAAAACAAACAAACAAACAAAAAAACCCCAACCAAACCCATACACACAACAAAATAATCATTCATATTTGACCCCTCAACTCTTAGAAGGCCCTGGGGAAGCTCTGACAGAAATGTACCGTGGAGACTGAATGTGGGTGTTGGGAGGAGTGGGAGATGTGTCCCTAACACCTCCTGCCCGGCTGGGCGTGATGTGGAGGGTGGTGGGTGGTCTTCAGGCAGACATGCAGTTCTTGACTGCAGACCACGGCAGAACATGAGCTCAGCTGCTAACAGGCATTCCCGCATAGACAGACGCAATAACTTCCACAGCAGCTCCAAAGCATAAAGTTGATTTCACTTGCGATGTTGGACTAAATGGAAACACCCTTTGAAGAAGTGCAACTCCGGAATCTTTTCAGTTGTGTTTCCAAATTCACTCTTTGCCCCAAACAATCTTTCTCACCCAGTTAGGAAAAGCCCAGCTCAGCCTCTATTAGACGTTTCTCTAACAGGAAAATTTGCCAGATCCAAAATTTTAACGAGATTTTGTCTTTTGTATTCTTTTTTAGTTAGCATTTGCTGTTTCATACATGACTTCTTAGGAATAAAGCATCTGGTTTATTAATTAGTTTGGGTTGAAACAAGTAAAACTCAAGCTGCTGCTCTTCAAAAATCATCATCCTTGGAATACTCTAAGTTGAAAAGCTGTTACTTAATTCATGCAATTTTTCAGCATTTATCTTAAAAATGGTTATGTATCATCACCTGTTCTGCAAGGCAGCTGCCCTCAGCACAGACTGTCTGCAACTGAGTTTGCTGGCAATATGAGTTACAACAACAGCATCTGATTTTTCTGACTTTGGTTTGGTTTGGTTTTGGTTGGGTTTTTTTTTTTGTTAGTTTGGGGTTTTTTTTATGCTTAGATCACCTGCATCCAACCTTCCAACCTTGTTCAGGTGCAGTGGTGATTAAAAGAAGATCCTTTTAACTTTGTTATTAGAGCTTCTCCCTCGGAAGAGCCCCAGGTTTGCCATTAAGGGGTGTAGAGCTGGCCATGAACGGCTGGCTGCCTGCTGCTGCTGTAGCGTGCAGACCCAGAAGGAGTTAGCAGAGGCGCAGGATGCTGTGATGGCTCCCTGTGAGCTGAGTGAAGTTACGTCACAGGGGGCATTGTAATTAACCAGCACACAAACCTCATCTTTGCCTGACCCAAGGGAACAGGATTCCTAAGAGAGAAGGCAGAAGTTTTTCCGTCTTAATAGATGTTTGGCATATCATGTTGTATTTTATTATCTTCTTGAGTCCATCGCTTGCTGGATACATCTATCACAGCAAAGCTTTGAAGAAGCAGTTATCAGGCAGACAAGATGACTTAGTTAAATGTGAGAATACTTTTAGCCCGTACCTTGGGGGCAGGGAGAAGTCTGGCTCATCTCTGCACCACATCCAGCTACACCAGGTTAACCGAAGCCTCCAGGGGCTGAGAATATTTGGCCCTTGTGCATGCACTGGTTATTGAAACTGCATCATGACAAATGATCCCCGGTACGAGTGCTAAAGCAGTGAGCCACTCTCAATTGCCTAAGAATTTCCAAGGTTTTTACATGCTTCAATACAACATGCTGTTCTTGTTCTCAGAGGGGCTTCTTCACATTCAAAACCTATTCAAGGACAAAGCTACAACAAGCAATTACTGACAGCAAAGTGAACGACGAGGAAGCATACCACCCTCTGCTAAGGCACCCCAAAATTTGTTGTTACTGTTGGTTTTGTAGTTGTTTCTGTTTTTCACACTGTCAGAGGCTGAGCACTACCCCATTACTGCCGCATCCAGAACTTTAACTGTGTTTACAGCCCCTAATGGGTGGCAGGGCAAGGAAACAGCACAGCTCCTCTCCTGCCAGCTCCATGCAGCAATTCACTCACCAATCCCACATCACAGATGTGACCCGGCTGCTCTGCAGCCTCTAGCTCAACCCCAATGAAATGGATAGTCCGATGGCAAGGCTGCTCCCTTTCCCTTCTGGGTACCTCAGGAGACACAAACTAGCCCCCTGAACTCCATGAAAACGTTTTGATGGCTGTGGCGACACCTGCCAAACAGATGAAATCAAAACTCTGAACAGACCACGTTATCCTTTCTATGCACACAGACCATTAATTCTCCTAGCCGCAGTCTGGCATGATGATGCCATAACTATTTTATAGAGAGGGAACAGAAGACAGAAGAAAATATATTATTTGTTAAAGGCTACCAGAGAAATCTTTTTGCAGAGCAGAGAAGTGGAGTAGTATCTCCCGTGTCTCAGATTAATGCACTACACAAAGGTCCCTCTTCCTCTTGTAGGTTTGGGATTAACTGATCGGAATCTTTCTATGCACCCAGTAATACCAGCCACTGCAGAGGTCCTGCAGGACCTAAATGCTGCATAGTGCTGCATAATGTCAATAGGCTGATGTAGGAATATGATGATCCTGCTATGCCCTGCTGGATTTGTAGACAGAAGCTAAACTCAGAAGGCTTCTGGCTCACCAAAACGGCTCCAAACACAGCAACAATTCACAGACCAAATACCCAAAGGGAATATTGTCTGGCCTATGTCCTCACTTTAATTGCAGGAGCAAACCGGGCAACAAATTTGCGAATGCATAACACACTGCAATGAGATGTGTTTTGCATATAAGGGAACCAGGACCAGGGTACTTCTGACTCCCTGTGGCTGGTGGCAGCAGCTTGGCTGTTTTCGTTGCTTGCTAATCTAGCTTTACCAAAGGCTCTAAGGTCGGGAGTCAGGACTGAGCTGCGCTTGCTGCTGGGCAGGTCAAGCACTCCTGGGCAGTGGAAGATGCAATGGGAAAATTCATCATCTCTGACGAAGCCATTGCTCCAATTAGCTCTTTTAAACTCAGCTGTTTATAATAGGAAACCTAAATACCTGAACAGGAGAAAGTGACAGCTCTACTTTCTCCTTTACTTTGTCAAAGTGGAGATAGGGTCTGGACTCAGATGTGTCTTCCCTCTTCCCACAATTCACTGCCAGATTGAGGCCTAAATTTCATGTCTAACTATAGCTGATGGCACCCCCTTAGCACTGGCAGTTTTAAGCAGCAAGCAGATGTCACTATGGCCTCTAACACATTGCTGGACACAGCTTTAAAGCATCATGATTTTGTCGAAAACATTTCCAGTTTGCATTAGCATTACACAACCAAGCAAGTAGAATAGAGAAAAAGTTCAAAGTGTTTAACAGATAACGAATTCTGCTTCATAACAGGCAGGAAGTATGTGTCACAAGCAGAAGGCTCAGAAAATCAAATCCTGGCCTCAGCTGAAGCAGCAAGCATCGTCCATACTGTTTCATTTCCTGGCCACTCTCTACCAATTCTGTAAATATCTCGCAATCGAAATGTCTCCTGCACCCTGTCATATATAGGAAATAGACACAGAATCAACACAAAAATACCAGTCAGAAGAAGAAAAAATACCCCCACAAATAATTCAACTAAGGTAAGTATCAGAGTGTGTTTTTTACAGATAGTTTGGTATTAACATGAATCACCATACTTAAACCTCTCCACGGGACACTTAAACACATCTCATTTAACTTTTTAGGCCTTTTCCCCCTATCTAAAAAGATCTTTTTAAGATCAGAATAAAAAGCTCCAGCTATAGTCTCTATGTCATGAGAGATACTTTCGTATGCGCCACGAGCTCAGCAGCCACTGTCCTCCTCACAGGAGGCTCCAAGACCAAAGTATTCAAAAGTTCCTGCTGGGGTAATGACATTGAGGAGGAAGACAGGAGGTATATGTGAAGTGCTTCACTTCAACTGGAAAATTAATAAGCACTATCAAAACATTGGTCTAGCTGCACACAATCAGTAAAAATCCCGGTAAAAATAAGTACTTTAGGATTTGATCCAAAGTTTATAAACAACAACAGTCAACTTCACCGTTTTTTTTTTATGGACTACCTCTCTAGGCTGTGGCATAAACTTTAGTCTCTTAAATAGTCTCTGTCCACTTCAATACTGCCTTTTACCTGGAAATCTTAAGTAGATTCAACTTCATAACAGCTTCTGAGGCAAGGAAAATATTATTGCTTTTGCTGCCTGGATGGAGAGTGAAGAGAGTGAATAATCAGCCTAGCCTTTATACTAGATGCCTGCAATAGAGAGAAAAGCAATACTAATTCTCCCAGAAATACAGGACATTTATTATAAGAATAAATATTCCAAGGAGTCATATCTGCTTACAGAACAGTTATATACAGTACATTTAATTATCAGTGCTGTAAAGAAATTATTTTGATTTGTGTTACGCAGTAGGAATAAGTGGTCCCTGTATTTAGTTCACTCTGATCAGTTACTTTCAGGCAAAAAGGAAGATAAAGCAGTGATTCTAACTGCTACCACTGTAATGGAAATCAGAGGAGTTAATTCATCCACGGGCTAAACCACGGGCATTGCATTTAGAGCATTTGACCATGCTCTATTAGACTCATGTACAGACAAAAAAAAATTCACTTCAGGTAAATGCAAATCGATCTCACTCCCACAGCGGTGTGCAGGTCCCTTAAATTTGCATTGCTGTAAAGAAGCTTGTATTGCCAGGTGAAGTTTCTCAGGTAGAAAATACTGCACACATAAAGTCCATAATTTGCATATTTTTCCATTGCCAGAGAATGATAATTCAGCTTCTGAGTGCTGGGGTATTTCAGCAATTTCAAAATCAAAACCAATTTGATTTAAAAGCCTAAACAAGCTTAAGCAGCTGGATTCTCAATGGAGCTGGACGCCCTCAGCCTCCCTGTAGCTCAGTGGCTACACAGAGTGCCCAGCACCGGCGCTGCCCTCCAGCCCCGCTTCTCAGGCTCTGTGAAACCCTCCACAGGTAGCCTGCCCTCCCTCACACACACACGCTCAGAAACTCCCTGAGCTGGCACAAGGCTCAGGCAGAGCTGGAGGGTTAAGAAACACCAAGCCCTGGTTGCCTCGGACAACTGTCCCATTATGCCATGGTCATTATTTGTGACAGCTCTGCCCTCTAACCCAGGGCTCCTGCGTTATGAGCAGCGCTGAGCTCATCAGGTGCTATTTTTCACAGCATTTTGCACAACCTGGTCTATCAAGCACCAGCATATGTAGCATCCAAACCCTGCACAGCCAATAGAGCAATGTCCTCATGGGCTTTTCTTGTTACAGTAGCTTTATCCTTTCCAGAGATTAATGAATTCCCCTTTTCAATGCCCTGTGACATTACTGCCCATTTACCCGCAGAAGAAAGATTGTACGAGTGCTCCTAGTACAGACCCGTGCTTTATAATCAAGCCAGATTGCTTCTTTAATGTCAATGCATGTAGTTCATCCTTTACCTTAAATCAATAAGGATCAAAACAGGTTGACTTCTATGCATACAAAAAGGCTTGAGACAGTCTGCAAACAGCTGTATGGATTTTGTGGAGCCTGAAAGATGACTTTGTTGGAAGTACAGGAAGTTGCACTTTTTCAAGTAGTCAGAAAAGGAGGGAAATGTAATCAACTAGTGTCAGTGCAAGTGAACCTCTCAGGAATGCCAGAAACTAAATAGGATTTTGGAAATTATTAAAGCATATTGCAATGCAACAATTACACATACACCTCAACCCATACTCCTTTGTATATATAAGTGAGAATTTAGGGAGAACCCATCAAACTGTACTGTGATCTATTTTCCTGTAAGATAGCTTTTTGTAATTTTTTTTCTAGGCAGCTCTTCAAGGAAGCGATAGATACAAGGAAGAAACAGCAGTCAGAAGCAAAGGATTTCCTGAGAGTGAAAAATCTATTTTCAAGAAATCTTAAAAAAAGAAATCCAAAAGAAAGAAAACCATATGTGCATTGAATTTTCTTTTTGTAATGAGAACCAGTGCTGTGAAAATACAATAATAAAAGAAAAACAACCCCTTTCCAAAGACATTTGTATGCTAGGGCAGGAGAAATTTTTCTTGAGTCTAAAGAAAACTGAGACAGACAATACCTATGACTCAAGAAAATTTATCTTCTGAAATGTCTGGTTTATCCATTTGATACATTTACATTGAAGAATGTTAAAAACCCCATGCAATGGGACAGAAACATAAGAGGCATGAGTCAGCAATAGGACAGGATCCATCTTTTGTTTGATTTAAAAGAGCTTGAAGAAGCTCTGAAACACAGAAGCAGCCAGAAGCAAGCAACGTGAGGAACATTATACTTTTTTTAATCTATACCATGCAAAACGATGAGACAGAATTAATGGGTGTTTTGCAAAAACCCTGCAGTCATTGTGAGATGAGTGGTGATACGTTGTTCTTATACAGCATATGTGTATGGAAATCTGTGTAAGATACTTATATGCTACAATATATTTACATTGTTTGCAAAGATTTCATGCAACCAGAACGAGAAAGTGCCTCCTACACTGAAAAAAGTAATTTGTTCTATTTTAATACAACTGACACCAAGCAAAGAATGGTCTGCAACGCCCACACTGTGCAAAGCCACCCTTACCCTGAAAAGAGGGAATTGTTGACTTTCTAACAGATACCTGTTGTAACTCTGGAGAATGGACACAAGATGGGGATTTCATTAAAAACAGCCAGCCAGACGCCACCGAGCTCCAGTGAGGAGCTGCTTCTACTGCTGACAACAGTATAATCGAAGCACATCCTGGACAGATAACTTTTGAGAAAAAACTCCCAGTTAAAAGTTTGTTTCTTCGTGTATCCATGTGGAATAACCAGGTAGCTCGTCTTCGACAGTACAAAAAGGCCAGACTTCTGAGACCAGTCACACAGAATCCAAAACATTACAGGTTTTCTCAGTCTCCAGACTTGTTTCACCATCAGTTGCATTCATTTTCTCCTATTCTTAATTTTAGGAAAACGTAGTTGGAATGTCTCTGTGAAATACCACAAAATGACTGTGATGCTCCTAAAAGAAAATTGTAAGGTGGGTATGGAGCAGAAGCCAAACTCCTTAACCCAGAGTGAAATTAAACGTCCAACAAATGGCTGAAGCAAGATACCTAATCCTCAGCACATCAAGAATGCAACTTCTTTGTTTGTCTGGTGCAACAGAATTACATTTTCAGAAGTCTGTTTAATCCCTCAGAGATGTCATTGCTTTGTTTTGGTTATCCAGCTACACTTGAATCAGTTATCTCACACCTTTTTAATTCTTTTGTCCAAAACATAACTTAATCTCCATTGGTTCAATCACCCTTTACAATGAAAATCGTAGAGGAGATTTTGCCTTGCCTGCACTTCTTTTATTTTGCAGGAAAGGATAAGGATGCTGAGAAGATGCCTTATAAACCTAGTGCCAGCAAAACAAGGTCTCCTCTGGTGACAGCGAGGTGAACATAAGCTACAGGCTGCTGTCTTGCATGGCCACTTGCAGACACTCAAGTTAAGAAAACCATTCTGGACACGAAACTCTGTGAAGGACACAATGCTGCAGGTGGTACAAGGGAGGCTGCCATAACACATATAGGACAATAGATCTGCTAATTTCCACTATGGGCCATTCCAGCCCTTAAAGTAGCCCAATTAAGGAGCACACAAAACTCTTTCAGATTACATCCTTCAGAGGTGCAAGTTCAGCATAGCTTCACTAAAGTTACTGGAACTTCCTAAAGAGAAAAGTAGTTAACCAATCGCTGAAACCCCTGGTTTCAGTAGTAAGAATAAAACTATACAAAAATCCAGCAAATGAAAAAAATAGCTGAGTGATTTTGGAAGACATTCAACCCTTATTTCACTTCAGAGCTTGGCATGATCATATTTCTCTTACCAATTTCTCTAAAGAAGATCCACAATATCACAACAGAAGTGCTACAAAACATCTTTAAAGCTTTAGTTGAAATAACTTCCACAGCAAGCTGAAATTGGGAGGCCAAGTACTGCAAGCACCTGTAGTTAGAGCCGTACTGGAGCTCTTAGGACACCTGAGCCACAGCACTTACAGGTGCGAGTTCCCTACAAGTCACCAGCACTTCTGTTGAGGTGCCACATACTTTTATGGCATAAGTTTTTAAAGGAAAAAAGGCTTTGTGACAAAGTTAAGAAAAAATATTAAAAATTTCAAGTATCTAACAGCATCTTATAGCGATGTTTGAAAGTTGCCTACATGCAGCCATTATTCTGCCTTTATTCACTGGCCCCCATCACTTCCTTACTGCACTACGATGTCGAAGCCAATGGCAGAGTATAGCTTTTTCACATTCACATTTTGCTCAGTCTGAATCTTTAGTGTCTCTATTTTACCATCCTAGATAAGTGAAATAGTCCTACTGATAGCAGTGCACAAATGAGTAACACTACTTCCTATTAGATTTATCTTTGCTTCCCTCATCTGAGGTGCGCCTGAAAGCATCAATCTGCTTTCAGATCTGCAGTGCAAATCCGCTACAAATTTAATGCGCTAAGGCTAAATGCAAGCCTGCATTTTGCAGAGAAGTAAATCTAGGCTAGTCAGAAACCCACCTAACACATGACCATTTTGTCCTGCCTTTAAAATCCTCTCAGAGGTGGAGAGGAAGGCAAGGAGGTGCACACACTTGCCATTCAGGGTATCCAGGCCCTCTTCCCACTCTCGAAAAGGGGCTCTTCTGGGTTGGGCTGCTCCAAAGCATATATGCAGATGTTCAAGATGTGGTTTTTAGTGGGGTATCAGCAATCTCTGTGTATTGCTCTGTGTGTCTCTCATAAAGAAGAGTAGGCAAATTTCCAGACCATGTGTTTTTTACATTTGTGTTGGAAGATGCAATGAAGAAATTGGTTGACCTGAAGTGGGACTAAGCAGCAATTATATGGCACATTCTAAAGCCAACAGATATTAAAAATAGCAATTAGTGAGCAGACAAGAAAGACTTTTAATACATTAATGCCAATGATAAATAGTAGAACTTGTACTTGCTTGAGCTACCCCATATGAGAGCTTCCTGGGAGTTTTTAAAAGCGCATACATTGAAGGGTTTGGTTTGGGTTTTTTTTTAGTTTTCTTTTGTTGGGTTTTTTTACAAGCTAGTATCTGTGCAAATTAGATGTGAAACTAAAATACAGCACTCAAGAGGCATGTGGATTCATCATACACTTGTGGGTCCTGAATCTAAAAGATCATATTAAAACACTTTTTAGAGATATAGAGATACTCACTGGATTTCCTATGCTGTAGATAAAATCTTATTCCACTACTGTTCTGGTGACTCATGGGAGTACAATGCCAATTTTCTTCAATTCAGTGCTTTTGCATTACAGCAGGTAAATGATATTGCTCAGGCTCAATAAACTGGGAAATACAGGCCTTATTGCTCATCCTTATGAGATGAGCAGAATGGGTACAACTTTTAAACAAGTTTTATAACACTGCATTTGATCAATCACAGCCGAAATGGAAAGCTCTCCTTCAAAATCTAAGAGATGTTTTTGCATGATTTGCCCTCAGTTCACACATAAGACAGAGGAAATGCCATTGCAAAAAAAATGGCTAGGAGAGAGCAAAGTTAGGGAACATTACAATTGAAACAAAGATTGTGCCTTGCGTGCATGACCCTTGTGCTAAAATACTTCATTCCCTTCTGCACGATGCTACCATATAAAAAGGTCAGATATACTGTATTACCAACCTATAAATAATTCAGGGTTGTAAAGCTTCTTATCTGATGTAGAAAATGCAGAGGACACACAAGAGTGCTTTTTGAACAAAGTCTTCATAAACCTTACAGATCAGAGTGTATTAAACTGTGCTGCCTTTACCACAACCCTGATGAAGGACACATTATTCCCTTAGCCTAGATCACACATCACCGGCAGGTCCCTGGGATTGTGTGCACAAGTTCCCAGTGAAGATAGATTGTGAAGAAGTTTAGCTGCCCCAGCTCCTGACTCAAAGGCTGAGCACACAGGTCAGTCTGGGCTTAGAAGATAGAAAGAAACCATTGATCTACATGTGGGCTCTTTCACTAGGCTTTATACAAGCACAAAATAATAGCTGATGTTTTCCACAATAAGTTTTGGTCTAAATGCTCAGGAGAGAAAGATAAGTTCTCTATCACCCCAGTGGAAACCCAGGTATTTATCAGAAATCAGGACAACACTGACTCCATACTTCCATCCTCTAAACCCCCACATTGCTGCACCTGCAAAATTAAATGTGCCAAAAAATCAGTGAATGCGTTCTGGTGACATCTCTGATACTGCTATCCACACATTGCCATTTTCATGTAATGCATAGCTTGCTTTCTCTTTCTCTTAGTAGAGAGATTTTAAAGAGTGCTATCAGAATTTTTGGTTTTACAACTGTTCCAAGTATTTTAGTATATAGCTTTTCAAGTTGCTGAAGTAGGCCTGATATTAAATACCAAAATGCCAGCCATTTTAGAATCTCATCTTTTGACAATTATTAACAAGAATTAAATCATCATCTTCCCCTTTTCCTTATTTGTGACTTAGAAAGTTCACCCTGCTTCTGTATAAAAAGGAGGAGGAAAGAGACAGCTTTGAAAATGACTGGACTTTATTAGCTAAATCAAAGCTCAATGTTTTTCGTTCTAGATGACATTTTAAAATATTTGCAATAAAGCAAAAATATATCCTTAATCTGTTTGAACCATTTTTCCTCTTTATATATTTTCCCACTGTTTTTATGGATTAAAAAAATGCTTCAAGAAGAAACATCTGTTTGACCTTAAAGCATACAATCTGTCCATTGTCTCCTATGGAAAACAGAAATTATATTGATTTTCCAGCTTTTTTTCCTCCTCTGCAATGGAAAATTGAAAATTACTTCAGCATGCTTTGAAGACTTTAGCCTAGATCTGTATGGTCCAGCTGGCAATTGTGTAGGCCAAATTGATCCTTTGGGTTTTTTTCTACCTGGGTAACTATGTTTTCCTCGGACGAGATCGGGAACAGCTGCAGAGAAAGACTGCTCAGCACTGACAGATGACTGTCTCTGCCTGTGTCTGTACCTACACCCCAAACTACAGCCACATCATCCACTTCGGTGGCAGGCATGAGGTTATGGTGCACCTAAGACGTGGTCCAGCACTTAAGAACACTTACCAGTAGCAAAGAGCGAGATGGGGAGGAACCACGATCCATCTCTGACAGCTGATGCGCATGGATCTGCAGTCAGTGCTATTATCAGAACACGTCACTGTCATTGCTGATTGTTTAATCATGGCCCAAAGAATGCTGTATGCTATAGAGTCATGTAAAAAGAAAAATCATTGGCTTAAAGGGAGGCGTTCTGTCCTGTACTATATGGCTACCACACAGAGAGAGCCTTGAATTGCTTCCTCACTTCTTCGAGCACACGTGGGGAGAAGCAAGCTGTCTGCCTGTCTGATCAGGGACAAAACACAAGGGAGCCAGCCCTCACCTCCTGCCCCAGTGAACCAGCCACCCAGCACGGGGAGAGAAACCCCACCAGTCAGGACAGGTAACATGCAATGCTTCTCCTGGAGGCTGCAAATTACAATTTTCTCAGAAAAAAGTGGGGAAGTGATAATTTTTTTTTGGATGGCAAATCTTTTCTAAGGTGCTGTGAGGGGCAGCACAGCTATATACTGCAATTTACAGAAAGATTATGAACTGTGACCAAAGCCCATGCTCCCTAAGTTAAATCACTCTTTCTACAGGACTGAATTTTAGCAAGAGACCTACTGCAATCAATCACACTCTCAGAGAATAAGAACTGCAGAACATACAGTGGCAGAGCAGCATCTTGAACAGGAAGGAGAAAAGGAAAAAAAGAATACAAGGAGAAATTGTCATGACTTTCATTTTCTGAGTATTATTCTTCCTTTTCACTTGTTTATCTTGTGCCAAAATTCTTATTTCTGATATAAAACAGGAAAGCAGGTCCCAAATGCATTACATAAGTGCCTTAATAATATAGTCTTAAAATTCTAAAATGAGTGCTTACAATGTTTTTTTCATTTTATTTTGGTGAGAGAAATAATTAATATTAATGCAGGGCACACATTATCCATTTACATTCATCTTGCTTGCTGTTAAATTGCTGTAAATTCCCCACTCACTCTTATTACTCATCGCTATTTTCCTGCTCCCGCGGTAGCTGTAGGAGTGAACTCTCGGCTGCTGTCTGTCCGCAGCACGTAGCTGTCTCTCAGTCAGCTTTAGAGCATTAACAGTCATGCTCTGATAAATCTGCCACGGTAGGAACAGGATTAGGCCTTATGTTACTTTAGTAGGATCAGAACTAAGCCTTGAATCCTCGCATATGTTACACACACACACACCAGTAAGCAAAATACCTTAAGTGATTCAAGAGCCCTGTAGTACCTCAGTTTTGCACCATTTGTTCTAAAGACTATTAGGTAATTCAATCAACAGGAGTCTTGTGTCCTGTGAGTCATGGCGTGGGGATGGACAAGTGGTGATACCAAAGGAGCCCCACCAAGGTACCATGGCAGAGCCAGGGAGAGCATAGGGAAGGTACAGCAACGGATGCTGAGCACAAAGCATCGTGCCAACAGCCTGCCCTGTCTCCTTGGCTGCTGCCGCGCACCAGAGATTGGCTAAAGAAGAGGTGATTGCAATGCCCAGCAAGCAGCTACAAAGGGCTGACCACCGACAACAGTTCAGTGGACAGGAGCAGTGACATCTGCAGTGACAATGGCCACAGACTGGTTCACAAACTGCAGGCAGGCGTGAGGCTTTCCAGGAGGCTTTCTCCTCGTGGTCCCCTGTACCGACTGCCTTCTCTTGCAGCCCCAGCCAAGCCTCCTTCCAGGGGCACGGCAGAGGAGCATAAAGGGACCCAACCTGTAAATCCATCCTGTATTAAAAGCTTCATGCATATGTACCCTCAACACACGATCTGGGCAACAGGAAAGTTTCCCATGTTCACAATAGCCCACGTGGCAATTGGTTTTGCCTTAGACAACCAAATATCTCACTTATCCAGTGACCCAGATGCCAAGACACTGCCCCTCCCACACACTACAGAAATGGTGCCAGAGCAAACTTTATGTTCTCCGAGATCTTACAGCACAGGACAAAATTTGCCGTGAGGACTTCTATTGCAGCTTCTTGTCATCATTCCCCAAAGACAACTGTGGCTTCAGCTCAGCACAGACAAGTGTGACCCCCCAGGATGGGCAGAACTGCAATTGCAACATAAAATAACAGGTAACTGGTTACAGCTATGGATATCTCTTACTCTACGAAAACAGAGCTATACAGAGATAAATTATCATAGCAATCTATAAAATAAAGAAGCCTACTTTGTGCAAAACACACAGCAATGGACGAGTGTAGTGGGCACATTCACTGCTTTGATTTCAAAGGAAATTTAGTTTTCTGACATCTTAAGGTACTTCAGAAGACAAAGGTAGATGCTCTGTCACCTCTAATCAGCTGCAGCTGCAACCAAGGAATGAGCAACGACACCAATGAATGTAAAATCTAGAGCAGTTAACTGTTTAGCTGAGTGGACAGTCCATTTGAACATTTGGGAACCACGTTCTTTTTTCAAACCTAACTCTTAACAGGCACACAGGCACATGGCAAGACACTGGAGAGACTTCCCTCGGTCTAAAATGTATGGCTAGGCTACCCAGTTAATATTTCTGTAGTGACTTGTGAAACATAAGATACCAGATCAGTTGAACTTTGCTGAAACATTACAGTACTGGGAATCCACTGCTTCTTTATTATAAAGAACAGTATTATTAATGTCTTTTCTAAATGAAAATGGAAAAAATAGATTAAAGTAGTCACTGCAACCACTATTTAACATTTTGCTTAATTCTATCTTGGTCTTAAAACCCTTACTTATAAGAAAAAAATGCTCTTACGTGGCACTCTCCAGGCACACAGCTGGCTTGGAGGCACATGCTCTCCCAAAGGCAGTGTCTGATCTCTGTTGTCTCTATTAAGACTAAAAGTGCCATGCAGCTAAACCACATGTAAGCAACAAGTACCTGATGATCCAATTGCACTTACACTTTCCATATTAAAGGAATTATTAAAGAAAAATAATTAGTCAGAAAGGGCCAGAGAAGGGCAAATGAAACTTTTTTTTTAAGCTCCCCTTCCTTCCCCAAAAGCTGTTTCTGGCTTTGCTTTAAAACCGGATGAAACATGTCAGGCATGCAAATCCCTTCCCCTGGCACCAGCTCCAAGAGGAGCAGAGCTGGAGCAAAAGGAGGAGCAGAGGAGCATCTGCACCGTTAAGTGGGAGCTCTGCAGCCCCCAGAGCTCTCCCTGCTCCTTCTACCCCCCATCTGCCCTGTACCACCCTCTTCTCCTGTGAGCCACTGCTGGAAGAGATGGGTCCTTGACCTTTATTTCTCCTTCCAGTCCCACAGCAGCTTTCTTGGAGCAAAGTCAACTCGTCTCCTGGAAGGTGTACTGCTCTCCTGAATTAGGGAACACCTACCTCCCACACGGTTGTCAGACAAAGCCCTAAATAGCCCAGGTACCCTTCTCAGTGAGAAACCGTTATGCAGTTGGCTACCACTGCTACAACAGAAACTGCCACTGGATTGGGGAACCATTTAGGAAAATCCCAAAGGGTCAGCAGGAAAAGAGCAAGCAGAAAAGAGGAGCTCAGCTCAATCTGATTTGTAAAGCCCTGGGCCAAGTATTGCTATGTCCTTCTTTTGGGACCTGTAACCTGTGCAAGGATAAGTCTATGACATACATGCACTGTTCTCCAGAAGTCACCTTTTCAGGGAAACTTTTCAGTTAGGAAGCTGTGGCTTCAGTTACCGTTGCTGTCCCGAACAGCATTAAAATGTCTGTACAGTTCATCATGTCAGCTCCCGGCTAAACATCTCCCCCCACCTCTTCAGAAAGCAGGAAAGTCTCACTCCATTTCCGATGAAGGCAATATCAATGTTTGAATTAGACAATGCCAAACACCACTGCTGTCTGTAGAAAATCAGAAATGAGTAAGCCACCTGTGTAAGCATGCAGCATCTGACCACTAAGCAACGCACTTCCTTCAGTGTGTCCCCTCAAAAAACCCAAAACATGGTCCCTGCTTTCTAGCAAACCATTCTGCAGACACTGGTAAGAGGCCTTCCAGCCTTCCCGTAGGACATGCAAGGAGCAGCAGCTATTTCTCTCAGCTCAGTGGCAGGGTTTTAGAGTATGAAAAGGCTTTAGACACTGCTTTCATATCACAGAAAGGACCACGAGTGTCCTTCTCCATGTGCTGGCTTCTCACATATATGCTACAGAGATGGTCTTAACAACTGTGGATCAATTTATTTCCCTTCAAAAAATGAATGGAAAATTGTGATGAAAACCAGTTTCTGCTTCTCACAGGAGGCATTTTTGGAACCATCGCAGTAGGATGGCAAAGCTGCTCACAGCAAGCTTGCATCAGAAGGGGAAAATGTCAGGAAAAAAGGCTGTTAGTGGAAAAATGCCACCGTAGATAACCTTCCACAATAGGCAAGGTCTACTTTCATGAGAAACTGTGGCTATCCCTTGAGCCATCTTTAGTGCAGACCTCAGGGAAGAGAAGAAGTAGCCTGGCTGGAGAAACTGGGGTACCTCTGTCTGAAAGGTCTCGAGGAAACACCCAGTGACACACACCTCAGCACAGGGACATTACCTGCCACTGAGATTTCATTCAAATAATTTCATAAATAAATGTATATATGTCATTTCTATTGCATTGGTCAAGCTGACAGCTCTTGCTTATAAAATATAAACAGAATAGATAACAACAGGATTAGTTCAGTTTCGTCTAACTCAGCACGGTTAATATTTTTCCATAAAAATGCACTCAGGAGTCTGCATCGCAATCATCCAGGCATAACTTTGTTATCATGAACTAATTATTATAGACAGTTTGCAACGGCTACACATTTCTGTCTCTAGTAAACAGATTAAATCACTGCAAGATGTCTATAGCAATAATCATACAAGACTGTTACGGTGAAAACTCCGTTTGTTGGATCTTTTTCCTTAATGCTCTGAATATCACAATCAGCTGATTCAGTGGTGAGGCTGCCTGTAGCACTACCAGTGAACATTCAGTACTAACACAGTGTCATAGGGAAAAATGTTGATATCTTTTGTGGAAGAACAGGAAAAATATAGCCTCACTCTCACGATGTTTTCCTCATAGTGAGAAAACAGTATCTCAGTGCTACAAGACACACTAAGTTAAAGAAAGTTCATCCTCCTCCCTACACAGGTGGTCAGAAAGAATAAATATTAATTGAAGTACAGGGGAAGAGACAGAGCAGACAGCCTACGGAAATGCAGGATACTGCTGATAGGCAACAGCATTGCCAATGATCTATCTACCAATTTGCAGTGATGTAAATGAAACTCCAACTCGCTGATGGTTATTTTTCTACCTGGGCCTCATCACTCTCCTGTAAATTCTTTCCCGAAATTTACTGGAGTCGACACCATCCACAGAGGCAAAAAGCAGGCACACCACCCATACAAACCTTTTCCAAAGCATTTATTTGCTTCTGGTGCTTTGGCACCTCCAACTGACTGACAATAAATCATAGCTGTTGGCTGAGTCAAGGATTATTTTAAATGCCATTGTCTGTAAAAATTCATACCAATTTACTGGTGCTATGCTCCAATGAACGGAAGACAACAGTGTCAAAATCCGTTTTAGAGAGACACCTTTACTGTCAGTATTTTGTAAACAATGTTGAGACTGATCTGGGTATCAAAAAGAAGCATGTAAATATTTTGTTACAGCATTTATTGTGGGGATTTTATCGATAAATAGATGTATATAAATGTATATATACAGAATTTGCAATTAAAGATCTTTGTTCAGTCTCTTTGTTCTTTGAAGTAAAATTCAGGCTTGTAGGAACCTTGCAGTACTGTCCCAGCATTTAATTGGAAACAGCTATTGTCCACCATTTGCCTTGATGATCTCCCACCGAAGTTTTGTTTTGCTCCTAGTGACAACCTAAACTTGGTGCAAAGTTCCACAAATTAGTGATAAGCATCCGCAGAGCCTGAATTATAGATTTTGCCAATATTCAAAAAGAAAAAGGCAGAAGCTGATTATATACACAAAAAACTAACAGCTTTCTACCTTGGTCTTCACCTCAGGGTTGAAACCAGACTGGCTGGCTAATCCAAGATTCACAAGTTTCCTAGAGGCATTTTTGTGAAGAGGACAAAAAAATAAATGCAATCAAGTATAATGGAACTTGTTTTTATCACTCAATTGCCTAGAAATTACCAGGTACATTCATACTACTGTTGGAAACCTATTATCATTAACAACCATATTGATTTCCATTTACAAAGAAGTCTTTGAAAGAGGTAATTGCCCAGTTTGACTAGACAAATCCCTTTTAACAACACATAGAAATCTGTGGCATTATGACCCTCTACTCAACAGTGTGTTCTCTACTTATGCTACAGTAGAAGATATAGTAAAGGAGCACTCCTTCTTTTAGTATTTTATGATTTATGGTATAATTCATGCAACAACAGTGCTTTTTCCTTTACAGCCCTCCCAATGTGACTTAAATCTGACTTGGAAGAACAATATGTAATATTTCTGTCTCCTCAAGCTGCGTGTAAACAAACCACATCCATTAAAACCATCAAGTGTCTCTATGTTTGTTAAGATGACAACCAACTAATGGTTCTGGTTTTATGATGTACAGTTCACTTGAAAAAGGGGCTGTTGGTATTGTTCTGCTAGTCCTTTAAAAGAGGAGGCTGTGATCTCTTGAGGAGCGATGCTAAAGGGAAAAACTTTGTGTAACCTATGAGTCCTGTTCAGGTTTCATCAAAAGGTTGGAACAAATGGCATCATTCTGCCATAAGTCCTATTGCGTGATGGGAACAGACACCCAAGGAGGAGATGGGCTGGTCAGGGGTGCTGGTCACACACAGAAAAAGGCAAAAGCTCTGGCTGGTCTTGTGACTAATCTTGTTGCTGATCTCATGCCTACTGCCTGGTCCCAGACCACTTGTTCTGAACTTCTTGAGAGTGGAAGGGCAGCTATAAGGAGAAGATTTGACCAAGTCAGCAGACAGTATCCTTCCTTCTAGAAGCAGATTTTAAAGAAGTTACAGATCTCCCTGTGACTACCTCTCTTCTAGAAACAAAATTTTCAATCTATAAAGGTGAAAGCATAGACCAGCAACAGCGTCACAATCTTCAACAAGGATAATTTGGCAGCAGCTCCTAGACTCTAATTTGAGAAGGAAATAATATATTTAAATTACATTGCAGATTCAACAGTTCATAACAGATTTCTCTCAATTACTATGAGAAAAAGCTTTTCTCTTAGTTCTTTTATAATGTTTATTTGCTTTTTAACTAGTTTTCCTGCAGGCATACACCATAACGGCATAAAGGCGAATTTTTATACTGCAACATCTTAAAAGCTGTGTGCCTGCAGCTACCTTAATGTTATTCTTTATTGAAGTCAGCACCATCAAATTTATCCTTTTATCATTCATAATCTTCAAATAGCTGATACAACTGCACTAAGACCCAAACACTTTTATTTCCAATGCATCCAGGATCAAGCCATTTATTTTGCTTGACTGCTGACAGTCCTAGACAGCAATAGAAAACATTTTTGATTAGCTGAGCTAAAGCATGCTTCTAGCAAATGAACTCTTGACGAGGGTGTCATCTTCTATCATTCACTGAATTTGTGGGAGTTCTCAATATTTAAAGTTGCTTAGACTGATAGTTCATTTGGATTGCAGTTTTATTCTTTATAACTATTTGTACTATAGTTTCTAGATTATTGCTTTGATCCTGAATGGAACACCTGGAATGGGGGAACAGAAACATTTCAGTTGTTGTAGATTTAAGGATTTACCTTATCTGCTTCTCTGTCCAATAAGGAGCCAGAAAGATCTTACTCTTTAGGGTTTCTGGGATTACATTTTTCATTATTTTAAGCCAAGATCATGATTTCTGCTCTTCTTCTGTGTAAAATTCCCTACTCATCTTTATACCCGTTAGAGTCATTCAAAACTTATACTTACGTACTGCCCACACCATCACCTCTCTATTTACATGACACAAACCAACCATTCTTTCCTGCTTTTTTTCCCCTACTGGAATTACATCAGACTTACGATACTGCCAGAGGACAAAGTTGGACCTTTCCTAATGACTACAACAGAGAATCAATAAAAACCTTAAAATAGATTTCCCAAATAATTCTACAAAGGTACCTTTCTTGTTCTAAAAGTCCATTTTGACTAAACACGCCCTACAAATATTGGGCCTTACCCTCTCATAAGATCTGTACTATCATCAGTCTGTGCTGCAGCCTTTAGACTTTTTCAGGAAGGTTTAAATGGGGGTAGGCCAGAAGTTTGTGTGGCAACAGAAGGCAAAAGTAACCCTATGTGATTTAAACATAAAGGCACGCTCAGCCACAAGTGAAGAGTACTGCGGTGTCATTATCCTATGCAAAATATGCATGTAAATGTGGAGGAGATTCCCCCTACAGTTAGCTAAGCACAGGCGCTACCTCCATCTTTATATCATTTACAGAGAGTTCAGAAAGCTTTTCCTCCTCTCCCCCATCCCTTCCTTTCATGTCAGCCATGGGTCTTTCTGCATTGGCAATTCCCTGAAACCACCACTCACTTCCAGTGCCCAATCCGAACAGGAAAATGCTTTTCCCCTTCTCTCAGAGGAACATTTCAAACACAAAGCAGCACAGATCTTCCAAAATCCCTCCAAGAAACTCACGGCCTCTCCCTAATTCTGTCCATCTTTCATGCTTTCCCTGGAAAACACTGACAGTGAAGCAGGGAACCGCACACTTGGGGCTGCTGGTGGATGGTCTTCAACTGAGCTTCCTGGACAGTGGCCCACCATAGAGAACCATGGAAACAGAGATGACATTTGTGATTAAGGAATATTTTTCAGTTTCCCTGTGACATCTAATTGTCCACAGTCATGTTTTCTTGGTTGTGAATGCTATTCTAAACATCAGCTCTTGGTTGCATTAAATGCCTGTCCATCCCCAGCACTACAATGCAAGCTACTGCAATGTTTTGCTTCCAAGGCAGAGCATGGGTTCTGTAAAATTAATGGAAATGAAGAGCTGATTTGGGGGCAGAGATGCAGGAGGGAATAAGGAGAGGTGTTCCCTATAGTGATTAGTTCATTTAGACACACTTCTATGCTTTTGTATCTATAACATGATAGCAATGCTTTGGGGAGCGCTAACAAGACTACTGTTAAAAATGGATTAGGAGCAACATCCCTTTTCTTTACTGGGTCATGCTTTAAAGATGCTAAATAAAAATAAATTCATTTTGCAATCAATGGAGAGTTAAATTACAAAACGTCTTTTTAACATTTCTTCGTCAGGAATACTTCTGTGTTGCCAAAACATCACAGCATACATTCAAACTTAGCACACAAAACCTGCCATTTTAATGAATGGTGTGCTAAGATTTCTTTTTAGCAGGGCAAAAGCATCAAGACAAAGACACTGTTACTGTTGTCACAGCCACAGTATAAATCAGATTCCTTTAATATTGACTTTTCTAGTCACGGGTAAGTGACAGAGAATCAACTGGCTTTTTTAAATGCCAGTTTTCCTAAAGTCTGAGCTGGGGTAGTTGTTTTCTCTGAGACGTATTTGAATCCCACTGCAATAAAGCCATGTTTAAAATTAGCTATCAACACAACTCTGTCACGAGGCTAACTCTTTTCTCTCAAGAGTTAGCAAAACTTCCCATACTGCAATACTGCAACCTTATCAGCAAAGCTAATTCTTACAAAGCTGTTATTTTTACAGTTTGAAATCCATTAATACCACCATTTAAATGTAACACACCTTGTTTTTGCTTTTTAAAATGCTGCTTTAGAGAATGTATTAAGTTATAATCAAATGAGAATTTAGCCCAGGCTATAGAATATACTATCTGACAACAAAATGGCATGGACTAAAAACATAGTAATTTATTGTTCTATTCTGTAAGAGAAAGATTTCACCTCTTTTGTCTTAAATTAAAACAAACAAACAAACAAACAAAAATCCCTTAGCGTAATCTTCTTCTGGCAAGGAATCACATTAGAGGTAGAAAAAAATCAACATTACCTTTTCAACCTATTTTCATTGCCTAGGCCAGACAGTCCACTGGCAAGAGGCAGATTTAGCACAAGGCAGTGATTTCAGTCACTCACAGACACCCTGCTATCGCATAATTGTGCAGAAAAAGATGCAGCCGCTTCACCTCAAGTTGCTTATTTGAGGAAGTAATTATAACTAAGAGCAGAATTAGGCAGTTAGTAGATGCATTTGTGTAATAATTCAGGGGTGATTGATGCAAAAACACAGGAAGGACATTTGCTGCAAAAGTTACTTGACTTGATATCTCAAGACTGAAGAAACCCAAGCAATTAGAGATGCACAGAAAGAAGCCGTGCTGGGACACGTGCTGAAAGTGGAGAGCTTATAGGTGCCTCAAGCCAAAGCCTCTTCCATAACAGTGTGTGAGCGTTTGTACACACAGACATGTCTGTGTAATAACGGCAAGATTTGAGAGGGCAAAGGAAGAAGATGTGAAGGAGGGAAATGCCAAACAAACTTTTTGGTCACTTTCAGCTCTGCCAGCACCTCTGGCTCAGAAATATTGCAAGACACAGAACGGACTCAGCAGGTTTCAGACTTTGCACCTCAAGCATCAACACCCTCACAGCGGCACAGTCCTAAGGGTCCATGCAATTCCTCCAATAACATGGAATAAGCAGAGCAAGAAAACAATTCTTGCCAGCAGGACAGGGGAACATAGGCTTGGAGGGCAATAACAGCTCCTCCAAGTCCAATTTTGCGCTGTCACAGACAACTACATCCTCTCCATCAGCTTAACAAGTTCTGTCTTGGACCTAATCTGACTTTTTCCTCTTTAAAAGCCAGTTTCAATATCTCATCCTTTCAATAATTAGAAACCTTATTTTGAATTCCATCTAAATTTATCCATGATCAATGTAGATCTATTTGGCATAAGCCTTATTCTTTCTTTAGTAACTAATGGTCCTGACGTCCCATTTTATTTCCTCTCGGAGTTCACCACTATGATATTTTCTATCAAAAGAAATGCTATGCCATTCTCTGCTTTCAAATTAAAGAAAACATATTGGCAGAAAACTATTTGACCACCAACTCTAAAAGGGTTGGAAGAACAGTATGTCTTAAAAGACCAGCACATGAAAAACAAAGACTACTGATGGATGCCGTATTGACCTTCAATCAGTCTGTGAAACATTCATTGTGGCCAGGAAAACGCTTTCAAGAAGCCAAGTTTGGCAGCACGGGCAGGCTCCCAGCCGGCAGTGAAGTTGTTCCATATCTGTTAAGACGCAGTACCCTGTTTCCTATTACTTGGAAATTGTTCGGAATTCTCCACAGTTTCTCCAGGTAGACTTCTTGGTGTTTTTTTGTACTATTCATACTTATTAGTTATAAAAGAAGGACCATATTCCTAAAACATCTTGTCACAGTATGTCTGTTTCTTATTCAAGTAAATATAGCAGGTGAAATTAAAAAAAAAAAAGGTTTAGGGCATTTTACTGAAGAATAATATATCAGTAAGTCTAGTAAAATTCCTATTCAGTGTTTCAATCAGATGCCTACAAAAGTTAACTGCACATGCATAAATATATCTATGTTATACTTCTGTGTGAAGTAAAATGTAGTTTTGCTATATGAGTGTAAGCCTATATCTTTACAACAGAATAACAAAACACAGTTCTGTGAAAACCTTCTCATAACCAAAATCTTTAAAGCAATTCTTATGGCTTGTGATTAGATTTTTTTTCCATTCCCTTATTTCACATTGAAGCAGCTATTTTATAACAAATTTTATAGCAAACAAATATAAAAGTTTAAATATTATTTTAATGCTTTTAAAATTACAGCCTAATTGAAATAAAAATAACTGTTGATTTAAAATAAGTTGAGTTGGCTATACATAAAACACAGGATCAATAAAACACCTTGAAAAGTAATGCTAAGAAGTGTATAAAATAAATTCACTGCTTTTTTCCTCTCTTCTTCATAACAGGGAGAAGACCATGTTATCAACAATATTATTGCTTATCACCATTAAAAGGCCATAAGAATAGCTTTGGAATTCACCAGATTAAAAATGAAAAATACCCTGCTTTTTAGGTTTTGTGTCATACACATTTCCAAAGATTTATAATTGTGGGATTCCTAAACATATGAGTTGGGTTTCTTGCATAAATGCTTGTCTCCAGGAATTGTGCCATCAGGGAAAAAAGCACCAAATGGAGTCTTTTCATGAAATTACAGGAGCTGGCAAGCACTGTGGCTCTTGCTATTTTATTGTGAATCTTAAACTATAAAGTGCTTTTTTTAATCGCCTAGTTCTCAGAGTCAAACAGTGCCTGCAAATGAAAATACTTTCAATATGCAAAAAGAAAGAAGTAGCTGTTGGTCTACAGTGGTAGGTTGGCTAGCACTCAGAAGTGTTAGTTTAAGTGTGCAGTAAAAAAATTCTTCACCATCATGTGAAATGAGATTTCTGGCCCATCCTGAACCCTTCATCTAATACCATCTGCTCTACCTCTCCTCTCTCGTGAAGGCAGCTCGGCCGCCACCTTCAACTTCTAGTGAGGCAGAAGAGATGCTGCTGAACATTGGGCAAGCGCACATTTTTTCCTCCACCTCTTTCATTAATATTTCTCATTTTCCTAACAGTGTAGGAAAGGCAGAAGAACAGTCAAATTCAAGCCATTCATCATCTGGAGTCTGTGCACAGAAACAGTGCTGGAAATGAAGAAGTAAAAAAGAATATATGCTTTTTTAATAGAAGTAAACAGTAGAAGTGACCAAAAAATGGAAAAACCACTGAGAATTATCACAGCTTCAGAATCTGAAAAATTCAAAGCAAGAAAAGGGAAAAAAGGAAACAGCTTGGGGACTATGTCTACAGATTCATTACCCATCATTCAAGCAACTAAGCCAGCCTCAAGTGGGTTTAGAAAAGGGAAGTACACCTTGGATGTAAAGACCATTCAGAGGAAAATGCAGTTCTGCATTAGGATTAGATTTCATGCAGCATTCACATCTCAGCGTAACCTGGAGGCTGACAGTGGCAGGTGACAGAAACAAATGGGGGAAGGAAGAGCAGTAAAAGAGGAAGAGCTTTATCCCATGTCGCTGGTGTGCTGCTGTCAGTCTCTGGCTGCCTCGTGGTTCATTTGGCAGATCTCAGCTAGGATCAGACTTTTCCACAGTTCCAAGTATTTTTACCTTTTCTAGCAATTAAAAATTTAAAGCTAATACCAAAAATTAAAACATTTATATTGCAATATTTTAATTTTACTTTTCCCTACTTTGGAAGATTCTCAGCACTGAGGCTTTTAAAGTAATATCAAAGAGAATTATGATGATATAAGCAAAACCATGGGCTTCACTGTAGAAAAATGAAGTCAATTAAATTTTAAATACCACAATAAATTCCACCAAATTTGGAAAAGAAACAAATTAAAGCCATTTCTACTAACATCAATGACTTCAGTTCCACAGGAATTACTCAGACAACTTGCTCATCCACGTTCCCCAAGATTAATCAGTGTATCTAATATATCTAGAGGACACCGTGGAGAATGTCATTTAGAAGATAGAAGTGCAGGAAGGGAAAAGTGGCTGGGAATGGAGGAGAGGGGAGCCAGTGCCGGAGTCGCTGTGAGAGAAGGAGGGGCAGCAGGGCCAGGCAACAACAAATAAGATAGGGTGGTCACCACCCCCAGGGGCTGAAGTCTGGAGCTTCTGAATAAAGAATGTATTGTATTGATACTGTGGGGGAGACACTAAAGCACCTATCAAACAGAGTCTGACATCGAGCTTCCTTATCACTTCTGGTTGTACGGCAAGGTGTTAACAAGACCACACGGTGCTGTGTGGCCTGGGACCTGACCACTTCCCATTGCAAAAACTACTTTACTCAGAAGATTCTCCAAAAATGCTTGAAGCAGCTCGTTCACTTCAGCTCACCCCTTCCCCGTGTTCAGCAGCTCACCAAACCCTCTACTTTAACAACAGCAAAAGATGGTCGAGGTCACCGTTCATTTTTCACTGAATT